>CM052900.1:118958283-119105070 GCA_028534135.1 Potos flavus | reverse complement strand
GCGCCTGGGTGGCTCAGTGGGTTAAAGCCTCTGCCTTCGGCTCAGGTCATGATCTCAGGGTCCTGGGATCGAGCCCCGCATCGGGCTCTCTGCTCAGCAGGGAGCCCGCTTCCCCTCTCTCTCTGCCTGCCTCTCCGCCTACTTGTGATCTCTCTCTCTCTCTGTCAAATAAATAAATAAAATCTTTAAAAAAAAAAAAAAGAAAAAAAAAAAAGAAAATTCAACAAACCTAGTATTAGCGAAAGCTCTGTGACTCTGAAGATAAGTAAGTCCTGCCTTCAAGAAGTTCGCACTTCAGCCTTAGAAAAATACATACAGAACTAATTGTACTAAGACTGATAGGCAGAAGATAAACACTTGATTCATACCACTTTATGATACTCTAACCAAGAAGAAGCATTTGCTTAAGATCTAGCTTCACTAACACCCAAGCAAAGACAAAGCTTCTAGAAGCAGTTAGGAAAATGCCACACACACACACATACACACACCATCCCAAACCCTCACATTTTCACATAAACCAGAAAGATTACCTTTAAAACTCCATCCAGGGGCACCTGGGTGGCTCAGTGGGTTAAAGCCTCTGCCTTAGGCTCAGGTCATGATCTCAGGGTCCTGGGATGGAGCACCGGATTGGGCTCTCTGCTCAGCAGGGAGCCTGCCTTCCCCTCTCTCTCTGCCTGCCTCTCTGCCTACTTGGGATCTCTCTCTCTGTCAAATAAATAAATAAAATCTTTAATAAATAAATAAATAAATAAAAATAAAACTCCATCCAATCAGTATGATTCTGCAGCTATTGAAAAGAGTTTTCTGGTCCAGTGTTAAGAGGCAGGCTTCCTTTCCATCCGAGTGAAAACTATGCCAGATTGTAACTTTGAAATAATGTTGGAGAAGTGTACTTAATAGGAAGCACTTCTAGTTGTTAATTAATTAGACCACTTTAATCAAGAACTATTTTCTGAGAAACTTATTCCCAGACCTGGGTCAGGTGCTAAAGAAACAAAGATGATGAAGATATAGAGTTTGTCCTTAAGGAACTCATTCAACAAATGTTTATTGATTACCTACTGGGGATGCAGTGGTGAAACAGACATTGAGCTTACTAGCCAAGAGACGATATATACACCTTATCTTTACAGCGCCCTCAAGAAGTGTTTGATTGACACAGGGTTTGGGCAAGGCAAAACATAGACCCTACCCCCAGAACATTCTTTGTTCCTCAAAACAAAGAACAGCTCTTGAAAAAGAAAAGATTGGTCTCTACAGCTTAAGTCAACCTTAGAATCTCCCTAGCATTAGGCAGAATTGTGAAGTGAACAAAATTAAATTCAATTCTCCTGGAATCTGGGCTATTTAAACAGCTTTCTGTTCTCTCAATTCCTGAGTTTCTCAACTCTTGTTTCGTTCTCCAAAGGTTGATTCTAAAATGCAAACCTGATTATATTATGCCCCTGCCTAAAAACGTTCATGGCTTCCCATTATCTACCAAGCGTGGCACACAAGATGCTTTGTGATCTTGCCCTGCCAAAGCCTTCCCACCTCATCCTTCATAATACCCACAGGGGATCTTGTAAATAAAAATATAGGATGCCCTGGTAAATTTAAATTTCAGATAAGCAACAATTTTTTTGGTATAAATGTGTCCCCAATATTGCATGGGACATACTTACACTAAAAGGCTTTCATTATTTATCCTAAATCCAAATTTAAATTAGCATCCTCTATTTTATCTGGCAATTCTACTCATGCTAGTCTGATTGATTAACTTGCCATTCCCCACTAGTCTCTTCATGCCTTTGTAAGTGCTTGACAGCCTCTCCATTCTGCCCCTTATCCACATGGTATGTTTCTGTTTCTTCTTCAAAAGCCAGTCATGGGCTTCTGGTACCCTGTAGGTGTGAGCATGGAATCCAGTATGCTGGGGTGGGTCTGGCTATCTGTGTGCTTTGTTTAATAGCTGGGCTTCTGCCCCAGTTCCTGTTCATCCTTCCCTTGCTCCCTCCTGGAACTGGAGTTCTGCCCTGCACCCTAGTTAATTTGGCTGGGACCCACTCACAGTTCTTTACCCTTGCCAGCTTTCTCCCTGAGGCTTGTTCCTTTCTCCCAGAAGCTGGCTGGGCTTCTGACCTAAACTAAACTGGAGGGATCATTGAAACCTGCTTCAGATGGTGCCACCTTCCTGTCATATCTACTATAAAAGATGGACAATACTTAAATGAGATTAAGTTTTCGAGTGTGGTTTGTCAAGTATAAAGCCTCCATGATGGCAATTTTGTTTTTAAAGACTAATTTCAAGCTCTTCACCTGGTCCTGTGTATGCAAGTCCCTCTTTAAGGTGCTCTGGATTTCCCTTGTTTCTGCTCATGCCTAGTGATACATGATGCTGAAAATGACGGATATTTTCCAAATGTCCTCTAATTTTGATTAGTGCCTTCAACCACACTGGCTATTTTATTATGAATGGTTTTAGACTGGTGGCTTTAATTTTTAAAATTTTAATTTTATGATCCAGGACACCTCTTTGGAACTCCAACCAGAGTTTCATGAACTATGTCATACCCTGAGTATGTGTAATGAACTCTGATATTTTCTATTCAATTTCACCTTTTAAAAGTTGATCAACCCACCAAGTTAATTTCATCATCTGATAATGGTTTGTGACTTGCATGTTGCTAAACACTGATCTGTACTATCCATTGGGATTTCGGTATTAATCAACTGACCAGGAGAGTTGTCAAAAGTCTCCTTCATTTGGTGCTGTCTCCAGTAGGAACCAACTTGTCCACTAAAGGAGTTGAAGCCACCTCACTGAAGTAAGTCTCAGTTGTTTCTTCTGATAACATCAGCAAGCAGAGTACTGCAGCCAGATTTTCTAAGCTGCCTGGGGTTAGTATATATAATTCCTGGTGAGGTCATTTGTAGAGATGGAGAGCTGAAAAATCATCATGGGTGGCAACTACATTTATTTTCGTGTAGAGGGATATTGTTTGAGGGCAATTCTTTTTCAGACTTTTTTTTTTTTTTAGAGAGAGAGAGAGAAGAGGAGCAGAGGGGGAGGGAATGAGAATCTCAAGCAGACTCTGCACTAAGCACGGAGCCCGATGCCGGGCTCAAGCCCACAACTGCTAGATCATGACCTAAGCTGAAACCGGGAGTCAGATCCTTAACCGACTGGGCCACCCAGGCACCCCATCTTTCTCAGACTTTTGAAAATTATTCCTGGTTGGGTTAAAGAGACTTGTAGGTTTCTAAGGTTTCACATTAATTTCAGATACAAAACATAAATGAAAACTCTTTCATTCACTGTTATGATTTTGTTGTACTCTCTTCTTCCTGAATGGTGAGCAGGGTAATTGGATATTCAGACTGCTTCAAGAAGCTGGGCAACAGGGGTGTCTGGGTGGCTCAGTCGGTTAAGCGTCTGCCTTTGGCTCAGGTCATGATTCCGGGGTCCTGGGGTCCTGTCCCGCATTGGACTCCCTGCTCAGTGGGGAGCCTGCTTCTCCTCTCCCTCTGCCTGCTGCTCCCCCCACTTATGCGTGCTCTCTCTCTCTGTCAAATAAGTAAATAAAATCTTAAAAAAAAAAAAAAGAAGAAGAAGCAGCGGCAGCAGCTGGGCAACAGTAGATTCCAAACACAATCGGGGAAATATATGGAAAGGAAGTATGGTTTAGATGGAGTGGAAAGAAGATTAATTATCTAAATAATTCTTATGATACAGGTAGTCAGCCCAGCTGCTATAATTCAGGATCTTCTCCCCCCAACACACACAAACTCCCTCCTTCTCCTCTCACTCAGAGCTGCTTTATTCATTTTTCTTTATGGTAGGGTTTTAATTGTGTTTGTTTTATTGGCCTTGAAAAGGCCAGTTTCAGATCAATGGTGGCACAAAAGCTGGACTGGAGAGAATTTAAGTGAGAACAGAAGAAGAGGAATTAGATGCAGCTAATACAGTGTAGACAACTGTTTGATTACAAAAGATTACAGAGAAATAAGATGGTAACCAAATGAGGGAAATATAGTCAAGGAGTCAAGGGGAGATTTTTATTTGTTCATCTTTAATGCACTTGAAATGATTTGTTTGTATACCAGTGGAGATGGTCCAGTAGGGGAAAATTCATGATGTAGAATAGAGGGGGAGGGTTTGCTAGCTTGGTGTTCCTGAGTCTACAAAAGGGTGGGTTTCATGTACCAGTGGAAGGTTTTACATGAGAGCCCCAAGAGGCAGGGTCTAAGGGGGTACACCTATATGGACATGTGGACGTGGTAAGAACCAGTGGACATTGTCTTCTGATTGTTCGGTTTTCTCAATGAGGAAAGAAGCACAGTCACAAAGTGGGCAAGAGAATGGAGGAGAGGAGAGAAAACAACAGTCCTTTAGCAGAAAGTGAATGTAGTAATGTAGAATGTAGACAAGTGACTGGATGAGGCAGATGTGGGACGTTAGCTGGGAAACAGCAAGGGCCTTCTCAAGTTCCTGGTGACAAGTTTAAGGTGAGACCAGTCTAGGTGGACAGTTGGAATCTGAACAGTGTTGTTCAGATTCTGCCAACCAGTGTGAGAGATTAATGTGATTAAGGAAGTTGAGGAAGTGATTGTATTTACTGACTCTGAATTTTAAGCTGAGCAAAGAGGGAATAAACAGCCTCAAGGGACAAAGTACAGTAAAAAAAAAAAAAAGGAAAAAAATGGTGCCTAAGATGCTCCTCCTTCTGGTCTCTGCAAGACTGGCTCCCTCTTGTGGTCCAGTCATTTTCTAATACCACAGTGTTAACTCTCTCCTGAGTACTTAAGGTGCTTTCCTTTTACTTTTGTCTGTTTCTGTCTATCTATCCACCCACCCTCAATTTCACAGTACTAGTATATAAGCTCCGGGAGGACAAGGACCTTGTCCATATTGTTCACTATATTATAGACACAGCACTTAATTCCAAAAGGTATTTGATAGAAGAATGATGAACGACTACGATATGATTTGTAAGGTCTTCCCCATCCTGATCGTGCTCTTCTCTACGTGTTCCTGTTTGTCTGTTTCCTCCTTCTAACCACCTTCAAGAGAAAGAAAATCCTTCCACCAGGGTTAGAGCTGCTTGCTAAACCGTCCATGTCAGGTCTTCTGTGAGGTCTTCAGAGGGTGTGGGAAGGAAAGTTCAAGGACAATTTTACTAGAGTTATGCAGGTGCCAGATATTTCAAAGGTGAGCTAGAAAGGATGCTATGAAGTCACAATAGCTTTCTGTTTTGTTTTAAACATCCTTATTGAGGTTTCATTTAGATACCATAGAAATCACCCATTTTATGTGTACACTTTATTGAATTTTAGCAAGTTTATAAAATTATACAACCATCACCACAATTCAGTTTTAGAGCACTTTCATGACCACAAAGTTCCCTCGTGCCGGTTTGCCATCCATCTCTGCTCCCACCCAGCCCTAGGCAACCACCGATCTGTCTCCACAGTTTTGCCTTTTCTAAAACTTTCATATGAATGGAATCATATAATATGTAGCCTTTGGTGCCTGTCTCCTTCCATTTAGTATAATGCTTTTGTTGTGAATAATATTCCTCTCTATAGATATACAGCCTTTTGTCTATCAATTTACCAGTTGACGGACGCTGTTTCCAGTTTGGGGGCTATTGTGAAAAATACTGCAATGAATATTCATATACAAGCTTTTGTGTGGACATACATTTTCATTTCTTTTGGGTAGATACCTAGGAGGTGAGTTGCTAAGTCAATCAATAAGCGTGTGTTTGGCTTTTTCAAAAGCACCCAAGTTTCCCAAAGTGGCTGTCTCATTTTTATGTTCCCACTAGCAATGAATGTGTTTCTCTATATCTTCACAAACACTCGGTCAGTCTTTTTTTGTGTTAGCCATTCTAGTAGGTGTGCTGTGGTACCTCATTTTGGTTTGAACTTGCATTTCTCTGATGACTAATAATATTAAAGATCTCTTCACATAATCACCTGCCACTTATATATCTTCTTTGGTGAGGTGATTATTCAAATAGTTTGCTCATTTCTTATTGGGTTGTTTGTTTTGTTGCTGCTGAATTATAAGAGTTCTTTATATCCTTTGGATCAAGTCCTTTACCAGATAGATGTTTTGCAAATATTTCCATTCTCTCGTGTCTTTTGAAGAGCAAAAGTTTGCATTTTGATAAAGTCCAATTTGTCAATTTTGTCTTCGATGTGTTATATATAAAAAACTCTTTGCCTAATTCATCCTTTGTTTTCTTTTAAGTCATTATGTATGGTGTAAAGTAAGGGTTGAGTTTCATTTTTTTACAGATGTTCATTCAATTGTCCCAGCATCTATTGTTGAAAGAACTATCCTTTCCCTCACTTAATTACTTGGTATCTTTCTCAAAAATCAACTGACCATATATGTGAAGGTCTATTCCTGGATTCTCCATTCTCCTCCATCTACCTAAATATCTATTGTTTCTTGATTGTCATAGCTTTGTAGTAAGTTTCAAAACCAAATAAAGTCCTTCCAACTCTGTATTTGTTTTTCAAAATTGTCTTAATATTCTAAGTTCTTTGCACTTCCATGTAAATTTTAGAAACAGCTTTTCGGCATCCACCAAAAGAAAGAAAGAAAGAAAGAGAGAGAGAGAGAAAGAAAGAAAGAAAGAAAGAAAGCAAGCCTACTGGGATTTTGCTAGGTATTACATTGAATCTATACATCAGTTTGGGAAAATTGCCATCTTACCAATATTGAATCTTCCAACTCATGGATATTATATATCTCCCCATTTTTATAAGTCCACTTTAATTTCACTTAGCAATGGTGTGTAGTTTTCAATACACAGATTTATACTTCTCTTGTTAAATTTATTTATATTCCTGTAATATTATTATAAATGGAATTAATTCATTTTCAAATCGCTTACTGGTAGCTTATAGAAAGATAATTGGTTTCTGTATATTGATCTTGTGTCTTACAACCTTGTTAAACACACTTTCTAGTTCTAGTCTTTTTGTAGATTCTTGCAATTAAAAAACTTTTAGCCATGTTGAAATATAATAGACAAAGAAAATTGTAATATATTTTATTACTTAATATTAAATAATATTTAATTAGTGAATTAATAAATAAGTTAATTAAAATTAACTTTAATATTTAAAATGTACAATGTGATGATTTGATACACATATAAATTATGAAAGAATTCCTGCCAATGAGTTAACTAAGACACCTATCATCTTGCACAAATATACCTTTTCTCCTGCTTTTTTTGGTAAGAACACTTAGGTTTTATTGTCTTAGCAAATTTGAATTACACATTACAGTATTTTCAATAATAGTCACCATGCTGTAAATTAAATCCTCACCCCTTGTTCATCTTATAACTTAAAGTTTGTACCCTTTTACCAGCATCTCCCTAATTTCTCCCATCCTCTAGCCCATGGAACCACTATTCTGCCCTCTGTTTCAAATTTTTTTAAAGTTCCAGATATAAATGATACCATGCAGTACTTGTCTTTCTCTGCCTGGTTTACTTCACTTAGCATAATGCCCTCCAGTTTTAGCCATGTTATCACAAAGCGGGACTTCCTCCCTTTTTAAAGTGGAGTAATATTCCAGTGTGTGTGTGTGTGTGTGTGTGTGTGTGTCACATTTTCTTCATCCAGTCATCATCGATGAACACTTAGGTTGTTTCCACGTCTTGGCTATTGTGAATAATGCTGCAATGAACATGTAGTAGAAATATCTCTCTGAAATGGTGATTTTGTTGTCTCTAGATATCGTGGTTCTATTTTTAATTTCTTGAGGCAAGAAATTAAATTATACTGTTGTATAATTTACTGTTTTCCATAGTGGCTATACCAATTTACATCCCACCAACAGTGTACAAAGTCTTCTCTTTGTAATTTTTTACATACATGATCATGTTGCCTGAGGACCACAATAGCCACGATCTCAGTCAACCCTCTCACTTCCTCTAATACCCAACACCATAGTCCTAAAATATCCTTACTCTTGATAATGTCAAACATTCCTCCTATGAGGGTAGAGTAGAGTGTCCTTAAATTCCTTCTGAAGACTGGAATGTGGCACTAAAAGTTGTGTTGCCCCCCATCTGTGGTAATCTTCCACGTTCATCCCCTGTACACAGATAAACTTGTCACAAGAATTAAGTGCTTGTGTTCAAGAATCTAGGATTCTTTCCCCCTTTGCTCATGTGATTTGCCTATATCTTTGCTTCAGCTGTTGACAAAACCACCTACTGGTCCCTATTCTTCTTTTGAGGTATGATAATACATTTAGCCAGATTAAAGTAAAGCCCTAGCCGAAAAGTTTTCTGTCTCCAGTGATGCTGTCTTTATCTGCCCTAATCTATTACTTATTTTGTAGTAACTCTGACAGGGTGTTCTTATTTTTCATTTCCAAATGCTGTGTGTGTGTCCACGCACAGAAGTGGGAATGGATACCTAGTGGTAGCACTTGGCTATCATCCATTACTCAGGCCGCTTTCAGTCACCTAAACTCCATACAATTCTTTTACATATATCACTGTTAATTTATCTTGCCTCTGATTGATCTATTTTTTGGACCTGTTTAGGACATGATTAATTCTCTCACAGTACATCTTGTTAGAATTAGGTCATTATTTCAGACCACTGAGGTCTTTTTGCATCCTGATTTTCTGCCATCCAGTATAACTTGACCCACCAAATTCATGCTTTCCCATATTTGGGCAGTAGATCACAGTTTTTATCCAAGGAAATTCTGAACGAAAAGGTCAGAGTGGGGACAGTTCACTGTGGCCTTGGAGACCGTTCCTCTACTTTCTTGCAGTCAGCAATTAGCACTCTTTAGGAATGGTTGTTCAGCTAGTTACACGGTGACTAATCTGTGCTTCCTTTTCCTCTACTGTGAAATGAGGATAATTTTAGTACCCAACTCATAGGACTGTTGTAAGGATTAAATGATTAAACACTTGCTTGGAACAGTGCCCACCACAGTATATATGCTCAAGAAGGTGAGCCTCAAGAAGCCTCTTCTTGCTGAGGCCAGGCTTTTATAATCAACAGCTTGGCCTTTATCTTCATCTTATGATTTCCTAGCTGTGCATCCTTAGACAAGTTACTTAACTTCTCTGAACCTCAGTTTCTTCCTCATAAAACAGTTGTGAGAACAGTTGCAATGATTCTGATTGACATTCATCTTAGACAATCTCCTTCTATCCTCCTACCTATCCTCCTCCTCTATCCTCCTACCACGATGTCTCCAAAAGCTTGAAGATATTCAGATACATTATGTCTATAGCATCACCCTGATCAAACTATTTGGAGATTAAGTAACTAGTTTACAAGAGTTATGGCTCATTTAAATCGTCTTTTAAAACCCCTCTCAAATTCTTTATTTCTTTATTTTATTCTTTATTTATTTCTTTTAAATTTAATTCTTTATTTCTTTATTTTAAATTTAAATTCCATTAATTAACATATAGTGTATTATTAATTTCAGAGGTCGAGTTCAGTGATTCATCAGTCTTTTTTTTTTAAAGATTTTTATTTATTTATTTGACAGAGATAAAGAGCACAAGTAGATAGAGAAAGAGGGAGAAGCAGGCTCCCTGCTGAGCAGGGAGCCCGATGTGGGACTTGATCCCGGAACCTTGGGATCATGACCTGAGCCTAAGGCAGCTGCTTAAACGACTGAGCCACCCAGGCGCCCCTCATCAGTCTTTTTTTGTTGTTGTTGTTAAAGATTTTATTTATTTATTTGACAGAGGGAGAGAGATCACACGTAGGCAGAGAGGCAGGCAGAGGGAAAGGGGAAGCAGGCTCTGCAGAGAGCCCGATGCGGGGCTTGATCCCAGGACCCTGAGATCATGACCTGAGTTGAAGGCAGAGCTTTAACCCACTGAGCCACTCAGGCGCCCGCCCCTCATCAGTCTTATATAAGCACCCAGTGCTCATTATATCATGTGCCCTGCTGAATGCCTGTCACCCAGTTACCCCATCCCCCCACCCACCTTCCCTCCAGCAACTCTCGGTTTGTTTTCTATGATTAAGAGTCTCTTATGGTTTGTCTCCCTCTCTGATTTCATCTTGTTCTATTTTCCCTCACTTCCCCTATGATTCTTTGTTTTGTTTCTTTAATTCCACATATGAACGAGATCATATGATAATTGTCTTTCTCTGATTGACTTACTTTGCTTAGCTTAACACCCTTTAGTTTATCCATGTCATTGCAAATGGCAAGATTTCATTTTTTTGATGGCTGAGTAGTATTCCATTGTTTGTGTGTGTATATATTGATGTGTGTGTGTGTGTGTGTGTGTGTGTGTGTGTGTATCACATCTTCTTTATCTCTTCTTCTGTCGATAGATATCTAGGCTCTTTCCATAGTTTGGCTATTGCGGACATTGCTGCTATGAACATTGAAAACCCCTCTAAAATTCTAAAAATATAAGCAAAATAATTATTCGAATGCTTAATTAATATGTTATGGTTAGATTATTACTCTTGGATTCATCTCACGATACTCTAGACTTGTATGTTATGTATGTTGTATATACAGTTTCTAAGAGAAACTGAGGGACCCTCGGAAAGATTATGATCATTTCATAGTCTGGGAGGTATAGTTTGATTATTCAAAATAATTATGAAAGTATATATTTGATTTTATTACAGCTTTGTTCTTTGATTTCTTTGGTGCCAAGAACATAGCTCGGGAAAGCAGCCAATGCAATGATATTGCTGTTTCTATGAGAAGTCAGTGTGCCCCACAATGGTCAGCTGAGATGTGGAATCTAGGACTCACTGTGGTGAAAGCCAGATACCGCTTGCCAAATCAAAACCCTCCTTATGTGTGGTAGGAAAAGAAATCCCAAATCTTACAGGTATGATTCCCACAAAACAAGCAATTCAAAAGGTAATGCCATATAGCAACTAAGAATCAAGGATTCATTTTTGATGTAGTTTTTATAAATTATTATGTGTCAGATTTTCTATTATGTGTCTGTGTGAGCATAAAATAAAACCTTGCAAGTCTGGGGCACCTGGCTGGCTCAGTCAGAAGAGCATGGGACTTTCATTTGGGAGGTTGTGAATTTAAGCCCCATGTTGTGTGTAGAGATTACTAAAAATATAAATAAATAAAACTTTGAAACAACAAAAAAAAAACAAGATCTTGCAAGTCAAAGACATTTGGATTTCATTCTCCATCGTGCTTTTTTAAAAAAGATTTACTTATTTATTTGAGAAATGGGGAGGGAGGGGCAGAGGGAGAGAGAGAGAGAATCTCAAGCAGACTCCCTGCTGAGCACAGACCCTGATGCAGGGCTCAGTCCCATGACCCTGAGATCATGACCTGAGCCGAAATCAAGAGCAGACACTTAACTGACTAAGCCACCAAGGTGCCCTCCCCCCTTTTTAAAAATTTGGGCACATTACCTATCTTTCTGGACTCTCAGGATTTCTTTTCCAAAATGCAGATAATAATTACCAAAAGGATTGTTCCAAAGATTAGATGATGAGTATAAAGTGCAGAAGTATAGTGCTTGGCACATGGTAGATGTTCAATAAAGGTTAGTTCCTTTCTTTTTCATTCTCGGTGGTGATCCTTTAAAAAATATGAATGGAGCAGGAAAAAAAAGTATTTTCTTAACTTGGCTCTGGTTTGACTTGGCTCCTTTAAAAGATACAAAGAGAGTGTTTTATTTTGTTTAGTTTTGTTTTTTGATGGCAATGCCATGGTGGAATTTTCAGTTGTGGAAGGTGAGGCCCTCACTGGGGAGCTTTTAAAAAAGTACTGGTGCCTACATTCTATCCCCAGAGACTGTGATTAATTGGAGTAGGATGTAGCCTAGGCTTTAGGATTTTTTAAAGTAAAAATTAATGCAATAAATTGCACAGATCTTAGGTGTACCGTTCGATCAGTTTTGACAATTGTTTATCCTCTTTTAACCACCACCCTAATTAAGATAGAGAACTTCCCCACTACCCGGAAAGTGTCCCTTTCTTGTCACTTTGTCCCACCTCCACCCTAGGTAACAGATGTTCTGATTTCTATCAGCATAGATTAGTTCTGACTGTTTTTGAATTTCATATGAAATTTACAAATGGAATCAAACAGTATGTACTTATTTGTGTTTTCCTCAATGTAATATTCTTGAGATTCATCAATGTTGATATGTATATCAGTAGTTCTTCTTCTTATTATCATTATGTTTCAATGTACGAAAATACCATAATTACTTAGCCATTCTCCTCTGGACTGACATTTGGTTTGTTTACAGGTTTCTCTGTTATGAATAAAGATGCTATGAATGTTGTTGCACAAGTCTTTTGTGGATATACATTTTCTCTCTCTTGGCTATGCTTAGAACTGGAATTCCTGGGTTTTAGGGTGGGAATAATCTTTACAGTAAACTGCCAAACAGTTTATCAAAGGGACTGTACCATCATATAGTCCCACTAGCAGGGCGAGCAAGTTCCAAGTGCTCCGCATCATTGCTAATGCTTGTATTTTGTCATCTCTTTAAAATTTAGCCATTCTGGTTGGTTTGAAATGGCATCCCATGATTGTTGTTGTTGTTAATTTTATTTATTTATTTTAAGTAATCTCTACACCTAACATGGAGCTCGAACTCACAATCCTGAGATCAAGAGTCGCATGCTCCACTGACTGAGCCAGCCAAGCACCTCCCATGGTTGGTTTGTTGGTTTGTTTGTTTAATTTAAAGTCAATTAGCCAACATAGAGAACAGCGTTAGTTTCAGATGTAGAGTTCAGTATTTCATCAGTTGTGTATAACACCCAGTGCTGGGGCACCTGGGTGGCTCAGTCCTTAAACGTCTGCCTTCAGCTCAGGTCATGATCCCAGGGTCCTGGGATCAAGCCCCTTATTGGGCTCCCTACTCTGCAGGAACCCTGCTTCTCCCTCTCACATTCCCCCTGCTTGTGTTCCCTCTCTCTCTGTCAAATAAATAAAATCTTAAAAAACAAAACACACTGCTTGTTACATCACATGCCTTCCTTAATGCCCATCACCCAGTTACGCCATCCTTCCACTCACCTCCCCCCCAGCAACCCTCAGTTTCTTTCCCATAGCAAAGAGTCTTTCATGGCTTATCTCCCTCTCTGATTTCTTCCCATTCCATTTTTCCCTCCCTTCCGCTATGATCTTCTGCGCAGTTTCTTATATTCCTCATATGGAATATGAGGAATTCCTTATATGGTGAAACCATATAATTGTCTTTTTCCGATTGACTTATTTTGCCCAGCATAATACCCTCCAGTTCCATCCACATTGACGTAAATGGTAAGATTTCATTTTTTCTGATGGCTGAATAATATTCTGTTGTATATATATATCACATCTTCTTTGGTTTTAATTTGTGTTTCCCTGATGAATGATGAGGTAGCCATAGAAATTTACATGGTATTTACAGGAACACCTATGGATACCGTTTCATATGCTTACTAGTGATCGGTATGTCTTTTTTTTTTGAAACATCTATTTTGAAGTCAAGTCTTCTCCATTTTTATTTTTACTTATTTTTTCCCCCACAAATCATCGGCATTTATTTCCTGGGTCCTAGGTGTCACTTACCTTGCTAGAAAGGACAGAGAGTTGATCAGACAGTTTTGAGCACAAAACCTCTTCGGTAGAATTGGATCTGTGGAGCTCCATGAGGGACATGTGGAGCTGCATAGATGGTCAGCTTAGCTTACAGTGCCCTCCCCCGCCCAAAAAAAGTCAGTTCCCTCCCTCTCTGCTGAAAAAGCTTTAATGTTAAAAAAAAAAAAAAGTTAAAAGTGTGTTTTGTTTTGTTTTGTTTTTTAAATGGGGGGATACAAGGTCTTGACCCGGAAGGCTGGGCTTGGAGAAGCCAGGGCGAGCTGGGACGTGGTTGCTGGTGGAGGCACATTCTTGGGAGAACCACTCACCCAAGAACATCCTGCAACTACAGGGTCTTGAAAGTGTTCCAGGGTGGCCTGAGGAGGTGGTGGGCGAGTGGAGCCTGAGGGTGCAGGTGGAGAGCTTTCCCAGGGTAGGGGCCACACTGGCCTCTAGGGGTACCCTTTCACTCTGGCCGGGCCTGCCTGGGACAGGGGCTCAGAGAAGAGGCTGCTGGGCCAGCGCCCGGGCTCCCTGACCAGGTGGGGACGCAGATCTCTTTTCCACCCTCCGTGGCATGGTCAGACTCAAGACGAGGGGGGCCCATTGTCGCTCTCAGGCTGATTGCTAGCTTCCCTGTCTGGGGTGCCTAGCTCTGCCTGTCCTTCTGCCCCCTCAAGTGCCAGCTCATCCCTGTCTTCGGCCAGCTTCCTCAGGCTCACAGCCTCAGAGTCTGCCTGGATGTCCGACAGCCTGTCCTGTCACAGGAAATGAAGATGGGTGAGGAGGACTTGACCCCCATCGTGCCTGTTGCATTGCTCTTCTGGCCTGGTTTAGTTTCTTTTTCCTACTTGCATCTTTTCAGATTTTCTGCTGTTGACTAATCAGTGTGGAAATTCTAGAAGGTTCAGTGGTCCTGAAGCAAGCAACCTGACTTGGACAGGTATTTGGTGGTAGGGGTGGGGGATGGGGTGAAGGGCTCAAGCAGGAATTTGGAAAGCTTGAGTAATTCTCCTTCCTCTGCCATCAACCCTTTCTGTGGCCTTGAGTAAACCATTTCACTTTGAGCCTTTTTCCATTTCTTTAGAGAGATTTGGTAAATGAAGCCTTCACTCTCAGCTCTGAGATGGTTCTTTTCTCCTTTAAAAAAAAAAATGGTTGCCTTTTATTACTGATTTAGAGGAATTCTTTAGTTGACTCATGCTTCCCTGTACCTGCTTTTGTTCTCCTTATACAGCCAGAAAGAGTTTGTAACTTGCATAGCCTAGTGTTGGTACTGCTGTGAAGAATGAAGGGGAAAAAGAATATGGGGGTGCAGGGGTGCAAAGGGTCAGAAGGGAGAGCAACCACCAAGGGTTGGTGGTGTGCAGGATGGGCAAGAAGAATCAAGCTAGTGTCAGGGAGGCCAAGTGAGCCATAGAAGGAGACTTCTAGCAACCCTTTTATTTATTTTATTTTTTATTTTTTTTAAAGATTTTATTTATTTATTCGAGACAGAGAGAGAGTGAAAGAGAGTGAGAGCACGAGAGGAGAGAAGGTCAGAGGGAGAAGCAGACTTCCTACTCGTGGAGTTGGGAGCCCAATGTGGGACTCGATCTCGGGACTCCGGGATCATGACCGGAGCCAAAGGCAGTTGCTTAACCAACTGAGCCACCCAGGCGGCCCTAGCCACCCTTTTAGAACGAGCAGGTCCCCAGAAGTCTCGGGGAGGTGCTGGACTTCCTACACAGCCCTGAGAACAGGGACCCAGATTTTTTTAAAAATGGATATATATATATGGGGCACCTGAGTGCTCAGTGGGTTAAAGCCTCTGCCTTTGGCTCAGGTCATGATCTCAGGGTCCTGGGATCGAGCCCCATATCGGGCTCTCTGCTCAGCGGGGAGCCTGCTTCCCCCTCTCTCTCTGCCTGCCTCTCTGCCTACTTGTGATCTCGCTCCTCTCTGTCAAATAAATAAATAAAATCTTTTTAAAAACTATCCATTTGGATATATATATATATGATATATATTCACAGTATGTGATATACAATATAAAAGATACTATATCAAATTATAATATATAACATAATAAGCAAATGTATAGAAAGTGCCAGGAGCTCCGGCACACTTAGATACTTCTATGTCAAAGATACAATTCAGGCCCTTTTATAAGTTATTCAGAAACCTAATATGGGGCTCAACTTCTACCTTGCTGTGAACTCCCCGAGTGTGGCAACAAATCCTTTCAGAGTTTCTTAGAACAGAGAAAATCCAACTGTGATGCTGCAGAATGTTGGCTCCTTTGTTGTGTTCTTGGTTCTCCTCTCAGCAGTCTCTTGCTGTGGTTTCTCAGGGTACAGGAACAATTAGTGAGTTAAGGCTTTAATGTATGGGTAGACGCTTATTATTGTTATTGGCTTTAATGTGACTGTGGCTTAAGTCTTATTATTTCTGGACTTCGGTCATTACTGTCATCATTAGATCTGCTGCTTAACAGTCATTCCAGGACCAAAACCAACAAAACACCAGCAACTGGAATAGTAAGGACAATACAATCAACTCTGTTATTCAGGAACTCATTAATTCAAATCCCAACTTAGAATTTATTAGGATTTCCCAATTGGATGTGCATTCAAGTTTAACTTTGTTGTGTCAGAAGTATAAGACTTTGCAACACAAAATAATAAGAACAAGATTGCAGGAGGATGTTCACCCAACTAAAGAAAACAGTAGGATGAGAACATTGGGAACTCATTAGAAGTTTCCATTTACTTAAACAATTAGAAGCATGCATGTATACACAAAGATATCACACTGTATTTTGCTGGCTTATTTTCCTCTCTGTCTTCCTCATTAGACAGGGCTTGGTTGAGGGATAGGAACAATGTTTCTGCACACAGTAGGCACTTAGCCTCTGTTAGTTAGCTAACTGAGTAGGTCTTTCCATGTTGCATGGAAGGCTTAGGTGTTAGTCATACCCATGGGTTCTTTACCTGAGTGCATGTGTTTGTGTGTGTGTGTGTGTGTGTGTGTGTGTGTGTGTGTGTGTGTGTGTAAAGCTCTGTCAGTAGGGTCCACTGAACCAGAGTTACTAGTGCAAGAGGTTTGCTAGGGATAATGCCTGTGGAAGGTACAAGGAGGGAAGAGCAGGATTGTGCTAGAAGAGGCTGAGGCCGTGATTTAAATCTGAGAAAGTCTTGGACAACCTACAGGGAATCCCTGGAACAAAGATTGCCCATTAGAAGAGTCCCTCATTGGGCAAAAACAGTGAGGCCCTAGTATCCCCATCACGCCTGGTTGTTGGCTAGGATTGCTGAAAACAGAGCATGTGCATATACCGTAGTCATCTGTATTGTATCCTCCCAAATTCATTGAAGCCCTAGCCCCGGGTATCTCAGAATGTGACCATAATTGGAAATAAGGCCTTGAAAGAGGTGATCAAGTTAAAATAGGCCAATAGGGTGGGCCGTAATCCAATCTGACTTGTGTCCTCATAAGAAGAGGAAATTTGGATGCACCAAGAGACAGCAAGGGCCTGCACAAAGGAAGGACCATATGAGGACCCAGCCAGAAGGCGGCCATTTGCAATCCAAGGAGAGGGGCCTCAGGAGAAACCAGCCCAGCTGACAACTTTGATCGTGGGCTTCCAGGCTCTAGAACTGTGAGAAAACACATTTCTGTTGTCTAAGCCCCCCAGTCTGTGGTATTTTGTTATGGCAGCCCTCGCAAACTGATAGAGTCCTGTTGCTTTGCAGGAGTTTCCATTTCCGTGGAGGAGACAAAGAAGGCAACCAACAACAAAGGGGAGTTCAGGGAAACTTGGACACGAGGAGATGGGACATGCTACTCAGCCCTAAGGATGGTGTCAGGAAAGAATGCCCAGAGGCACCTGGATGGCTCAGTCAGTTAATCCTTGGACTCTTGATCTCAGCTCAGGTCTTGATCTCAGGGGCATGAGTTCAAGCCCCGTGTTGGGGTTCGCACTGGATGTGGAGCCTACTTAAAAAAGGAATGCCTGGAAGAAGTGTCATGGAAGGAGTCCTGAGACTTGAATAGGGAGGAACTAGGAGGAAAGGAGCACAGGCAGAGGGACTGGCTGGCAGGCAGGCCTGGAGACGGGAAAGAACATGGCGCCTGCCATGGGCGAGTCATCTGAAATGCAGGGATGGAGAAAACGGAAGTGCTATTGTGTGGTTCTGACCCAAGCACACCAGGGGCTACAGGAAGGTGATGTTATTCATGACAACACTGATCATATTTTGTACAGCCCTTTACAGCCTGACAAAACACCTTCTTGTGCCTTATCTGTCCGTGTCAACAGGAGGGTTCAACCATTTCATACGCAATGCAAATGAGGGTCGAGAGGCTACATGGTTTGTCTGTGGCCTTACAGGAAGTTCGTGTCTACTGCTCAGGGCCTTTCCTGCCCAACTCTGCGTGGGATGGAGTGTGGGGGGCTGTGTTTCTGTGCCCTAGACCTTGCTCAGAGCTGCATAGAGGACAGTGTGGGGACAGGAGTGGCTTAGGTTGGATGGGTCCTACTGGACAGGAAGGGCCTGGAGGAATAGAGCCCCTTGCATAACAAGACCACAACGTCCTAAACACAGCATGTCCCGGAGAAGAGTTCTGGCCTCTGTGGAAGTGCTTATCTCCGCACTCATTCTGACCCTAATTACAAGGTGCTGAAGGTCTCTTTATCTGTCAAATGGAGACAGAGTAATACACTCCCACAACCAACACGGGGGCCTTCTTGCCTCACACGCAGGACACCTCCTAACTCCAGGAACCTCATCCAGGGACGGACATTGCGACCCCCTCTGGAGTTCTGCAACATTGCTGGCGTATCCCCTTTGGGTTGATGCCACAGAGAGGTGAAAGAAGAATTTAAAAATGCAAGGTGTCTTACATAATTAAGAGAGTCTTTCTATCAGTTTGGGATGGATTGTACCTAAGACCTGGAGAAGGGGAGAAAGGAAAGGTTGAAGCAGACCTTCTCCCTCCCTCCTCGCTGTAATCCTCTACCAGATGCTGGAGGTCCACCGTATCCCTGGGCTTTAACTGCTTCATGTCTCTGTCCTAAAGAGAGCTCTCGGTGCCCAGAGGGTATTGCTAGAGAGCATTCTCTAGATGCCAGGGACCACATGCCCTCCACTGCTGCAGGCTGGAGCTGCCAGGGACTTAGTGTCCCCTGGGAATAGCTCTCAACCATTGTCTAATGAAACTTAGTGGAAAAGTACCCAGGCTCCTTCCTCTCTTGTGAGGGTAACTACACTGCTTTCCAGAATTCTTCAGTCGAATTACGCTCTGGTTGTCTAGAGTGGTGACTTGCTTAATATCACAACTTTTTTTTGGTATCTGTTCCTTCCTGATCTCACTTCTCTACTCCCCTACCAATGTTTCCCAGGGTCACCTCCCAAATACACAACTCACACCTCTGATCCTCGTCTCATGGTTTGCCTCTGGGGAAAACCAAACTACAGCAACCCTTCCCTGTCCAGTAGTTTGTTATTGTCGTTATGTGTGTTTTGGTTTGATTTGGTTTTTTGCTGCTTTGAACATTATGCATAGGGATGGAGAGGAGAAAAGAGAATGATACAGAAATAGAATTCATTCACTCATGCATTCATATATTTTTCACTCAGTAAATACCTATTAAGTGTCTATTTCATGTCAAGCACCGTGCTGGGGGGCAGTTAAGAAATCTCGATTCCTAGGGCTCTCAGAAACCATCCATTACTCAAATCCCAGCTCACACAGCCTGGCCAGCACTGCCTGGGAGGTGGCTGCGTTATGAGAGGGGACAGCGTGTAGAAGAGGTGGAGCCTCAAAAGGGGAGGAGAAGACAGAAGTTCTGGGAGCGTGGGGGAGGGGAACAACAGGAATAAACAAAGGTGGGGGTGGGGGGTTGCAGGATTCACCTGTGAAGGGGCAAAGGCTCTGGTGGGTACATGCGTCACCTTGTGAGCACCCGATTCTTGGGGGCATCTACTGTCAGGGCTGAAAAGGGCGTCAGAGGTCATGAGTGGATCTCCTTCACTTTACTGCTCAGGAAACCTAGAACCAAAGAAAAGCCAAAATAATTTCCTCAACTCATTATGCTGTGAGTGTTCTTTCTCTTGAGGGAAATATGTCTAGATCAGTATTTCTTGAAGTTTTATTCATTATCGCCTAGGAACCTGTTTAGAATTTTTTCTTAATTACTTCTCTCCACTGAAAGCTTAATACCAGAGATACACTGTGCATCAGTTATGTACTGTGGATCTGTGTGCTATTGACATAAAAAGAGTAAGATTTTTTTTCAATCCCCAAGAACCAATATTTGCTCCCCTGGGGGCGATATTGTTCTTGTTGAGAACGCGTGGGACGGAGAGGCCAAATGTGAACAGGTTACTGAGGCCTTAAAGTTTTGGTGGTTTTGGTGCAGTAAGCACGAGGGAGCCATAAGAGCTTCTTGAGCTGAGGGATGCAGTGAGGAAAGAGGTGGAGAGCCTACCCCACGTAATAGTGTCCATCAAGCACCCTGTCCTAACTGCTCTCCCAGCACTGTCAATGTCATTAAGAAAAAGGCCAACATGGCCCGCCTATGCCTTATGGACAATTTTCGGTATGTGTACAGACAACTATTATAGCTGTAATATGTCATAACCAGTTTTATTTTTTGTTTTAATTAAACAAGCATTTATATAGTTCTTGTTATGTTCCAGATGCTATGTTAAGCATTATATATATAAATATTAGCTCGCTTAATCTTATGAGAGAGATATAATTATTATACCCATTTTACAGATAGGAGAACTGAGACACAAAAACTATCTTGCCTGAAGGCACATGGCTTGTAATGGTAGAGCTGAGATTCCAATCCAGGCAGTCTGGCTCCAAAGTCAGTGTTCTGAACCACTGTACGTACTATGATTTGTAAAACAGAACCTATTTGGGCAAGGTGTAACCATAATTCAGTCTATACCCAGTGCAGGGTGCCAATATAGATTCTTGGACCTCTTGCAATAACTCTTGCAGCCAAGGATTGCAAGTTGGAAACCGGTGAGCTAGAAAATTTTTAATGTGTATTTGACTCTAAAGTTCATAATCCTGGTAGAATTTTTAAAAGGGAGTGGGAGTTAAGTCCTCTCAACTTTAGCTCATGTAACCAGAACAAATCAGCCGACCTCAGACTCCCTTCTCAGTAATGAGCAGAAGAGGCACCCTGCTCTGTGCTATCTACAGAAGAAATGTAACACAGGGGCTGTAAACTAAGTCATGTATATGAGTCTCTGGTGAAGGACACATGTGTCCTTGGACTCAAACTGGAGAAGCAATGAAACCAAAAACATATGCTCATGTTTTACTCTTTGGCCACACTTGAACTTTCTTCTCTCCACCCTTTTGATTGTTACCAATGAATGAGATAGATTTTTTAAATGTTAATTTTAGTACACAGAGGACTCATATGCCTGCTATAATTTGTAATTTTTCCCTTTAATTAAAAAAATCAGTTTTGTTTTTTTAATTTAAACCAAAACCTGTTTTCTCTATGTGATCTTATCCTACTGCTCTAGAAGGGACTCCAGGATGATGAACCACGACCTAACTCCAGAAGAAATTCCTCTCCAAATCTATCTTCCGAACACCTGCTATATGCCAGGCACTATGGTAGGTGCTGGAAATATAGAGGTCAACAAGTCATAACTCCTATCCTTATGGAACTCACAGATGAGTAGGGGGAGACAGATATATATAGAAATCATGGCAATGTGGGGAATATATTAATATACATACCATATGCTCCATGATCTTGTCAGCCTGTAGACTTTTGCACATGCTGTTCCAAGACTGGGGATGTACATCCTTGGCATTTTGGCAGGCTGATTCCTGTGGGATAGAGCATAGAGCACCTGGTAGAGGGATATCAGAGAAGGCTTCCTGGAGGAGCAATGCGTAGGCTGAAACTTAAAGGATTAGAGAGCTTGGATGTCAATGTTGATCTCATTGGCTGAGTGGGGTGCCCCCCCTTTGTGGTCCCTAGCCTTCTGTCCAAACTATTATCCTAGCAAAAAGTAAATATTTGTGAATGATGAACAAATAGCATGCCTCATTATCTTGTAATTGTCTATAAACCAGCTACTTTCTCCACAAGACTGGAGCTCTCTGAGGGAAAGGAGTGTGTACAGTTGGTTTATCTTTTTATCTGTATCAGTAAGGAGAGTGTCTTGCCATAATACGTGCTCACTGTGCTTGCAGATTCAAGGACGGTTGGAGGCATGTGTGGGTGGAGGCATGGATGGATGGATGGATGGATGGATGGATGGATGGGGAGTGGCTGGGTAGATGAAAGCACAGGAGAAAGTAAATAAGGTGGCAGATGGAAGTAAGTGGGCAGGTTGGATAGGACGATCAGTGGCACCTTCACAGAGGTGATGACTTTGCGTTGAACCCCAACGAATAACCTAGTGAAGTGCTTTTCCAACTGCAGTGCATTCAGGAATCAGCTAGGGTTCTTGTTATGGGCCTTTGTGGTGCAGGCTGGGAAGGAAGATGAAGGAAGAGGGGCTGGAAGACACCTAGAACTGTATGTGAAGGTGTGGGAAACCCGGGCTTTCATGGAGACTCAAGGATGCTTGAAGCAATGAACATGACACCTGAAGCTGAGATGAATGAAAGGCAGGCAGAGAAGAGAACTAATGTTTCTTGAATATTCAGGTATCTCTATTTATATCCTAATCAATATCCACGCCTGTATCTATCCATCGCACTCTGTTATATCCTCTCAACAGCCCTGAGGAGATCCTTCCTTCCGTCCCTCCCTCCTTCGTTTCTTCCTTTTCACTTTAATTTTTTTCTTGTTTTTTTTTTTTGAAAGTTGGTTAGTTCACTATGGTAGCATTCTTTCAATGCAGCATAGGTTGCAGGTTCGATCCCTGATGAAAGCGACACAGAAAAACATGGTTTTGAGGCGCCTGGGTGCCTCAGTGGGTTAAAGCCTCTGCCTTCGGCTCAGGTCATGATCTCAGAGTCCTGGGATCGAGCCCCGCATCGGGCTCTCTGCTCAGCAGGGAGCCTGCTTTCCCCTCTCTCTCTGCCTGCCTCCCTGCCTACTTGTGATCTCTCTCTCTCTGTCAAATAAATAAATAAAATCTTTAAAAAAGAGAAAAAAGAAAAACATGGTTTTGGCATCTCAGTTTATGCCATTGATCACAGAGAAAGAGAAGTATAAATCATAAGTACTTGCAAATGAATAAAATATATTGAACTAAAAAGAAGAAAGAGGAGGAGGAGAAGGAGAAGAAGGTGGAGATTCAGAAAGCTAAGGTGACTTGTCCCAGGCCTCACAACTTTGCAACAGTTGGGACTCCAGCAAGGGATAAGCAGGATGTGAAAACCCAAATAAATAGATGGAGGTTCAGAGGAGAGCTCTCAGTCCCAGGGAAGAGTTCAAGTATAAATGAGAAATTTGGAGTCCTTATGAAGTTATAGAGTCTGAGTCAGTAGACCAGGATTCTGGAAGGCTGGAATCTGAGGGTGGGCTGGAGCAGGGTCCCAAGGCTCCTAGCTGATTCAGCGAGGAGCCCAATTCCGCAAAGTGAGGGCTGAAGATAAAGGAGCCCCTTCTGTCTGTCCAGGTTGCCAGAGGATTCCATGGTGATACCCACAGGGGACGAAGCCCACGATGAAGAGTAAGGAGAGCTGGTGAAGACCGGAAGAGGGAGTAGAGGAATATTTTATTTAGAAAAAAATTAGAATAGAATTTTTTTTTTTTTAAGATTTTACTTATTTGACGGACAAAGATCACAAGTAGGCAGAGAGGCAGCCAGAGAAAGAGAGGGGGAAGCAGGCTCCCCGCCGAGCAGAGAGCCCGATGCGGGGCTCGATCCCAGGACCCTGGGATCATAACCTGAGCCGAAGGCAGAGGCTTTAACCCACTGAGCCACCCAGGTGCCCCTAGAATAGAATTTATTTAGAAAATTTTAGAAGTGAAGACAGAGCATTACTTAAATTTTAACAGATTTTCTGTCTCTTGCCGTAATAAAATCTTGACATACATAGATTCTTTTTGAACGACTCAATACAAAGGCTCCTCCAACTCTACGCATTCATTTAATGTCAGAGACTACCTGTTCCATTTCCTAGGACTACAACTTCCAACTAAGAAATATCTAAAATAAAAATCTGTTTTGGGAATGGAATTGATTTATTGCATTCGTCATTAGCAGTATTATTCCAGTCCATTACTTTATGACTCATTTAGTCCCTTTATCAGAAAAACTGAAGACCCACTTAACACTATGTTTTATTCAGAGCTCTGTACAAACCAGGGATGAGTGGGAACTCTTTAAGTAAGCGTAAAAATAAACCGTATTCTGTCAAGAGTCAAAATGGCCGTGTTGAGAGTGTGACCCGTGGGCGGGAGCTCCCCAGGCAGGATAGAGAACACGATAAGTCAGTGGATGAAGAGAGAGCAGGACCTGGAAGACCCATGGGTGAAGAGATCACGGGGATTGTGATGGGCACGGTCCTGTATGAGCAGAAGCTACCACAGGGGCCTGAGGGTTGGTAGATGGTGGCAGCAAGGAGGGTGGTGGGCAGCATGGTCTGATGACACTAGACCCACCCCTGGGACTTGTAAGGTCCTGGAAGTGTCTCCTAAGAGAAGAGACTTTCACTAAGAAGTTTACACTACGGATCTGGTGACCCACCATTGGGATAGATATATTTGTTTTATTTAAGCTTATGTGAATCAGGCATTATTCTGGGTACTTTTACAAATATGAAGCCATTTCATCCTCAGAGGGAAGTATCGTTACTATCCCCATTTTACAGGCAAGGAAACTTAGATATACAGAGAGCTTAGGTCCCTGCTTGAACCTTAAGAAACATGTAGTTCGGTTGAGACACGAAGTCCCAGAGAGTTGAAAATATCTGTGCAAAGCCCAAGAGAAGCAGGAATGGTTTAGAAGGGCTGTCTCCAGAGTCTCAGCCCCGTCCTTTTCCAACAGAACATCTTGCCCCTTGCTCAAGTGTAGGATTTGAGAAATAAGAGGGTCATTTTTTGACGTCTTCTCTGGTCCTTTGTACCTCCACTAAACTCGGCCCAGACCGCCTGTGGATGTACCCCGCTGTCCCGCAAAGACTTGTTCTTGTCTTCCCTGCTGGACCACGAGCTGCCCCTGGGCAGTGACCACGTCTTCCTCTTTCCTCCAAGGGCAGCGGCCGAGCGTCGCATCTGAACACTAAGTGTTCTATAATGTTTATTGAATAAATGAATGGGTTAAATGCTCAAAACCCCACCCTCGTTCTTTGCTGATGGCTGGTGCTTTGGATTCATCTTTCTGATGCTCTGGAAGCATCACCTGCACTACCGGCGAGCTGGCCGTCTCATCAAAGTTTCATGACCACAGGCTGTGTGTTGCTTGTTCCGGGTCTGGCACTGTGCCAGGGAGCTATCTGGCTCAGTGGTCTTCTACAGAGCGGCCTTGATCCTCTATTTCTCCAGTTCTTTTAGTTCCTGTGTCTTGTTTTCTTCATAGAAGCACTAGAAGTTTCATAGATTCTTCTTTGTCGCTGCTTTTCAGATGGCATGCAATGTCCTTGCTTCATTAAGCTGCATATATGGTGTAAGGACTTAAGACAGAAATGTATTTTGAGTAAATTAACAATTTATCAAGCATTTGTTGTGTGCTATATGCTTTGCATCCATGATCTCATTTAATCCCCAAAAACCTTCCGTGAGCTCAGCAGAGAGCCTGCTTCTCCCTCTCCCTCTGCTGCTCCCCCTGCTTGTGTTCTCTCTCTCTCTCTCTCCATCAAATAAATAAATAAACCCTTAAAAAAAAAAATTCTGTGAAAGAGGCATTGTTATCCCCATTTTACAGAGGCTGGAAAGGGAGGCTCAGAGGGGCTAAGTGATTGATCCAAGGTGACACAGCCAGTATATCTTTCCCAGAGATGTCATGAGGATTATATGAAATGACAGAACACATTTTGCACTTAGTCTAATAATGTCCACGCATGGCACTTCTCTAGAACCTTTGCATTTTAGGAAGCAACACCTGCACACTTAAGACAAGGAAAAAAAAAAAAAGCAAAGACAGATATAAAGGAGGGGAGGAAAGAGAGAAAAGATTTCTCATGGTGTAAATCAAGGCGGGACCCAGCGATCACGCTCCTGTTATGAACAGCAAGCGACCCAAGATCTTCCTGAATAAATAGGGCTCTGCCTGTAGGAAATGTGATCTGATTTTTCCTCTTCCTCTGCCATGGAAAAATTCCACTCCCACCACGAGCAACTCCTTTGGCTAAGAGCCAAGAGGCAATCAGGCAGCCTTTTTTCTACGTTTCTCCTTCCCTTAGAACACAGAGTTCTGATGGACCATTCCAGAGCTCGGGCTTCCACAGCCCTCCATGCTGTTACTCAGCAGGCTGGTCAGTTTAAGGGAAGATTTCTGCAGTCTGGCCAGAGGGGGTTAGCCTCTGGGTTTCCCTTCTTTCTCCAGGTATATTGCTGTACCAAGCAAACCAGGCAAGCCTTTCAGAGAAGTTGAAGGATTCCTACTTGTTAGAATGGTTTTTAGACTAAAAGCATCAGTGGAAGACTTATCTTTAAAGTGTGTGTGTGTGTGCATACTTTTAAAATTAGGGATTTCACGTTGAAGTACAAATGTAATTCTAGCTTGAGGCAACAAGCCAAACAATACCATTGTGCGACACAGTCAACAATGTCCTCTTTTGCTTAATCTCTCACCACCCCCACCCTAATGCATGTGAACATTTCAGCTTGTATCTTTTCACAACCTTATCTAGGTGCGTGTGTTTATTTATTTATTTTTTTTAAGATTTTTATTTATTTATTAGAGTGAGAGAGTGGGAGAGAGCCTGAGAGGGGAGAAGTTCAGAAGGAGAAGCAGACTCCCTGCGGAGCTGGGGGCCCGATGCAGGACTCAATCCCGGAAGTCCGGAATCACGACCTGAGACAAAGACAGTCGCCTAACCAACTGAGCCACCCAGGCGCCCTATGCGCATGTGTTTAACTATATCTATGTACACATACACCAGATATATATACACACATATATACATTTTCACATATTTAGAGATTTTTGTCATACTCTTTTGACATGAAACTGTATAAACTCATAAAATAACTTGCTGTTTTTCACCTATATTTCATTGACATTTCTCCAGGTAAATACATCTAGATTTAACTAATTATTATTTTTATGCATAATATCCATAGTTTAGGATATACCATATTTTATTTCCATATTCCCCTGTAATACATATCCAAGTGGTTTCTGGTATTTTTGTTTTTTTCCCCTTCAAATAATATTGCATTAAACTGTCACAGATCGATGCTCTCATTTATTCATACTTTTTGTTCAGGAGAAGATATTTCTAAAAGTTGAATTTCTGGGTTCACCTGAGGATTTTAGACATTGCCAAAGGGAAAGATTCAGTGCCTAGCAAAACACATAGCCCTTTGGTGATAGCTTTTTCCTCTTTGTTGGAAGAGACGCCTGGAAAAATAATGTCCTTTTCTCTTCCTTCCCCATGCCATTATTCTCCTGCAGTAGAATGGGCAGGGATAATATATCCTTTGTAATACAGCAAGGAATAAGAATTACCAGTTTGCTGGGTTATTAGAGGATACAAGAGAGGCCCAAATTAAACAACCACATATTCCTTCAGTGAGTCTTTTATTCCTTTTCTCCCCACCTTCATGAAAAGGCAGGTAATAGGGAAAAGGGTGCACAGAAGGATGGATCGTGCATTGCTGGGCTTTAATAGGCAAATAATTAAATGATAGCTCCTCTAAAACCATTGGCTTACAGGGTCTGAATATATCTTCCTGCTCTTCGTAGAACAGAGAAAAGAGGGAGCAAGGTGAATGAGATGAATCACAACATAAGTCTTCTTTCATTATTAATTTTCAGTTTTCTCATCCTAGAGACTCCTCAGAGTTCAAGGTTGGAAGGGGCCCTAGGACATATGGTTTATTTGCCCCATTGTGTCGGCCTCATCTTCCTCCTAGTTTCTGCGTTCCTCCTTAACACACTTTTATTTGGTTATTTCTTTATTCCCTTCATGCCTTCAAAAGAATGTTTATGGTAAGATCCCATGCTAGAGTGGCTGGGTTATGGACACTGGGGAGGGTATGTGCTATGGTGAATGCTGTGAAATGTGTAAGCCTGATGATTCACAGACCTGGGCCCTGGGGGCAAATAATACATTATATGTTAATAAAAGAAAAAGAAAAAAGAAAAAAGATCCCAAGCTAGACTCTGGAGACAAAGAGGAAAGACACAGATCCTGGCCTCAAAGAGCTTACAAATAAGAGGAAGAAAAATCGGTGGAGCCTGGGTGACCTGAGCTGAAGGCAGAGGCTTTAACCCACTGAGACACCCAGGCGCCCCTAGATGTGGAAACTTAAAAAAAAAAAAAGGCAGATTTCATAGAAACAAAGAATAGAATGGTGGTTGCGAGAGGCTGGGGGAAGGGAAAATGGGCTGATGTGGGTCAAATGGCACAAATTTTCAGTTATAAGAAGAATAAGTGGCACTCCTGGGTGGCTCAGTCATTGGGTATCTGCCTTCAGCTAGGGTCATGATCTCAGGGTCCTGGGATCCAGCCCCGTGACGAACTCCCTGCTCCACAGGGAGCCCACTTCTCCCTCTCCCACGCCCCCTGCTTGTGTTCCCTCTCTCACTGTCTCTCTCTCTCAAATAAATCAATAAAATCTTTAAAAAAAAAAAGAATAAGTTCTGAGTATCTAATATACAGCATGGTAACTATAGTTAATAATACTTGGAAGTTGCCAAGAGTAGATTTTAAGCATTCTTACCATAAAAAAAGTTAACTACGTGAGGTGATGGTTGTGTTAATTATCTTGATCTTGGTAATCACTTTATACACTTTAACTATAATTATATTTTTCAATTATTCCTCAATAAGGTTGAAAAAAAATTAGGTAGAGGATGAGGAGTTGAAGAACAAAAATGGGGTGGGATGGGCAGAAAAAAAGCGGGAAAAGCTAGAAGAGAATGACATGGTAAACGACAATAGAGAGAATTTTCAAAATGGAAGAAGTGGCCAACAGCTGGTAAATGTAAGTTAATACAGATAAGTGCCCTTCGGTTGGATTTAAGGAGTCCATTTTCCCTTTTCATTTGGCTATTTGCCTTAAGATCTTTGTACTTGCTGTTCCCTCTTCTTAAATTCCTCTTATCTCACCCCTGGATACTTGCATATCTTACACCCTAATTTTGGTCACATCTCTGCTCAAACGCTGTCTTCTCAAAGAGGACTTGCTTCACCGCTTTATGTGAAAAAGCTCTCCAATCTCTTTCTAGCTTCTTATGCAGGAAAATTGCTCATCATGGTACCTATCTCTACTTGACATTGTATTTTTTAGTTAATAGTCTTTTACCCCTATGAGAATGGGAAGTCTGTAAGTACAGGGCCTGGCACAGAGCAGGCCTTCAAAAGATATGGTTGGGAGAGTTAAGGGACTGAATGGCCATCCTGATGAGAAGAATTTCAGTGGGTAGTTGGGCAGAAGTCAGATTGCAATAGGCGAAGGCATGAATGACAGATAAGGAAAAGGAACCATGGAGTGAATACGATTCTTTCTAGAAGGGAAGGAGAAAGAGCTCAAGATATAAAAGACTTGAGGTGGCATAAATAATGAGAATGGGAAAAAGGTAATGAGAGAGAAGTGGAAAATACAAAAGAGGAGATAATTGAGAAGATGAGATAGACCAATGGTCTATTGGTAGACCAATTTATTTTGTGTGGGTAGCAACGGTAGTGGTAGTGGTAGACCAATTTATTTTGGTAGAAATAAATTGCGGTAGTGGTAGACCAATTTATTTTGTGTGGGTAGAGGGACTTCTCTTCCAGCAAGAAGAGGAAGAATGATACAAAGGTACATGTGAGAGACATTGGTAGTTCTGGAATTTCCTAGTCATATGGCAACCATTTATTGATCACTTACTATATGCCAGGCACTATGCTGCCATTTTATTTAATCCAAACTACAGCTATGCAAGATCACCATTTTACCTTCCAGAAAATTGGTGGTGAGGAGTTAGTTTATGCAGTCAGTAAGTAGGTTGCAGAGATGTGATTCAAATTGCAGTCTTCTTTTTTTTTTTTTAAGATTTTATTTATTTATTTGAGAGAGAGAGAGAGAGAACATGAGCAACGGGAGGGGCAGAGGAAGAGGGAGAAACAGACAACCTGCTGAGCAGGGAACCAGACTTGGGGCTTGATCCCAGAACCCCAGGATCAAGACCTGAGCTGAAAGCAGACGCTTATTCGACTAAGCCACGCGGGTGCCCCTCAAGTTGCAGTCTTCTGGTTAAGATTTTATTTCATGTTCACTGTGCTTTTGGTAAACCTTTTCAAGGTTGACTACCATCATTCCAGTCTCCTTCTTTATTCCCTCCTCACCCATTGGGACAACTGCCTTTTTGTCCTGGGATTTTTTTTTTATCTAGTTTTGACTGTGTCCCTACTTTTGTTCATTCTTGTGGACACCATCTTTATGGCCAGACCTCATTTCTTACATCTGAATCCACATTTGTACTCATTCCCTCAAGGTCTGGTCCTTCCCACTGGATGGATCTAGTTCCAGCTCACTGCTCTGAGTAAAGTAGATTATTTTTAAAAATAATTATAGTAACTGGATTTTATATTGTGTCTACTTTATGCACTAAACCTCTATTATTTCTAATCCTGACAACTCCAGGTGGAGTATAGAGAGACAATGATCTTCCAACTGGGGTACACGTACCCTACAAATCAGCAAGACTTCCAAGGGGGACATACGCACGTGTAGTTTTAAAGAAATCAATATTCAGATCCTGAGCTTCCACATGTTGGTCCCAAATTAATCTGCCTAAGAAAGTGACCTGGAAAAGGTGCATGTCCTCTTTTCCCATACCACTTTTCTCAATCGGTCCTCTTCCCGCTTCAAGAAAATAAAGGTGTGCGTCCAACTCATCTCAAATTTTTTGGTGCATTACTCTTGGGATATTTGCAAGAATATCCAAACAAAGAGGCAATTCAAAATATTGGTGAAGGTATTGGGAACTGAATGACTCTAATGACTGGATATCAATTCCTTTTTCCAGTCAGATGGCTTCTGATTTTTTATTTTTAACAAAACTGAAGGAAAACCTAATCAAGTTGATAGTTGATAGATCATTAAAATTATTTTTGATGCATGTAACTGTGTTTCTTGACATACTGCTCAGAAGTAGTTCAAAGAACTGAGTGACATTGTTCTAACAAAATGTCCTTTCCCATCTACTTAAGTATATAAACAGGTTTCTCAGTTCTTACTTCCATAAAAACAAAAAATAGGAATAGAATTGAAATGGAATCTTCTCCATTCTAACAATTGTTTATATTGATCCATGGATTCATGAACTAATTGAAAAAGCAAAAAAACAAAATGAAACAAAACACAAAACGAAACCCCAAACAAAGCAAAACAAAACAAAAAACAAAGCACAACCAGCTCACTGAAAAATGGATTTCCAATAAAATTTGCTTTTGATACGTAATAATTATTTATCAAAATTTCAATATATGTATTTTTAATAGGGGTATGTGCAAGGATGATCAACAAATGACTTTCACGCATAAAACAAATCACAGTGGAAAACGATTTTGAGCAAGAGGTGAAGAGAAATAGGAGTCCAAAAAGAAGAGAGAAAATTTCCATCCTGCTCACGTGTTTTTAAAATAGGTAATGTGGATATACACTCAGTTTTAATTTTAATTTCCACTGGATACATCTTAAAAAGTGAGGCAGCTCTTTTTTTTCAGTCCCAGATTGAACCCAGATTGAAGTGATAAAATGCTAGTCGGGTCTCCAAATGGAGGTGAAACCTCTACCTGCTGGCCCTAGCTGGACTCCAGTTACCGCGAGGGCACAAGGAACCAGAACAGTTGTGAAAACTCTCTGTTGGTGGTTATGAGGTTTGAAATTACAGATGATAGTTTGAGAGAACATTTAGAGCGATGAGGCACACACATACATTGTATGATGAGACCTCCAACCAAAATATTCCTCGGGCTCTGGTTTTGTGACTCACTCTTGTGTTAAAGAGGCGAATGGGGCAGTGTAACCGTCCCTCAGAATAATATACTGCTCAAACTATATGAGGAGTTGTGCTGGTCATGCAAGCATGCTTAAAGATAACCTTGAGAAAAACTTGTACTCGCAGCAGGCCTCAGGTGGAGGGGTTGATGTACGTCCTTGAAGCCGAGCAGCTGGGGAGGCCCGGCTCGCTCAGGGCGGAACACCGCCTGCTTCCCTCTTTCCTTATCTCCCCTGCCTCCGAGAGAGCTTGCTGATGGGGTTATCCGTTTAAGTGCTAAGTGCGCTTGCTCTACAATGAATTCCATGCTGATTGACCAGGCACACCCTTCTCTTCTTGTTTACCTACAAGACCTCTAACTTACGTATAACCTTCTTCTTCTCCTTTGTTGATTGTTATCTTGTATCTAATAAATAGGGGACTGAGGAGTTGTTCGGGGCCGCAGTCCTTTCAGCTGTTGTCCCCTGCTCGCTCTCTCTCTTTCAGCTGACTTGTTTGTGCCTCATTCTTTTCCTGTGCACCGTTAGGAAGCGGCACCGCAGGGTGTCTAAGACCTGGTTGATGGGCAGGTAGTGGAACCAAAGAGATTGTTTCTAGAGAGGATTCCCTGAAGGCTGCTGCCCATCTAACATTGATGAAAAATTGGGGTTGGTGGTATGAAAGAAGGCACAGAAGATTATAATTTGAGAAACTACTTTGAAAACTTTGGTAAGATGGAAACCACAGAAGTTATGGAAGACAAGCAGAGTGGAAGGAAAAGAAGATTTGCTTTTGTAATTTTTGATCATATAGTTGATAAAATTGTTGTTCAGAAATATTACACTTTTCATGGGCCTAACTGTGAAGTGAAGACTCACATGCCCTCCATGAAGACTCAAGCAGTTCCCATGACTTTTCTAGTCACTGAAAAAGTCTCTTTCGAAACAAGTGCAGTTTGCTGGATCACAGGAAGGTCATGGGGGAGATCTGGCAACTTTATGTGTTGTGGGGAACTTCTGCCGTGGTGGAGGGTGCTTTGCCCATGGTGGTAACTTCCATGGAAGAGGAGGATATGGTGCTGGAGGTGATGGCAGCAGAGATAATCATGGACGACATGAAGGTGGATATAGTGGATTTGGAGGTGAGGGTGGCAATGATGGCAGATGGGGTCCTGGTTATAGTAGTTGAGAGGGCTATGAGCTAGGATATGCAAACCAAGGTAAAGGATATGCTGGCAGTGGTGGAGGATATAATGGTTATGATGAAGGAGAAAATTTGGGCAGTGATAACTATGGTGGTGGTGGTAACTATAATGGTTTTGGAAATTCTAGTGGACAACACCAATTAAAGTATGGTCCAATGGAGGGGGGGCAGTTGGTGAGGAAGCTCAAGAAGTCTCTAGGGTGGTGGTTATGGAGATGGTGGTAGGAGTGGTGGATATGGTAGGAGAGGGTTCTAAAAGCTCGGCAGAAAAGGGCTACAGTGCCTAGCAAGAGAGAGAATGAGGAGCTATCGGGAAAGTTACAGGTTACTTTGAGTCAGTCGTCCCAAATGCATTAGGGGAACTACAAAAATCTGCCACGAAAGGAAGGATAACCACCCATAGCCAGAAAAGTAGGAAACTTAAGCTTAAAGCAGCTTAAATAAGAAACTTTTTATCAGGTCTGTCATAGTCTCAGTTTGCAAAAAATACAATTAATGATTAACATACTATCGTCCAATTAGATGTACCTTCCTGAGGTTTTTTATATGTCGTAGATCTTCCTATTTTTTAAATTGCATCATGCATATTGCCCTTATTTGTAAATTGTGCTAGGCATAGAGGAATAAAAAATTAAGGAATTTTTAAGTAACCTCCCCCCAAAGATGATGCCATCTTTTTAAGATGTCAATATTTATAATATGTGGGACATTATAGCCTTTGCAATTACTTAAACTAATAATAAAAAATTCTAGCTGTCAACATAAAAGTTATAAAGTGAGCAAAAACATTAGAAGACCACAGGTAGAGAGGAAAGAGTGCGGGCTTTGTGAATGTCGGTTGTGTGTCCTTGGGCAAGTGACCTTATCTCTCTCAGTTCAGTTTCCTCCTCTGTGCATGCTGTCATTAAAATGGATTCAATACTTAATAATTTATTAATATTTATAATAATAGTTAATAATCCTGGGGAGGATTAAGCCAGATAAAACGCATAAAAGAGGCTGAAACATGTTAGGTAGGTACTCAATAAATAGTACTTCTCTGCTCCTTATATCAGTGCTGCAAGAAGGTATTGATTGATTCATTCCAAAGTTATTTTTAGCACCCATGTATCAGTTGCTATTCTAGGACCTGGAGATACAGGGTGAATAAGGCAAATAAGGCCTCTAGGACATGGATAAGAGCGAGCTCTCGGAGCCAGATGGTCTGGATTGGAATCTGCCCTTTGCTATCTGTCCAATCATTGACAATTCACTTAATGTGTCTCTGTTTCATGATCTGTAAAACAGGCATAAGAGTACCTTGGAGGGCTCACGTATTGAATTGTAAAGGAGTTAGGAATGTTCTTGGCACATGGAAACTCCTCGGTAAATGTTAGCTAGCAATGTCATTCTTCATGAAGCTTGGGGTCTGATGTGGAGAAGGGAGAGAGAATATTTTTCTGTATTTGGCAGGTAAAGACACTGGGGTTCAGAAAGGTTAAGTAAACCACCCAAGTCAAATAGACAGTAGGGGCGGAGATGAGACTTCGTCCTCTGTTCCATTTGACTTCAAAGCCTACACAATTTCTGTCAACCCAGGTGGAGTCTTTCATGAAGTGTCCTCTCTAGGACGTTCCCCGCTAAAAAATTCTACTGGTGGGGGAAGGAATTTTAGAGTTTCCAATTAGAGGACTTAGAAAAATCCAAGAACATAATTTATAAGCCTCCCAAGCCCTTCATTATTTCGGGTTCATCTGCTGCATAGCCTAGCTTAAGTCCCTTTGTCAATCCATCAGACAAAGTCTTCTGGAAGGAACTCAGAAGGAGACTCGGAAAACTCATTGCATAGAGACATGATAGCCTTCATTCAATACAATATCAACTGGCTGTTTGTTTGGTTTACATTTTGAAATGGTGCCATGTTCCAGGCACTTTCCTACATGATGAGGCTACCAGATCAGAGACCTTCACAGTTAGTGGAGTCCCACACAGGAAACCAGAAACCCTCGCACAAGGTGCTATAGCCTACAGTAACGATGAGGAGAAAACCAGCAGTAGGACTCCTCAGAAGGAAGCGATTAACGGAGTAGAAAGGCCAGGTGAGAAAAATATTCTGGGGCCTGAGCCAAGTTCTGGAAGTCTGAGAGGGAAGGACAGGGAGAGGGAAGGGGCTGGAACACACTGTGTAGGAAGGAATTCTGTGGTGAGGTGAGCGGGCAGAGCTCGATGAGGGCAGGTACTTCCCTTATCCACTCTGATGCCAGAAAAAGTGCCCAACATTTAGCGGTACTCATTAATTACTTGTTGGCTAATTGAATGCTAAAATCCTGTGTCTACTCCTAGAGATTCTGACTCAGTCGATCTGGGAAAGGGCCAGTGCCCTGGTAGGTTTTAAAAACACCTCAGCTGGGACGCCTGGGTGGCTCAGTTGGTTAAATGGCTGACTCTTGATTTGGGCTCTGGTCATGATCTCAGTGTCGTGGGATCGAGCCCCGCATTGGGCTCTGCACTCAGGGTGGAGTTGGTGTGTCCCTCTCCCTCTGCTCCTCCTCCTTTCTCTCTCCAAAAAAAAAAAAAAAACCCAAAAAACAACAACAACAAAAAACCCCAAAACAAAAATTCTTCACGTGATTCTAATATGCTTCCAGGTTTGGTACCCCTGTACTAGATGAATGACCTGAACCAAAGGAGATGAGAAAATTTATAGTTTTCCGTGGATTAAAAGCCATATTCTTTGAAAGCAGCTTGGATGAAGGTACTAGGGTACTTTCCTATTTTACAGAAGGGGGAAATGTAGACTACCAAAGATTAAAACAAAAGCCTTGGCAAGTATGGTAAAATTAATAGCAGAACCTAGGTGATGAGTATGTAGGTGGGTATAAAACTTTTTTTTTTTCAATTTGGATACATTTCAGCTTTTTTTCTTAATAAAATGTTGAAGAAAATTTTCTCGAGCTGGAGATAAAACATGCTAATTGAGTCTCAATGAGAAGCTGCTAGAAACCTGAGTGTCGTTTAGTCCAGCATTCTATGACGAGGCAGAGAGGAGAAGCCGAGGCCTTGCAGGTAGAAAGGGAAATGATGTTGGGTTGGTATGTTGGGGTCTTGGCTGGAGCAGAAGCAGAGGGCTCTGTTGAAAGGGTCCAGGATGTCAATTCCACTGGAGTCAAGTGACCTTGGGTAATTGGTGGGATGTCTCTACACCTTAGATTCCTCATTGTTAAAGTAGTCACATGAATAGCAGTTTTAAATACCAAACTCACAGAGCCGTTGTGATTTTGTCATCAAAATCAAATGGTTTTCAAAGGCAGATACAGAGACTTTCCAAGAGATATGGTGGCTGAGATAATTTTAAGGGAACCAGTTTCTGGATCTTGATTTCCTTATGTGATTCTGCTAGAAAGGATTTCTCTAAGGAAATGTTGAGTGTTGGGGTGTTACGCTAAGTTTTCCTTTCTCCTCCTTTCATAATCCCCCTTGTCTCCTTTGATGAAATAAAAAGGTACAACTTGCCCCCATCTTATCATATACCTTGCACTGGGTGTAAACCTTCCCCTACCCAGGGCTCCACGGAGACCTTCCAAAGTACTGGGGTAGGCTAGACTCTTCTAATCCAGGCAGCATGCCCCCAAAGCATGTGTTTTTGGGCATGTATAAATAAATACATGTATTTGTATAAATATTTATACATATATATGTATAAATAAATACATGTATTTATATAAATATTTATACATATACATGTATAAATAAATACAAAATAAAATATATTTAAATCACATGATTTAAGAGAGAAGAATTCCTTGTCAAAACTTTTATTACTCAAGGTATTTTGAAATTAATAGTATCTTCATCTCCTAATCCTTTCCGTACAGGTCAGGTTAATTAAAATGCCTCTAGATGGAAAAGTAACAGGTGTGATTTTAATAATCATTTGATAATTCTTGAGAAAGCCTATTTGATAAACTTTTCAGAAATCCAGAAAGTGAATAGATTCATGTCTGGGGTAACAAGCATGGGCTTGTGTTTTTCCTTGATTTATCCACATCCTGTGAAGAATGAAGGGTGACATCTGGAGTGGACTTTTACGGCCCTTGTTGAGATGTTTTGAATCTAGTTCCACTGCAAAATAAGTAGGGCATGGTGACAATTTTCACTCGACGACCTCAGCCTTTCCATCCTCTGACAACTGTCAAGGAATCTACCACTTCTGACTGAGAGTCTTGTGACAGCAAACAAACAAAAGAGGGGGGCATGTTGATAAAAAAAAAAAATATCAAACAGGCACTTTATACACTTGATTTCATTCAGGAACAAATTCTCAGCAAGGTTCTTCTCTCGCTCACTCTCTAAATTCAGACGTGAGCTGGTTGTCATGGGGATGTGTCTTAACATGTTTATTTGAATAGAAAACATGTAGTCAGATCTTTCGTGACAGAGAAAAAATCTGATTTGGCCGGTTGGTTTGACAGTGAAGGGTGACTTTGCTAGTTAGGCGGTAGATGGGTATTTTCCATAAATCGAATGAGCTAAAAATACTGCACCGAGGTTTTTGAATAAAATATATTTAAATCACATGATTTAAGAGAGAAGAATTCCTTGTCAAAATTTTTATTACTCAAGGTATTTTGAAATTAATAGTATCTTCATCTCCTAATCCTTTCCGTACAGGTCAGGTTAATTAAAATGCCTTTAGATGGAAAAGTAGCAGGTATGATTTTAATAATTATTTGATAATTCTTGAGAAAGCCTATTTGATAAACTTTTCAGAAATCCAGAAAGTGAATCGGTGTCATGTCCGGGGCAACAAACACTTTTGCAAGTCAGGTGCTTTCTAACTCTTCACAAAATACTTGAGGGAAAAATCAAGTTCCAGCTAACAGATGACGAAAAAATGCATTTTAATGACAGATCACTCTGTGGTTTTTGGAATATAACTCGAAAGGAGTTCAAATAAATGAATGATGTTGCTGCAGCAAAACTCCTCCAATTCTCATCCTCTGATTTTTGTGAGCAAGTTTTCTCAACATTTACCATCTATAAAAATGGAAAACAGAGCAAAATTAATGCTGAATACTGTTTCAGTCTAGCAATAATATTTTTACAAACTAGTTTTTATAATTATAATTCATCTTAGTAAAAGAGACATTTATAATAATATATTTTTGTTTCATAATTTTGATCAAAATTAGTAATGCATTGGTCATTTTGATTAGTGGTATATGACTAATAATTATAATGATAACTTAATTCCCATATTTGAGTTTAAAAATCACAGGAAATTATCAAAATTAATTTCCAGCTGTATGTTTTTGTTGCCAAATATATTAGGGTAATCGAGAAAAGACTTCCAAAAATGAAAATATATCACCTTGCTATAAAATGGGGGGAAAGTGGGATAAATGTGTTGGTTTGAGGTGCAGAAGAATTGATGTAAAAATCTGACTGAGTAGAAGAGCTTGTTCATGTAATTTTCAAGAGGATGATGGCGGTTTTTGATTTGCTATGGTATTTAAATTCCAATACATTTAAAAGACTGATGTAAGTTTTATTTTAAAATTTCAGTCTTATAATATGGCTGGAAATTACACCCCTTTCCACTTTTGCATATATGATGTACAATTTTAATAGTCAATGTCAAAACGTGTTAGGATTACATGTTTCAAATTTATTTTAGGAGATACTGGGGCACAAAGGTTCAAAGGCACTTGATATGATATATGTGGAAAGAATCCCTCACCCCTCACCTGTCTCTCCTCCTCCTGTGTTTCCTGGCTTAATAAAAGCCAAAAACCAGAAGACCATCCTTACTTCTCTCTCTTCTGCTACATCTGAACAATTTATGCTATTTCTTAGATAATTCTCAGACTCATCTCTTCTGTCTCCCCTGCCACTGTCTCTCCTAAAATATTGTTAACATCTCCTTAATTAGTTTGCCTGACATTAGACTCAATCCATTCTACCAGGGTGTCTGCAAGCAGGACAAATTTATCTTACTAAAATTTAAAATCAATTATGTCACTCTCATATAACTCGGTGGTTTTCCATTGCCTTAAAATAAAGTCTAACTCCTTAGGACTGTATAGAAATCTTCTGTGATCTGACTCCTGCCACCTCTCTTGCCTTTTCTATTCTTACTCCTTCATTCCCTAACCTCTAGTAATTCTGAGTCTTCTTCTCCCTCTATATCTCATATCCTTGATGCCATTCTTTTTGCCTGGGATACTTTCGTGCTTTTGTTCTCTTAGCTGATGCATCCTACAAACCTAACCTCAAGAATTATTAGCCTCAGTGCCCCTGAGTGGCTCAGTTGGCTAAGCATCTGACTTCGGCTCAGGTCATGATCTCAGGGTCCTGGGGTCGAGCCCCACCTCAGGCTCAATGCTCAGTGGCGGGTCTGCTTGTCCCCCCACCCCCAACTCCCCCGCTCTTTCTCTCTCTCTCTCAAATAAATAAATAAAAATCTTTAATAAAAAAAGGAATTATTAGTCTCTCGATAGGTTCCCTTGTCTCTCTTAAATAAGACTTAATGATTTCCCTTTTCTTTTCTTTTATGTATTTGTCCAGTGTTTACCACAAGCCTGGCACTCTGCTCGTGTAACAGAGCTGTCATTCCTCACCCACGGCCCCTTAACTCTTCTGTGAGACCACCTGCGGACAATTCATCTATGTGCGCAGATGGCTTCCTGTGTCTTTCTGCCTCCAGAGCAACCTTCTATCAATGAAAAACAAGTTGGTGGACTAATGTTCCAGGACAGTTCTGAGGTGTGTCCCACGCAGTCATTCAGAATGAGCTCCATTTGCCCACAGAGGTGACCCACTCATCCATATATACTCTGTTGGCTTTCCATCCTTTCCTTTTTCGCTTTTCCTCTCCCTCACCATGCTTTCGAGGATCACCCCTCAAAGAAATGACTTCCTTTCAATTCCTTTTCTCAAAATTCTCCCTCATCTGAGAATATAACCCATATCTCTTTCTTTCACTGAAATGGTTTCTGACAGGGCGCCTGGGTGGCTCAGTTGTTAAGTGTCTGCCCTTGGCTCAGGTAATGACCCCGGGGTCCTGGGATCAAGCCCTACATTGGGCTCCCTGCTCAGTGGGGAGCCTGCTTCTCCCTTTCCCTCAGCCTGCTGCTTCCCTTACTTGTGCTTGCTCTCTGTCAAATAAATAAAATCTTAAAAAAAAAATGGTTCCTGACAGAGGCATTTAGACCTTCTAAACCTGAATTCCTTGTATCTGACACTCTAAGTCAATGAAAATCGGATTCTTTTCAGCACCATTGTGTTATCAGAGCTGATTCAGTGCCTGGCACGCAGTAGGTACTCAATAAATACTGTTACCTGAATGAATAAGGCAGAATTAGAGACTAGGAACTGTCTAGTTGCCTGTGATTATCCATAAACAATTATGAAAAATATCTTTGGAGTTTTATGTCAGTATGGAGTAATACTTACTGGGGTTGCCAAAAAAAGCAACAATTTCATTTTAGATTATATGAAATTTTAGCAAAAAGAATCGTGGTCTTTCAACCACAATGTGAAAAATTGGAACTTTAAAATTTTTCTATGACTGAGGCGCCTGGGTGGCTCAGTCTGTTAAGTTTCTGACTCTTGATTTCAGCTCAGGTCATGATTTCAGGGTTGTAAGATGGAGCCCCACAATGGGCTCCACACTCAATGGGGGTCTGCTTGAGATTCTTTTCCTCTGCATCCGCCCATGCACGTGCATGTATGGGCACTTTTTCTTTCTCTTGAAAGATCTTGAGAGATCACAAGTAGGCAGAGAGGCAGGCAGAGAGACAGGAGGAAGCAGGCTCCCTGTTGAGCAGAGAACCCGATGCGGGGCTCGATCCCAGGACCCTGAGATCATGACCTGAGCCAAAGGCAGAGGCTTTAACCCACTGAGCCACCCAGGCACCCCTAAATAAATCTTTTTTAAAAAAGACTGGTCTAAACATTTTTCTATGACTAAAATTAATTTTTATTATGAGCCCATGTCAGGATGCGTTAACTACAGGCAATAGAAAATTCAACTCACTCTGGCTTAAATAATAAAGAATTTATTTGCTAATGTAAGAGGAAGTCCAAACGTAGGGAATAGTTCAGGGTTAATATAGAGGCTAAATTACGTCATCAAGGACCAAGTTCTTTTCATCTTTCTGTTCTGCCATCCATACTGTTGGCCTCAAACTAATGCTAGTCCCCCTCATCACTGTAGAGTGGCTGTCAAAAACAATGGGGCTACAAAGACATCTTGTTTGAAAGAGCGAATGATCGATTCCCATTGGTTACTGTGAACCTTCCCAGAAACTTCCATGCAATTGCTTCCTCATATAGCTCAGATTTGGGTCACTTATCTATTCCTGAATATAATTAATGGCAAGGAGTAAGTGAAATTCTCTTGGACTAATCAGGTACATCACTGGAGTCAAGGTCAGTTCCTCAAGCTTCATTGCTGGTACTCGTGAGAGAAAAGGAATAGATACTGAGGAGCCAACCACGGTATCAAAATCAAAGCTCTTGGTAGATGGTAAAAACTTCATTTCAGTTAATTCAGTGTCTCTATGCTTTGCCCCACTCTTGGTGGAAAGTGGGATTTTGGAAATGCTGTAACTTTGAGGAAGCGTCCTGGTCTGGTTGTCACCCATCCACATCAGCGTTCATGGAGACACCATTGTTTACATCTGATTTTTAGTCACAGGAGACCTGTGACTTCTTTCTCCTTCTCATGCCATGCTCTTGAGTAAATGGAATTACTCTGCTGACGCACATTGGGAATCAGGTGAGTTTTTTTTCATGTCCATCTGGGATTTTAAACTCAAATGCCTTTAGAGGCAAGTCAGGGATTTTGAACTCAAATGTCTTTAGAGGCAAGTCAATATAGTAGACCAGGTGTAAGGTAATAGGGAGTAAGGACGGGAGAAACTAGAGAGGGCATGTTCCACTCAAAGTCATTCAAAATCAAATTGTTTAAAAATTCTGTGCTTGTTAAATAAGACCTGCTTGTAGACCAGATTCAGTCTGTGATACACTTCACTCTGGAGTCTTGCCCCTTCTCGAGGTCCTGCCTGAGAAAGGGGATACAAACCTTCCCTGGATTTGGACCTTTCCAGTCTATCTGCTTTCATCCTCCATGCTGGGGCTCAGTCCTGGGAAGTAAACAGGTATGCATGTCCTTTTTTCCCAAGAAATCATTTCCGCTTAAATTCTCTTCTGAAGGCAACTGGGTGGCTTAGTCAGTTAAGTATCTGCCTTCAGCTTAGGTCATGATCCCAGGGTTCTTGGATTGAGTTCTACATTGGGCTCCTTGCTGAGCAGGGAGCCTGCTTCTCCCTCCGCCTGCTGCTCCCCCTGCTTGTGCTCTGTCTCCGACAAATAAATACATAAAATCTTTAAAAAATAAGAAATAGGGGCGCCTGGGTGGCTCAGTCGTTAAGCGTCTGCCTTCAGCTCAGGTTGTGATCTCACGGTCTTGGGATCGAGCCCCACATCGGGCTCCCTGCTCAGCGGGAAGCCTGGTTCTCCCTCTCCCACTTCCCCTGCTTGTGTTCCCTCTGTGGCTGTCTCTCTCTGTCAAATAAATAAAATCTTTAAAAAATAAAATAAAATAAAAAATAAGAAATAAATAAATTCTCCTCTGACTCTCCCCTCTCTGGAGCCCAGGAGATTTTTTTTTCTTTTTAAAGATTCTATTTATTTATTTATTTATTTATTTATTTATTTATTTATTTATATTAGAGCAAGCAAGAGCACAGGAGTGGGTGGGGGAGGAGGGGAAGAGAAGAGCAGAGCGGAAGGGAGAGGAAGAAGGAAAGAATCCCAAGCAGCCTCCATGCATTGAGCATGGGGCTCAATTCCATGACCCTGAGATTGTGACCTGAGCTGAAACCAAGAGTCAAACCCTTAACCAACTGAGCCACCCAAGTGAACCCCTAGGAGATTTTTTTTCCACTTCTGGGGGCTTAGCCCAAAACTTAAAGCCAAGAAAAGACTTGGTTTCTCTCTTCTGCTGCATTATTTCTTTCTAAGGTGATGGGCATAAAATCCCTTAGCTATTACACGAAGAGGAAGAAGGATCATGGGTTGAAATATGGGAAAATATTATCTTGCTCTATTAACTAACACTGCCATGTGCTATATTTGAAAGTTGTCAAAGCAGTAGATCCTAAAAGTTCTCATCACAAGGAAAAATACATTTTTTGCACCTATGTGAAATGATGGATGTTAGCTAAACTTATTGCGGTAATCATTTTACAGTATATGTAAGTCAAGTCAATATGCTCTATGCCTTACACTTACATAGTGCTATATGTCTGGTATATTTCAATAAAGCTAAAAGAAAAAAATAAAAATATACTACCCTGTTACAGAAGAAATAGTGTACAGAAGAAGAGACTGCTTATCAGACTACATCTGGAATGCTCAATGTGTTGCTATGTATGTCACCTTAGAAGAATATATTCATCCAAAGAATACCCAGTGTGTGAAGGGATTCTGAATCATATTATATGAATATAATCAATAAGATTTCTGCACAACGTTTAGCATCGAAGACTGAGAATAGAAGAGTCAAGATAGGCTAACTTATGCTGGGATAATAACTGACCTCAAAAATCTTGGTGGCTTACAACAATGAAAATTTATTTTTTGCTCATGTTACGTGTCCATCATGGTTCAGTCTTTTGTGGGGAGGTGAGGTCATCTTTACTGTGGGACCTAAGCCATTTGCTGGCCATTGTGCAAAGAAAAAAGGGACAATGGGAACCCCAGCTCCTGTTTGTTTGTTTTTTAAAATATTTTATTTATTTATTTGACAGAGAGAGAGATCACAAGTAGGCAGAGAGGCAGGCAGAGAGAGAGGGGGAAGCAGGCTCCCCGCTGAGCAGAGAGCCTGACGCAGGGCTCGATCCCAGGACCCTGAGATCATGACCAGAGGCAGATCTGAGCCACCCCCCCACTGAACCACCCAGGCACCCTAGGAAACCCAGCTCTTAAAGTTTCTGCATTCGTTTGCCCAAGTAAGTCATGTGGCCACTCCTGAGATAACAGGATTGCCGGGGCGGGGGAGGGGGTGCTGTTTCATGAAGAGAAATCAGAATATTTCATGGACAGAAATGTAATCTATGTGGAAAGTCCCATGTCATCCTGTTTGGGGATCCTCTGTGGATCATCTAAACTCCCAGGAATTTGCATAGTGCAAAATGATATTTATTAGATGGCATAGTAATATTTGGTACATAGTAGCTATTATTGTTATTATTATATTCCATTAAGAAGGGAAAATTCTTTCCATATGTTACCTATCTATAAATCTTTTGAGGCTGAACAGGAGAACTTTCTGGTATTTCTTACTTAAGCAGCAAAAGACACACTGCTGTGCTAGTTTCTAGCAGGATACCATATTACTTAAGGAATGGCCAAGTAATTCAGAATTTTTAGCATAAAGAAGAGAAGCTTTGGGGTGCCTGGCTGGCTCAGTCCATAGAGCATGTGGCTCTTGATCTCAGGATCATGAGTTCGAGTCCCACGTTGGGTGTAGAAATTGCTTAAATAAATAAACTTTATTATTATTTTTAAAAATATTTATTTATTTATTTATTTATTTGATAGAGAGACCCAGAGAGCGCAGGCAGGGGGAATGGCGGAGGGAGAAGGAGAAGCAAGCTTGCCACTGAGCAGGGAGCCCAATGCAGGGCTCGATCCCAGGATCCTGGGATCATGACCTGAGTGGAAGTCAGACACCCAATCAACTGAGCCACCCAGGCACCCCTTAAAAATATAAATTTTAAAAAATTCTTTAAAAAAAGAGAGTGCTGGGGCGCCTGGGTGGCTCAGTCGTTAAGCGTCTGCCTTCGGCTCAGGTCATGATCCCAGGGTCCTGGGATTGAGCCCTGCATCGGGCTCCCTGATCAGCGGGTAGCCTGCTTCTCCCTCTCCCACTCCCCTGCTTGTGTTTCCTTTTTAAAAAAAAAAAAAAGAGAGAGAGTGCTTCAGATAGGACAAGACAGCTGTTTTTTTTAATTTTTATTATTTTTTAAAGATTTTATTTATTCATTTGAGAGCGAGAGAGTGCGAGCAGGAGGGAGAGGCAGAGGGAGAAGAAGACTCCCTGCCGAGACCGGAGCCCCCAGCATGGGCTGGATCCCAAGACCCGGAGATCATGACCTGAGCCGAAGGCAGACGCTTAACCATCTGAGCCACCCAGGTGCCCCAAGACAGCTGTTTTTTAATATATGAAAGTCTATGTGAAAACAAATCACACACACACATAACATGAGGGTAGTCCTAGTAGTAGAATAAATTTGTCTGGCCGGACTTAATTCTTCCAAGAAACTGCCTCTAGTGCCATGAAGTACGTTGAGCTTTGTGGGGGTTGAAGAACCAGTAATAGTGAAAGTGACACTTCTATAATGCGTACCACATGCCAAGCGTCATTCCAAGCCTTGCATATACTAACTCATGTAGGCACAACAACCCAGAGATGGAAAGTCCTCTTATTCCCATTTTTCACGTGGAAAAAAGGAAGCACAGATGAAGGAACTGCTACAGTCACACATCTGGTAAGTGGTTGAACTAAAGACTGAACTTGTCACTCTGTCTCTAGAGCCCATCCTCTTAACCCTTGTGCCAACTTGCCTTTCCATGCTTGGAATTCACTTGGAAACCCTTATTGAATCAGTCTATCTTACAACCGGTGAGTGCTTTTCTGACCTTTGTTTCTCCTCTGGGTCTTCTGTACAGCTCTCCAACAAGACACATTTTTTAAATGATACTCTGTTCCTACCTTTTTGGTTTGTCCCTCAGAATGACTTGTCCCTAGTGACCTCCCCGACAAGTGGGGTCTATGATCTGGGTTGGGGATCTGGGAGCCACGTTTGGGACTTGCCAGTTTGGGACTTGCCAGTTTGGGACTAGCCACATTTGTGGTAGAGAGGTGGTGGTGGTGGCAGGCGAGGACATTTGGAACTTGACCCTAGAGTTGGCAGGCCAGCCTGAGGCCATGGTGAAGAACAGAGTGGGAATGCCATTCGAGAGCCAATCAACAGCGAGCCAAGCGTCAGATCCAATAGATCTGGCAGCAAGACCAAAACCTGGGACACAGCCATGATTTGGCTGTTGTTTGGCAGCAGGATGCTGACTGATGAACTGGCAGGTTCAGGAAGGGAAGCTGTAAGTTAAAACCTGTGGAGATTCCTGAGAGGGAAGTCCTAGTGAGGCGAGCCTTTCATAGCTATCTGGCTGCTGAGGGAGCCAACCGGTCTGCAAACGAGTGAGTTTCTCTTTGTTAGTATTTCTCTGTAGACCAGCAATCTGGTTCAGAACCCTCCTGACACTCTTTGGACCCTCTTCACTCAAGTACTAGGGAGACCGAGTTGGGTTTGTGGCTATGTGGTTTGACCCTGAGACCTAGGTTCAAATCTCAGCTCTGCCACTTATTGGCTCATGACACTGAGGGATAAAATACCCAACCTTATAGTGTCTTAATTTCTTTATCTATAAAATAAAAAGATAACAATGTTACTCCAGAGGTCTCTGAGTCAGCATGGCACACGGCTCTGAAGTCAGGATGCTTGATTTATGTCCTTAATCTTCCATTAATGGGTATAGGATCTCAGGCAAGTTGCCAGATGTCTTGCTTCAGTTTTGAGGTCTGTGAAATGGACACACAATAATAGGCTACCTATGACATAGGACTGTTGTAAGAATTAGTATTATGTATAATGTTAATATAAATATTCTTTATTGCCCTTATCAGAAGATCACACTTGAAAGGCTCCCACACTTGGGACCCCATTTAAATAAACTCAGTATTCAATTCCAGTCCCTCTACCCAGTTAGAAAAGGAATAACATGCATTCCCTCTGGCAGTTGATTTAGCACAGAGGAAAGAGGCACTCAAAGGCATTTCATCTTCAGACACACCTACTGACCCCAAGGCAACTTCTAGAAGAAACTCTGCTATTGATTGTGGTTAGGAAGGTGGAAAAGAGGAATGACCCAGCCTTGTCCATGCCCACTACCAAATGTATCAATCAGAAAGCAAAGTTCTGAGCAAGATGTCATCATTGTATCATTATATGTGGAAGGTAAAGCATAACTAATAGTTACTTTGTTTGCCGGGATTTCACAGAGAGAAGACCAAAGTGGTAGTTTGACCTCTTCGTCTCTTGAGATAGGCCCTCTATGATAGACTGTTATTCCAGAAGCAATTTGTAAATTGTCTGGTACTCATGGAGTATTAAACTGAATATTAAGAAAGGGGCGCCTGGGTGGCTCAGTCATCAGGCGTCTGCCTTTGGCTTGGTCATGATCCCAGGGTTCTGGGATCAAGCCCTACGTAGACCCCCACGTCTGGCTCCCTGCTTGGCGGGAGGCCTGCTTCTCCCTCTCCCACTCCCCCTGCTTGTGTTCCCGCTCTGGCTGTGTCTCTCTCTGTCAAATAAATAAATACGATCTTAAAAAAAAAAAGAAAGTATTCCCTTTTTAATTCTATTTTGAGCTATATGATTATAGATAAACAGAACATTTCATTTAGATGCTATCTGTCTTAAACACCTCTCTATGACTTGGTAAACACCCGCCCCCCCCCCCTTTTAAAAGAAAGGTTAAGCTCAGAAACTCAACAGGCAGACAGTTAGTAGATTCCAGCTAGAATTTGGTAGCCTTATTTTATTTTTCTCGTATTTATTTTAGTGTGTCCTTTTACTTATGGTGAGTTACATTCAGTTTTTTTTTAAATAAATTATTCAAACAAATTGAGCTGATACTTAAAGAAACATGATAAGTGGATAAGAACCAAGGTGGTACAAGGTTATGGCAAAACTGTGACAGTAATATGGAAATGACGAACATTTACTAAACAGGGGCACTGCAGTCCAGATACAAGAATCCGATGAAGGGATGTGTAAAGTGAGATCAAATGTGAACTTCGCATTACCATCTGGTGAAGCTGCAGAGAGGCACCCGGGCTTGATGTCCAGGAGGGGGAGGGAGATTCGCCAACATGAACAGAGCACTTATTACAGGCAAACTGCTGTATGTTTTTGAGGATAGAAAGATGAATAAAATTGGACCCCTCCTCTCAGAGTGAGTTTATAGTTTGTCTCTAGGGGAAACAAACATGGAGATGTATATTCCTTTGTACACTGTGATAAATATTATACAGATGTAAAACCCCAGGCAAAGGAAATAGGAAGAAGTTGATTATATGAGTGTATGTGTGATAAGAATAGCTACCATTTATGGAGTATCTTCCAAGGGCCAGGGGATCTGCTAAATATTTTGTCACATTAGCTCATCTATTCCTTACAATTAAGGAACTGAGATCAGAGAAGCTAAATAATTGTCCCATGGTTACATGCTTAATAATAGTAATGGTGTTCACCACTGAGTACTTATTATATGCCCAGCACTGTGCTAAATCCTATATGTACATTAGGTCATTTAAGCCACCCTACCAGCCTAAGAAATACATATTATCTCCCTTTTACAGATCAGGAAACCAAGGCTCACAGAGATCGGAGACTTGCAGAGTTAATGAATAGTTCTGTTGCAATTTAATCCCAGGGGTGTTTGACTCCAAAACCCATTGCTTCCAGTTCTACTGCTTCCAATCAGCCGCCAGACTGTAGGAGCCTGCTTTGGCTGTGCATGGGGAAGGTTCACGGAGGGCTTGAGCTTCCAATCTCGGCTGGGTTTCTTTACTGAGTTAGGTATGTCACAATTCTGTTTCATAATACAAGCTCCTAAACTCCTAAAGCACTAAGTCCTTTGACGGTGTGAGTGGCTGATGCTGCTCCATGAAATTATAATATGACATTGGCAAACACATTTCAAAAGTAGGCAAAAGAACTAGGTGATAGGGAAGGTGGGCTATAGTTCATCTAGTTTGTGAAGGCTAGAAACTACTTCTGTGGGAACTCACAGAATCAATGCTTGATAGATACAAAGGGACCTTTGGGAGTACTAAATCCAATGTCCGCTTTTTAGAAAAAGAAGAGGTTAAGGGCCAAAGTTCCCAGAGCAGGCAGAGGAATCACGAAGCCACACAGTTCCCATATCTCAATGCTCAATGCAGTAGAGCAGTCGTTTTCAGAGTGTGGAAACCACACTTTTCAAGGGCTGATTTCCAGATCAGCAGCCTCAGCATTAACCTGGGAACTTGTTAGAAATGCCCACCTCAGACCCACAGATTCAGAAACTGCTGGGGAGAGGCTCAGCAAATCTGTTTTAACAAGCCCTCTGAGGGATCCTGATGCATGCTCAGGTCTGAGAAGGACTGCAAAGTATCTACTATATATGATAGAGCATATGGAGGGAAAGGGAGGGGACGTTTAAGTGACCCCCACATCCCTGGAAGCTTTTCTCTTTGTTTCCCAGGTTAGGGGCTGAAGAGGCTCAGTGGAAAAACCCCCTGATGTCTACAGGAGACTCCAAGATATATGAGAGGAGGGGATGAGCCTATTGAACAAATGCTAGGCTGAGGTTGGTGGCCTGGGTGTGCTCTCAGGTAGAGGGAGGCTAGGCCTTGTCTGGCTGGCTGTCTATGGAGGAGATACTGGAGGAGAGGGGCTGGGGCCGCCAGGGATAGAGAGAAAGAAATACTTTGCCAGGCTCTTACTTACTCAGCACCCCCTCACCCCACCCCCAGGGTGCAGCCAGGACTCTAGAAGAGGCTCTTCTCCAGGCTGTCCCTCCCCATTTGTGGTTGCACTCAAAATCCTGCAGTGCATTTCCCCAAAGGTAGGAGGCCTGTAGAAGGGGGGGGGGGGGGCTGGTTTGCAAAGATGTATGGAAGGCTGAAGATTTTTTATCCTGAAGGGACGATTTTTTTTTTTTAATTTATTTATTTATTTGACAGAGAGAGAGAGAGATCACAAGTAGGCAGAGAGGCAGGCAGAGAGAGAGGAGGAAGCAGGCTCCCAGCCAAGCAGAGAGCCCCATGCGTAGCTCAATCCCAGGACCCTGAGATCATGACCTGAGCCGAAGGCAGAGGCTTTAACCCACTGAGCCACCCAGGCGCGCCTGAGGATTTTTATCTGAGGTGGGGAAATCATAGAAATTGACGTGCACTGAGGATGGACTGGTGGAAGCTAGAGACTTACAGGCCGGCAGTTATCGCACTAGCGCGAGTGGGAAATGAAGGTTGTGGGGAGTGGCTGGGCGGGTAGGAACAGATTTAAGAGAATATGGAGTGCGGCTGGATCCCAGCACCCTGGGATCATGCCCTGGGCCGAAGGCAGAACGCCCAACTACTGAGCCACCCAGGAGCCACTCCCCCTTCTTGTGTTCCCTCTCTTGCTGTCTCTCTGTCAAATAAATAAATAAAATCTTAAAAAAAAAAAAAAAAGAATATGGAGTGGGATACGCAGGGGAGGGGAGGGAAGTCCCTTTGGACTTAGTGAGTGGTAAATGTAGTGCCAACATCCTGGGCCCTGAAATCAGTTGGCTGTAAGAACCTGGGCACAGGTGAGTGATAACCCCTCCTCCCTTCTTCCCTAAGGAGCTTGGGCTTTGGTGTCAGGCAGGTAAGGGTTCAAACCGCCCTCTGCACAGTGTGTTCCACCAGGGCAAGACTTCACCTCTTTGGTTTACAGCTATATGCCAAGCGCCTAAAACAGTGTCTGGAACATGGTAGCAGCTCAACAAACATTTGTTGAATGAATGGCGACACGCCAAGCCTCCTTTCCTCATCTGTGAATACTCTATCTGGAACGGTTGTTGCACAAGGAAATCGCCTAGCCCTGAACTTGACGCACAGTAGGCGATCAACAAGTTGTATTTTTCCTTCCCCTCAACAGCAGACCGGGTCCGCAGGCGACAGCAAGAGAAGGGTGTGTGTCCCCGCGCCCCCGCAGCCCCCGCTGGGTGGTGGGGAGCACGTGGGCCAGGAGGGCGGGGTGGGAGCCGAGCGGCGGGAAGGGGAGGGGGCGCTGGCCCGCGCCTCGCGCGGAGCGGGTCTCCCCGGCTTACGTAAGGCGCGAGTCCCGCGCGGCCGGCTGGGGCTCGGAGTGGGGGCGGGCGGAGGCGGCGCCGCCAGCGGGATCCGGGCTGGAAGCCTCGCGGAGCGCCGCGTCCCAGCCAAGGTGCGTGTTTATTTGACTGCTTCGGGTGGAGAGGCGGCCGGACTCGGGCTCCGCGCGGCGGGGAGCGCCTCGGCCCACCCTCGGCGGAGGTGGGCGCTGGGCGGTCCGCGCGGGCGGCGGCGGCGGCGACTCCGGGGGACTGACAGCCGCCGGGGAGGGGCCGCGGCGCAGACTCAGCGCTGCCCACGTGCGAGGGCCGGGGCAGGGGCTGAGCCCCCAGGCCGCCCGGTGCGTGGGGCGACGGGGCGCGCGCGTGGAGTCACCGCCCCTCCCGGCTTCCCCCTCGGTGGAGCCTGGCTCGGGGATGCCAGGCCGCCAGTCCCCTTCCTCGAACGCCGCGTGGGGAGCGAAAGAGGAAGGGCTTGAGGTGGGCCTGGCCCGGCGGCCCTCTGAGCCCCAGAGGTCGACCCCGCCGGGGGCGGGGACTCGGGACTCGGGACTCCTACGGAATCGCGGCGTGGGGGCGAGGAGGGCGGGGATGGGTAGCGTGGCGCTTTTCTCCGCCTTCGAGCCGGCCCCGGCGCGGGGCCGAAGGGAGGGGTTGTCTTCAAAAGTCACTCCTTCCCCCTGCAGGGGCGCCCGGCGAGTCCCCGCGCGAGCGGAGAGTGTCAGAGGCAGAAGCAGCAGCAACAAAGTTCCCGGGGCTTCTCCGAGGCTGCTGTCCGGGTTGCCCGTTTGGCCACCCCCTCCCTGCCTGGCGAAGGCAATGGCTTCCAAACTCCTGCGCGCGGTCATCCTTGGGCCGCCCGGCTCGGGCAAGGGCACCGTGTGCCAGAGGATCGCTCAGAGCTTTGGCCTCCAGCATCTCTCCAGCGGCCACTTCTTGCGGGAGAACATCAAGGCCAACACCGGTGAGGGGTGCGGGGGCGAGGGGCGGGCGTGAGCCGTAGCGGGATCGGGTTGGGTCGGGTCTCCCCGGTCCCCGGGCGCCCTTCCCCCGCCCGCGTGCGGTCGTGCAGGCTCCTACGTGCCTGGGAGCATGCAAACGGTGGCCCGCGGCCGTGCGGCTTAACCGCGCCCCTGGAGGAGGCCGAGGCCAGCTGGGAGGAGGGTGGAAGGTGCACTGGGCTCCTCTGGTCTCGGGAAAAAGCCGGTAACCAACCAGCTGAGGATAACCCCCCAGACAGCAAAAAATCCCGAGCTTCCCCCTTGCCCTGCCTCTTTAAGGCAAAGCCTCCTGTGCCCACACCTTCCCCGCGCCCCCGGGGAACTGGGGCGCCCCCTGCTCTGGCCGCCCACCTGTGGGAGTCGGGTCCCGCTGCGCGCTGGGGAACCTGTGGCGCCGCGGGGCTCGCAGCCGCGCGCTATTCCTGCCCCTCGGCGCCGCCCCGAGCCTCTGGGCAGAGCCCTGGTGGCTTTGAAAGGCCTGTCTGTCCGCGGCCACCTTCTAAGGTAAACTCTCACCACGAACTCCCACTCCTTCCCAAGCTGGGGCCTGGCCGTTAGGAGACTACGTAGCAGGAGGCTCGATCTGATAAATTACATTTTAAATCCTGCTTCCCTGGAAATGGCTTCTTGAGAAAACCTCCCGTCGTGGATTTGGGGATGTAGATCGCCTGATCGCTTAGTCTTTCAGTAAGGCCCTTCACCCCTTTCCTTACCCCCTGCGTCCACCCCAGTTCCTGATGAATTGGCATTGAAAGGCGCGAGGTGGCTGTTGGCGCTGCCAGTACGTAACCCTTCTGGGATGCATATGCTCGTAATTCGCAACTCCTTTATGAAAACTTGTTACTGCAAACGGGGTGCTTTACCTTCGCTGCTGTCCTCGGCGGTGTCCAGGGTAGTTATTGCCCATCGGTGGGCTAATTATCCAGAGATCTTCATTACAGAAGCACAGGTTAGTTTGAAGAGGTGGGCGGAGGACCGTGCTGGAAAACGGCGTTCAAGCTAGGGGTTAAGAAACATCTCCAAGGCAGTTTTATTCATTATCTCTTAAGCTATTGCAAAAGCAAACTCAAGCTTTTATTTGGATTCTCAAGAAGACTCGGCCTCCACTCCCTCCCCTCCCCAGTCTCTGCAGGAAGAGTTCTGTGTACCAGGTTGCACCTTGAATTTTTTTTACCTCAATTGGGGGGTCTATTTTAATTTTAATACCACCTTTAGCTGCATTTTATTCTTTTTGTTTTGGAATGCAGTTTGGGGGAAGAGCAGTGTGAGAGGGAAGGCTGGCTCTTAGCCGGAGGGTTTTGTGATTGGCTCCAGTTTCTCTATGGTAGGGAGCCAGAGGCAAGGTGAGGGGAGGAAACGGCAAGCAATGGCTTTGAGCCCGTTGCTTAGCGTTCTCTATACCTGCCTTGGGAACTGATTTCCTTCGGGCAGGAAGGACTGCGCCTTGTCCATCCCACACTGGATTAGTGCCCTTCCCATTTTTAAAGAGAATGTGATGGGAAGTGGCTTACTTCTGAACTTTCTTAGAGGTTTTGAAAACTTTCCAGTTGCTGTTTTCCCTTATTCTCACTTTTTTTTTTAAATTTTAACTTTCCTTGGTTTTTTTTTTTTTTTTTTTTGATTTTAGTTTCTGTTCCCTTTCACGTGCCTTCATTGTTCCCAGTTTCTCCCTGCTGTAAGACTGTGACCGTGAAGTGTTTAGATTTTCTTTTTCTCTTGGGAGCCAAGTAGTTTTTGCGTAAACCAATTTAAAAACTGTTTATCAGCGAAAGAGAAGAAAAACGGAGGGCAGCAATTTGTTTTCAAAGTGGCTTGTTTCTGATGGACATGGAGGGTGTTGTCAGATTATTTTTCTCACAGAAGGTTCTAAGAGTCTTGCAGGCTCAGTGCCTGGTAAATAAAACATTCCACGGTCTTCATTTTTCTGTTACCTGCTGTTTGCTTTTAACTAATTTTCTGGTAGAGAACTGCAACAGCCCCTCTCTATGTACCCCTTTATTAGAGTTGAAGGTTTGAAGGAGAGGATGAAGCACAACAAAACCCCAGGAAATAAAACGGTGGTGAGAACTCGAGTTGGACAGTATCTCAGGCCATCTGCTCCATCCTCGTTTCCAGCATACTCCTGTCCACATGGCTTTCCTGCAGCCACTGCCTTCTCAAGAGCTGCTCATCCAGGGAAGGGCTACTCGCTGCTTCTAGGAAGTCTTCCCTCATCTGCCCTGACGGAATTCATTTCTTTACTCTGCACATAGCTTGTTGATGCTGTCACATGCCGTGTGGCAAATGTCTGTCTGATTCATCCCGTGGATACTTACCGAGTACCTGTTATGTGTGGGACAGTGTTCAAGGTACTGAGGGCTGTAGCAGTATTTAAGATAATCAATCATGTGCCCCTTGTTGTCCCTTCTACCTTCACCAGGTTCCAGTTCCCACTGAAGAGACTTCAAGGTCAGGGATATGGTGGCGAAGTTCATAGTACGGAAAAAGTTCAGCAAGTCTGTGTTGAAGGCGTGGAAGTCAGATAACCTCCAGTAATTGAGTCCATTCTGTTTAATTAGCCTGGATTTATGGTAAAACTTTGTGTTTACTGTGGATCCTAGATTAGCCTCAAGATAGCTGTCACCCATTGGCTCTGCCTCATCTGCCTGGAGCAGTACTGCTGAGACTTAATCAAAGACTTTATTTTATTTCAAGACCTACACCCGGGTGCCCAGGTGGCTCAGTCAGTTAAGTGTCTGCCTTCTGCTCAGGTCATGATCCCAGGGTCCGGGGATCAGGCCCCACATCAGGCTCCCTGCTCAGCAGGGAGTCTGCTTCTCCCTCTCCCTCTCCCTCTCCCTCCATGTGTGCACACAAGGCTGGCACTTAGTAGTGAGTCCTATTAAAACTCCTTATCTCTTCTGTTGAGTGATGGTGACTGAAACCTTCCTCTGAAAGGATGTGAGAATCCTGCTTTAAGGGTTGGACAAATAGTGGCATTTTAAAAAAAAATCACATTATTCTGTACTGGATCTACTATCTCAAGTGCAGGAAAACTGGCAGATTTCCATTTGGAAGCGTCCTGGACTTGATTGGGAGAAATAATGTTCAAGAACAAACCTGTTTCTGCTCTTAATTAATATTAACTGCAGCTCTTGCTGGGGTTTGCAGATGGGACCAGCATTTCAAATTAGACTATGGCCTGAGCCTCTTTTTTCTGAAAAGATGACCTAGTTCAGAGGGCTCAGGTTTTTGTTTTTGGGTTTTTTTTTTTTTTTTTGTATTCGTTAAGTATAAATGTGTCTTTTCTTATGTAAGAATGAAAACTTCTGAGCATTGGAAGATAGGTTGTATTTGAGAGACTTGACAGAGTTGAACAAGGTATCTAAAACAACTTTAAATAGTTAACCTTTGTATGGATCATAGAATGTCTTGGCTTATTCTAGGATTTCTAGAATATTCTCTGTTCCTTATTTTTTTTTTTCCTAGCTTGGTATAGCCCAGGTCAAGGCTTTGAGGGAGCAGAAGGCTAGCTGAAGACAAAGCCCGTGCCTACACCCTGCAGCCTCCCCCCACCCCCCACTCCTGGGTGGGACAAGTGTGACATTCTTCCAGGAATTTCCCAACTGTCTTAATGTTAATACCTTGCTAGAGGGGAAAACAACATTAACTTAACAATGGCAAGGCCTCTGGTATCTTGTAGGTATCATATAGGTCAGTCCTCTTTAGCATATGAAAGTTCTTTTGAAACCTCCCTTTTCCTTACTTCCCCCAACTCCTCTGAGTATATAGTCACCACTCCTGAAGATCCTGGTGCAGCAGCTCTTTCTGCCCACGGGTCCTGTCCTTGGGTCCTGTCCTCAGGTCCTGTCCTTGTGCTTTAATAAACCACCCTTTTGCACCAAAGGCATCTCAAGAATTCTTCAAGAATCTTGGTCGTTGGCTCTGAACCTCACCTGTATTCCAAAACCAAATCAAAGAGTCTGACCAGTTTGGGGCATCTCTTATTTCCACAGGTCCACTCTACAGCATCTTTTTTTTTCCAGGCTTCTTTGTGTGAGGGTTTTCATGGGTGTTGGAAGAGAACGATTTGTAACTTTTTTTTTTAAGATTTTATTTATTTGAGAGAGCACGAGCAGGGGGGAGGGGCAAAGGGAGAAGCAGACTCCCCGTTGAGCAGGGAGGATCAGGACTTGAGCTGAAGGCAGACGCTTAACCGGCTGAGCCACCCAGGCGCCCCAGCACTATTTGTGACTTGAATAAAGTGCTTCCGCTCTGGCCACGTGCACAGCCGAATCTTAGCATTCTTCCAGTGTGGTCATTTCTTTTTTTTTTCTTTTAAGATTGTTAGAGAGAGAGAGAGAACAGGCGCACTTGTGAGCACAAGCAGGGGAGAGGGGCAGAGGGAGAGGGAGAAGCAAACTCAGACTCCCCGCTGAGCAGGGAGTCCCCTGCAGGGCTCGATCCCAGGACTCTGGGATCATGACCTGGGCTGAAGGCAGACACTTAACTGACTGAGCCACTCAGGTGCTGCCATTGTGGTCATTTAAAATTTTTATTTTATTTTATTTTTTTAAAAGATTTTATTTATTTATTTGACAGAGAGAGAGAGATCACAAGTAGGCAGAGAGGCAGGCAAAGAGAGAGGGGGAAGCAGGCTCCCCGCTGAGCAGAGAGCCCGATGCGGGGCTCGATCTAAGGACCCTGAGATCGCGACCAGAGCCGAAGGCAGAGGCTTTAACCCACTGAGCCATCCAGGCGCCCCTGTGGTCATTTTTTTTTTTTTTTAAGATTTTATTTATTTATTTGAAAGAGTGAGAGAGCACAAGCAGGGGGAACAGCAGAGGGAGAGAGAGAAGCAGGCTCCCTGCTGAGCTGAGAGCCCGATGTGGGGCTCGATCCCATGACCCTGGGATCATGACCTGAGCCGAAGGCAGACGCCCAACCATCTGAGCCACCCAGGTGCCCCATCTGTGGTCATTTTTTAAAAGGAGCTTTTTCTAGCCTAGATTGGAGTCCTGCCTTGTAGAAAAATTGGAAAATGTGAATTGAATTGGATTTTAGGGCACTGGAAAGCTATCGAAGGTTTTAAATACTGACATGAATACTGACATGAATGGATTTACTTTCTAAAATTGGACCTTTGGGATGCTGTGTGAAGTGACTCCAGTTAAGCAAGAGTGGTACCAGTAAGACCAGTATAGATGAGAGTGGACCATGGCTTGGGATGGGCAGTGGTGGTGAAGGCAGAAATGAAGGGCTTTAGGAAGTGTATGAAGGCCGAGCTGACTGGATAGAATGAGTTGATTGTGAGGAGTGATGGAGAGAAAGCAGCCCACAATCAGCCCTAGGATTTTGGCCTGAGCACCTTGGGTGAATGTGCCTTTAGGGTTGGACTGGAACATGCCTAGCCAATCTGGTGTGAAACATTTGAGTGACTTGCTGTTTAGTAATGCTCTTATGAACATCACTGTATGTGAATCATTGGGCAAATATGCTTTCTGTGGCATAGGTTACTAGAAATAAAATGACTGGACCAAAGTCGTTTTTAAACTGTAGAAGAAGAAGGGAATTTCAAGCTTAGCTTACGAATATCCAGTCAAGGTCTTGGTATAAAAGTTGATAATAGATTCTGATTTGTTCATGTACTTCTTTGCTACTGAATATTTTATGTAACTATAGACATAGATATGCATACATTGATACAAATGTATTTAAACTCTTTGTTTTTGATTATGAAAATGGTATATGTAAGTTATCAAAGGTTTAGAAAACCAAGAAAAATAAATAAGACAAACAGTTTAATCCCACTAACTGGAAGGGGAAAAAATGCTGTTAATACTTTTATATACAGTGTATCCTTCCAGGCTGAGAAAGAATATACTATGTATGGGGCGCCTGGGTGGCTCAGTGGGTTGAGTGGCTGACTCTTGATTCAGTTCAGGTCATGAGATAGAGCCCCGTGTTGGGCTCTGCACTGGGAATGCAGCCTGCTTAAGATTTCTCTCTTCTCTCTCCCTGTCTCCTCTACCCTCTCCCTTTCAAAAAAAAGGATATACAGTGTATTACTGTTTTGAAAATTGCTCGCTTTACTTTTACAATATATCATTTAATATTTTCCAGTGCCATTACATTCTGTTCTTTAATGTGAGTTTATGCCCCTTTGGTATTTCAGTATAATTTTTATCCCATCTTTGATTTTTCAAGATTTATTTATTTATTTGAGAGAGAGCGCATACACACAAGCAGGGTCGGGGGGAGGAGTAGAGAGAGAGGGAGAGAATCCTCAAGCAGACTCTCCGATGAGTGTTGAGCCCAATATGGGGCTGGATCCCAGGACCCTGAGATCACGACCTGAGCAGAGATCACGACCTGAGTAGAGATCAAGAGTAGGACACTTAACTGACTGAGCTATCCAAGGGCTCTGCGGGTAAAATTCTCAAATTAATACACTAGGAATGGTGTGGAAAGTGTCTTTTCCCCTCCTTGACCCTTCCTTCCCCAGTTACTCTCTACAGGGATAGCTACTAGTTCCTTTTCTTGGATGGTCATCCAGAGAATTTGCATATATATATATATATATATATATATATATAGGCATAGAAGTAGCCTCTTTTTTAAAAGGTACAAATTTATACTTTGTTTTTCACATCTCTGTTTAAACTTAGCAGTATAGCTTAGATGTTGGTTTCTACTAGCAGGTTATCAGTCTACCTCATTCTTTTTGAAAAATGGCCACATACTCTTATTGTACAGGTGTATGGTAGTTCTTCTAGCTAGCCATTCTCAGACATTTTGGTCTCACATTTAAAACTGATTGAGAACGCCATAGTCTTCGATATGGGTTATACTTACAGATACTAACTGTATTAGAAGTTAAAACTGAGAAAGTTAAAAAATATTTATGGATTCATTAAAAATAACAATAATAAACCCATTACATATTGACATGTTTCTGTGAAAAATAACTTTTCCAAAACAAAGTCTGAGAAGAGTAGTGTTGTTTTCACAAATCTCTTCAATGTCTTGCTTTGTAAAAGAAAGCTGGCTTTTTTTTTTTTAAGCTTTATTTTGACAGTGAGAGAGAGAGAGCGCGCGCGCCCACACACACACACACACATATGTGCAAGGGAGAGGGAGAGAATCTTAAGGAGATTGCCGGTTGAGTGTGAACCCCACATGGGGCTGGATCTCACAACCCTGAGATCATGGCCTGAGCTGAAACAGACGCTCAACTGATTGAGCCACCCAGGTGTGGCTGGATGCCTATAAATTCAGTCTGTATGCTGTGTTGTGTTGTTTAAAGTACTGAAAGAATATTTGGCTTCACACAGATGTGTAGATAGACTTTGAAAAAGGGGACTCACCTCTGAAGGGGTGTTCGTGGACCCTTGGGGTCCTTGGACCACACTTGGAGAACTGCTGATTTAACTAGTCTTCTGTTGATAGAATTGAGGGTATTTACAGTCTTTTGGTATACAAAGCATGCTTCCCTGAATGTCTTAGGAAATAGGTCTTTTCAACAAATGTGTAAGTGCCAAGCACTGTTGGCTTGTGGGATACAAAGAAGTGAGACAAGGTCTATTTCCTTTTTTTTTTTTTTTTAAGATTTTATTTATTTGACAGAGAGAGGGAACACAAGCAGGGGGAGTGGGAGAGGGAGAAGCAGGCTTCCTGCTGAGCAGGGAGCCCGATACGGGGCTCGATCCCAGGACCCTGGGATCATGACCTGAGCCGAAGGCAGACACTTAATGACTGAGCCACCCAGGCGCCCCAAGACGAGGCCTATTTCCTGAAGGAGCTTCTAAGTTGATAGGTGGAGGCAGGCAAGCAAACCAGGAGAAAGTAATGGAGGCTGAAAGATATGCATGTGTATGTAGGTCCTGTAGCACATCGGGAAGTGTGGCCCACCCAGCACTGAGGAAGTGGTGGGATTAGGGAAGGCTTTCTGGAGATGACTGCTGAGCGGAGTTTTGACAGATGAGTCCTGCTACCAGGTGAAGAGATGGGATGGTTGTTGCCACCACATAGTTGAACACCTTCTAGAACTTTTTTGTGGTCCACAAGAGATCATTGCTTCTGTGGCTTGATCACATCTTTTATGTTATCATTTTGGTCTTTATTCACATCTTATTATACTATCAAAGGAACGGGTAATTATACCTGCTCCGTATTAACGTTTTCCAGCTTTCATTACTTGGACTTACCTTTAAGATACACACATACAGCCACGTTACAGTTTATGAAGCTTTTAAACTACTGGCACAGACTCCTAGAACTCAAGTAATGGCACCTGATTGTGAAACTAGTAAATTGGGTACCAGACTATTAGCTACAAATCCACCTGTTATTTATTATTATTATTATTTTTTTTTTAAGATTTTTTTTTTTTAATTTATTCATCAGAGAGAGAGAGAGAGCACAAGCAGGCAGAGTGGCCGGCAGAGGCAAAGGGAGAAGCAGGCTCCCCGCCGAGCAAGGAGCCCAATATGGGACTTGATCCCAGGACCCTGGGATCATGACCCGAGCCTAAGGCAGCCGCTTAACCCACTGAACCACCCAGGCGTCCCTTCAAATCCACCTGTTATTTATTATTTTTTTTAAAAGATTTTGTTTATTTGACAGAGAGATCACAAGTAGGCAGAGAGGCCGGCAGAGGGAGAGGGGGAAGCAGGCTCCCCGCTGAGCAGAGAGCCCGATGCGGGGCTCGATCCCAGGACCTTGAGATCATGACCTGAGCCGAAGGCAGAGGCTTTAACTCACTGAGCCACCCAGGCGACCCAAATCCACCTGTTATAACGGACATACTGAATTGCCTAGTTCCCTTAAAATCTGCCAAGTAAATTGTTAAATGGTATTATATTAGGCTAGTGTGCTCTTTAACACTGTGTAATCCATGTTGTAAGAAGATTTAAGGACTTGGAAATTGTTTTTCTTAGTATTCTTTTACAGTGGGTCAGATAGCTCGATCATGTATTGTCTTGCAGCAAACTCGGTTTTTAAAGCATGAGCAGGTCGTAGAGGCTTTGAATTACTCTGTAGCCCCCCCACCCCCCTCACTTTAGTGTTTGGTTCTCAAGTTAGCCTTTAAGACATGGTACAAAAGGTCTCATTTGTCCAGTTTCATGCAGTGCGATTAGATGGCTGATGTTATATTTTAACAGTCTCATGTCCAAGTTCCAAGAGTTCTTGTGCTGGTTAAACGACAGGCCTGGCAGCAAACATCCTTTATTTAGCCAGAGAGGCTGATAATATTGAAATAATGCAAAGTCACTCCTGCTCATCAAATTCCCCAAAGGCTAGAAATCAATTATTTTCTGTTCTTCAGCACTTTCTTACTGACGAGCCGCCTGTGACTTTGGCACTTTGTAATTCTTGTGGCTTGGTCATCGTAACTGACATTTGCGGGGGGTGGGGGGAGTCAAGCGTGTGCTAGACCCTGCACAGGCTAATGTATGTATACTGTCCTCTAGTTTACACACACATCTACAGAGCAGTTGTTACGTCATCATTTTACAAATGAAGAAGTGACCTCAGAGAGGTTGCCGTACTTGTCTTGGGTCAAATAGCTCGTTAAATAGAGAAGCTGGTATTCAAACTTGGGACTCCATAGATAAGGTTAAACTTCCCATTAGGTCATGCAGGTACTCCAGTACCTAGTGAAAGATCCCCTTGCTGCCTTAAAACAGCACGCGGGGACTGCGGACTGCAGCTCAGTGGTCCACAAGTGAACTGAGATGCAGAAGGTTCTTCAAGGCTAGGCTAAGAGGTATGTGGTTTGTTTTTGTTCTGTTCCTAAAACGTTTTTATTTAAATCTAAATAAGGAAACACCGACTTCCTCCCTCCCCCCAAAAGAGCTCCAAAAGGTCTAAAATAGAAACTTGACGTAATTGTGAGGAGGTAGAAGTTGCCTTTCATTGTAATTGTTAAGACTTCTGCTATTTCGTTAGTCATTTGGCATATGTTTCTGTGCCTGCGTGAGGTATGAGGAGCCATGCAGAAAAGTACCCTTGAGGCACTTATTGACTCGGGTTCAAGAGTTCTAGGTTTCACATGATATTCCCATGAGTCATGGTGGGATATGTGTGTGTGGGTGAAGTGTTGAGGTCATGGACAAGGTGGGGAGGGCCTTGTTCAGATGCGCCTTTCTCCCGGAATGCCTTTCACACTTCCCTTAATCTCAATTTTCGGTCTCATTGCTTCCATGAAGATGTTCCACCGCTGTTGCAGCTACACATCATTTTCTTCCTGAAATTTCTCTTATACCCATCTGTACCTCTAATTTGGCGTTCATGACCACCTGCCTGTCAGGTGATCTATTTTGTAACATCAGTTATAGTCTCTCAGCACCGGAATAGTAAACTCCTTCATGTCAGTTCAGTTCAGCAAATGTTTCGATAGCCTATTAAGGCAGGAGGGGAGATGTGCTGTAAACAAGGGAAAAATAATCAAGGTAACCCTATGTATGTTATGCCTTATATCCTGTATAAGTACTACCAAAAAATATGATAGTGCAGTGATGGAGGGTGACTGGGAAAACCACTTTAGCCTGTGAGGTCGGAGAAGGCCTCTCTGAGGAGGTGATGTTGAAGCTGAGCCCTGAGAAAGGTAGGAGCCAGGTGTGTGAAGATTTGGGGGCAGACGGGACGGTGTGTGGAGAGACCTCATGTAGGACTGAGCTTTTTCCATGGAGGAAAGGAGACAGGTGTTTCTGGAGCACTGTGAGTGAGGAGGAGATGGTAGAAGGGAGGTTGGGAGGGTTGGCATAGGGGCATGAGGCATGATCAGGAGTTTGGGCTCCCAGGCAAGTGGATCCAAAGCAACTGGGGTTTTGTTGTTACTGATGCTAGTTTTTACGTCTAACAGCTCTACTGAGAGATAATTTGTAGACGGGGACATTTAACCTTATAAAGCATAAAAACCACTGGTTTTTAGTATACTTAGAGAATCCTGCAACCATCACATCACCGCTAATTGGAGAATATTTTCATTACCCCAGAAAGAAACCCTGCACCCGTTAGTAGTCGTTCCCCATTTCCCCCTCCCTCCAGCCCCTGGTATCACTAATTGACTTTCTCTTTGTATGGATTTGCCTACTCTGGATTTCGTGTAAATGTACTCATACAAGATGGGACTTTGTATCTGGCTTCTTTCACTGAGCGTGTTTTCAAGGTTCAACTTTGTTCATTGGTGTAGTTATGTATCAGTATTTCTCATTCCTTTTTATCTCTAGATAATATCCTGTTGTATGGTCATACCACATTTTGTTTCTTCATTCATTAGTCAATGGACACTTGGATTGTTACCTGCTATGAACATTAGTATACAAGTTTTTGTGTACGTATATGTTTTCATCTCTCTCAGTTATATACACACGTAGGAGTGGAGTTGCTGAGTCATATGGTAACACCATGTTTGACATCTTGAGGACCTGCCAGCTGTTTTCCAAAGCAGCTCAACCATTTTCTATTCCCACCAACAATAAAGGAGGGTTCCAATGTCTTTACATTCTTGCCACCACTTGTTAATGTATGTCTTTTTGGTTTTCACCACCCTAGTGGGTGTGAAGTGGTATCTCATTGTGATTTCAATTGACATTTCCCTAAGGGCTGAGGATATTGAGCATCTCATGTGCTGTTGACCATTTGTACATCTTCTTTGGAGAATGTCTATTCAGATCTTATGCCCATTTGCAGATGGGCTCATTTGTTCCTTCGTTGTTGAGTTCTTTATATATTCTGGATACAGGTCCCTTAATTAGATACATGATTTGCAGATATTTTCTTCCATTCTCTTTTTTTTTTAACCCTTCTTGATGATGTCCTTAGAAGCACATAAGTTTTTAAATTTGATGAAGTCCAGTTTATCTGTTTTGTTTTTTTTCCTTTTTTGCTTGAGGTTTTTGGTGTCATTGCCTAATCCAAGGTAAAGCCCTTGTTTTTAAATATGGGACTGACAATCTGATTCACATTTAAAGAGATCACCCAGGTTATTTGGAAACTGGATTGGATGATTCTAGAGTGAAAGTAGGGAGAACAAAAAGAAAAAAAAAAAAGAACAGTTAGACTTTTAACATCACTAAGTACTTGTTAAATCAGTGTATTCCAATAGCATCTTGTTAATAGGAGTAAAAAGTGGTCTCTACCTTTAAGGAATTGATAAAGTAAAACATACACCCAATTAATTCTTTTATAAGGCAGATTATACTGAGTGCTATTAAAAAAGAATGAATTTTTTTTTAAATAGGAACACTGAAGTTATTTGTATAAACTTATTGAGTTCTTTCTGTATCTCCAATGTCATAACATACAGTTAGTGCTTAATAGTTGTTTAATATACTTCTGGATGAACACCTCAGTGAAAGCTGAGGGAGAGATGGCATTAGAACTGAGCCTTGAAGGACACGGGGAAGGTACTGGCAGGTAGGAAAGTGGGAGCAGGGTGTTATTGTTGGAGGGGTCATATCTGAGAGGAGGTGATTAAAATTAAGGGTATTTTAGGAGCACCTGGGTGGCTCAGTTGTTAAGTGTCTGCCTTCGGCTCTGGTCATGATCTCAGGGTCCTGGGATCGAGCCCCGCATCGGGCTCTCTGCTCGGCGGGAAGTCTGCTTCTCCCTCTCCCACTCCCCCTGCTTGTGTTCCCTCTCTTACTGTGTCTCTCTCTGTCAAATAAATAAAAAAAATCTTAAAAAAAGATAAAATTAAGGGTATTTTGATTGAAACCTTGAGGTGGTAGAATTATATAGGCATGGAAATTAGAATTGTCCTTTGGGGCTTACATGTAATTCCAGATTGAGTTTATAAATAGGAAGGGGCCTGGGAGTCAGTGCCTTCCTCAAACTTCTTTAGTGGCACGATTGTCGTTTTTCGTAGCGAAGTATGGTATGGGTTGTAGTGGAGAGAAAGTGGGGCATACAAGATGGTGTCCCAACAGTTTAGATCAGGTATAGGATAAAAGTAACGGAAACGGGGATTCGGGAGAAGCTAAGGTATATGACAGTAGCACCTAACAGAATTGATTGGGCCTGCGAATGGTGGGAAGCGCAGAGCCAAATGCAACCGTTCCAAAGGCTGAACTTCAGTGATGGTGGAAAAAGTGGCCCCATTTAACGAAAGAAGGCAGTCGGGGGTTGGGGGTGATGACAAGTTTAACACACCTGCAGGAAGCTCCAGGTGGAAGTTCTCTAGTGGATTTTGGCATGGCAAGTGATAGGCGCAGGCAGTTGGCTGTGAGACATGGAGGAAATAAGGTTAGGGTTTCGAGTGCGTCATACCTCTGGTTCCATCTCTTACTGGTTTGGTAAACTTTGGGGGAAGTTAATTAACTTGATTTCCTCCTTTGTAAGAACCCCCACCTCACAGGGCTGTTGGGAGGATCAGACGGGGTCATCTGTGTAAAATACCTGACAAGTAGGAAGGTTCTCTCTGTGGTTCGTTTCCTTCTTTCCTGGAGTCATATTACTTTGATTTCATTGAAAATCTTCCTCAGTAAATGTGGTGCTTTGAATGGAATCACTGACATAATCCAGTGGGGTTTAGGCAATATATAGGGGGTGCATGTGTGTGTGTGTGTGTGTGTACATATGTGTGTGTACATATTGTGTATGTATATATTATGTGTGTGTACGTGTACCCATTACTCAACCACACAGCAGAGCCTACAAGCACTGTTTTTTAAACTATTAATTGTCTTGTCCTATTTTTTTTTTTTTAAACTAGTCTTGTTTCTATTCTTGTCCAAACAAAAATACCCTAAAGTTATGTGTGTACGTCTTTTGGAAGACTTCCTGGACCCAAAATTGCTTTTTAGTAATTATATCATTTTTTTTTAAAGATTTTATTTATTTATTTGAAAAAGAGAGACAGCACAGAGACAGGGGAAGAAGCAGACTCCCAGCTGAGCAGGGAGCCCGATGTGGGACTTGATCTCAGGCCCTGGGATCATGTCCCGAGCTGAAGGCAGATGCTTAACTGACTGAGCCACCCAGGCGTCCTGAAATTGTGTCATTAGGATGGACATTTTTTTTACCTTTACCTGTTTGTCTGGTTGGATAGATTTTCTCAAGATCTTTTAATGTTCTGAACTGTTGATACATCTGATTCAGCTTTTGGTTTCTTTTGTTTAAATCCTAAATTCTAACTCAACTGCTTCTATATTTTTTCTTCTGTGGACTTCTGTAGATCTTGGTAAAAATAGCCGATGTAGTTTGTGGGAGAATTATAAAATATCGATTTCGTATATGAGTACAGCTTCCTAATTTTCTTAAAATGCTAACTATAAATACTGTCTCAGGACATAATTTAGTTTTTCCATGAGGGAGATTGATTTTTAACTTGCGTTATTTCAGTGGCTTAGTTTAAAAAAAAATCAAGAATCTAGCTTGGAATACAATGAAAGCACAAGACCTCTTTCCCACTGAGCTCAGAGTTTTGTTTTCATTTTCTGGGGTTTTTAGGAACTAAATACTGTGCATAACAATGAATGTGTTAAGTTTAATTATTTGTTCCATTTCTTAATGTCTTAGAATTGGAAGGGATTTGAGTCCTTCTGTCCAAGTGGCCATTCTCTTCTGGGTCCCTTCTGTAGCCGCTGACAGCCAGCTCACCTCCTCTGGAGGCAGGCTTTTTCATTGCTGGACAGGTCTGATTGTTGGAAGATTTTTTTCTTTGTACTGAGATGAAAGCCAGTCCTTGAAACTGTCATCCATAAACTGTCGTCCACTTGTCCAGCTTCAGTCTTTCGGTGTCACACACATTAAATCCAGTAACTCTGCAGACAATTGAAAATAGTTGCTAGGCGCCACTTCCCTGACTAAAGTTGTCTTTTTTCACCAACCCCAAAAGAATAGCCCTCATTCCCTCAACCTTTCTTTCCATGATGACTTTTCTAGATTCTTTTCAGCCTGGTTTCATTAGGACCCTTTTAAACTGTGATGGCCTCCATCACTAACAACTGGCCAAATATGGTAGGACCATTGTAGCTGTCATGGCTTGACTTCTAAATTCTGCTCTCTTACTAAATGAACGCGTGATTTGGGAGTATTTCTGAACAGTGTCCTGCGATGCGCACGGTAGCTCAGTGAGCCTTTTAGAGCCCACGGGACGTGAGGCTGTCTCCGAACCTAAGCGCAGACACCAGCTACTCGAGGCTACTCCAGTCGGTAGTCCTGTCCTTTGAGTGAGGGGTCTGATCTTCCGTCTCCCCCTTGGTTCATTCTGAAGATGGCTCAAAGTATTAGGGACAAATTAGAAAAGTGCTGGGAGTTTGGTGGAATGACCACTTGGCTTAAATATAGTAGGACATCCATCCATGCGATGAACAAATCATGATGAAATTTGCCCAGGTTGTCATTAATTATGGTTTATTTGAATAGTTTACACATATTATTTGTTTCCTAAAATCCAGGACTATATGATTTTATGCCAAAAGCCTTTGTTGATTCAAAACTCTGAGAGGTAGGCTTTGTAGGAGTGTGGGCTCTGAGTTACATAGCTGGCTGGGTTTGAATCTGACTTGGTGACCCTTGCTCCACAATCTTGGGCACAGTAGCTAACCTTTTTGTGCTTACTCGCTGATGAATGAGAACCGGTGGGGCTATCTCACGGGATTTCCTCGTGAGTATTAAGTTAATATGTGTTGGCAGAGCTGAGGCTATGGTGAGGTGAGTGAAGCGCTGTCCTCCAGTGAAAATTTTAAGGGGGTGTCCAAAAAACTCAGTATGTAAGAGAACTAGTAGTTTAATGCAGTAAAAGGAACAAAATGCAACATTTTAAAAAATGAAGACCAGCCCTGATAGATTGAGGCAGGACTGAAACGGGTGAGAGTGAGTTGTATGAGTTGGATTGATTTTTTCATTGTGGATTTTTTTTTTTTTGACACTAATTTTGATACTTTAAAATGTGGCACTAAAATATTAGTTATCTTGATTCCTGGAGTTCGGCTTTTTGTTGCCGTCTTCAGTTGTTTTCCCCAAGGTGAATGCCTCACCCATCTGATCCTAGTTGCAGGCCAGTGTGTGGTGTTTGTTAGTGGTTGATTGCAGTGATGTTAGTTTTGTAGAGGAAATGCATTTAAGAGCCTTGTGGAAGGATCCTTTCCACCCCCTACCCCCATCCCAGCTTGACTATTCTGTTAGGTTGTCTTCAGGGCCAGTCCAAATCTCCTAGTCAAGGTCAGTTTTAGGTTTTGAATGTCATGTTACAAATACTGCTAGAGCTCAGACCCTGGAGAATAAAAAATGCGTGCACTTAGCTTATGTCTAGAGGAATCTAGCCAAGCCAAACAGTCCTGAAACATTGCATTTCCTTTGGGGCCAGGATTGGGAAAGACAGCCACAGATGGTTGGCTGAGCCGGCGCTGGAACTGCTGTTGGTGGCGCGAGATGTTCTAAGTGGCAGAAACCAGGAACCCATTGCGGGGTGGGAAGTGGTGTTTCTAGAAGTTAAATTAAGATGATAGAATCTTTCTGTAATTCTGGTTCTGCTCTAGTTTGTCTTTGGTTATATAGACCTGATTATAAACATGTTTCGAAATCTGTTTCATAGTTACTGGCCAGTGAAAGGCAAAAAAAAAAAAGTTGCAAGATCCATTTTTAAATGTTCCTGACAGTTGAAGGGTTACACAAGGGAAGGCAGCTGTCTGTTAGGACATGATCCCTATTAAAGTGCCTGCCTGCTTGCTTGCTGGCTGACTCTTTTTCCTTCCTTTCTTCCTACCTTCCTTCCTTCCTTTTGTCTTTTTTCTTTTTGATACAGGTTCATCCCATGTTGCTTTCTACACAAAGTAGAAGGAGTTGCTCTTAAAAGATCACATAAACTGGATCTTGCTGATACTTTGCATAAAATATGTAGAGCTAAATAAACTAATAATGACTATAGCAATTACCATGGGCTTTGATTAGGTTTAAATTTACCTGAAGGTTTTATCATTTTGTTTTGAGATTGCAAAGAAGTGGAATCCAGTGATATACTTGAAGTGGAATGAGTTTAAAACCTAACTTTCTTTTGTTGGCCACCGCCAGACTTTGCTGCCTTGCCGTGAAGCCGCTCTGCTGCGTGAGTCTGATCATTTTTAGAGACTCCAGGTAGCTTCTGGCTTTGCATTGAAAAAAAAGTTGGAAAATTCTTGTCTCAAAAGAATGTATGTCACCTCTGTACCAATTTTTAGAGAACAGCTGTGGCAGCTGCTTTGTTGTTCTCCTTTCATTTGGCAGGTGGAGAAAGTGGGAAAGTTTTAAAGTGAGTTCTAAAGTTAGTATGTCTGGTGGAGCATTCAGTTTCATGTATATGCTGCTTGGAATAACATTGTGAGCAGAAGAAGATGTAGAGACCTGACAGTAAACTTAGGGCTTGAAAGCGAGCGGCCGGTACATTGGTGGCCATTTGATTTATGAGGCAAACATTCTCAGATGTCTAGGAACTTACACTTGGAATAGAGACAGCTGCGGGAGTCAGTCATCCTGCACTGACAGTGATCCTTGGTTTAATGGGCGGAGTTTGATGTTTCCTGTTGGGTGATTTACCGATGCAGGCTGGCAGGGTCTGAGGGTCCTTGGCTTTGCGCAGGATGCAAATCAAACATGAGCCAAGAGGAAGTGAGAGCAGAGTTTATTGAAGATCTAGAGAGAGGGCAGATAACGGACAGAGCATCTGGGAGACTTGGACAGGAGAGAGTCTTGTCTTTGCTAGGCCTGGGGGTTTTATTGAGGACTGTGGTCTGGTGTGTGTGCCCTCACAGACATCAGTCACTTATGCCCTGGAGCGAGGGGTCTTGGTGTCAGGAGGCGGTGCTCTTAGAGAACCTTCTTGACAGTCCTTTAGATGTTATCTATTGTGCTGGAAGATTCCAAAGAAGTCATTAACTCCTTGACCTTTACCAGGAGGACATACATTATCAGTACTGTAAGCCTGTGTAGGAGGGGGTGCGGGTCCTAGCAAGAATAGAAGCCGGAGCGGCGCCTGGGTGGCTCAGTGGATTAAGCCTCTGCCTTTGGCTCGGGTCATGATCTCGGGGTCCTGGAATTGGAGCCCCGCATCGGGCTTGCTGCTCAGCAGGGAGCCTCCTTCCCCCTCTTCTCTCTCTGCCTACTTGTGATCTCTTTCTCTCTGTCAAATAAATAGATAAAATCTTAAAAAAAAAAAAAATAGAAGCAGGAGAATGAGCAGATTCTTTCATGAGGTGCCTCCACGTTCTCTGTTTCATGACCAGTTTGTACTTGGATTAGTCAGGCCCAAGGGGAAATGCAATGCTTTCTTCTCTTCCTCCTCACTGTTTTTTTTTTCTTTTTTCTGTTTCTGGGCCAGATTGCACCGTGTTTTAAAGCGATTTGTCAACCACAAATCCTGGTTGTTGGTGTTGAGTCATGATGTGTGGCATGGGAGTGACTGCGCTGCACGGGACAGGCGCTCTCTCGCGGCAGGGATGATCAGTAATGCTGGGGAATGGTCCTGGGCACCTGGCAGGTTCTCCAGCATTATCCATTGAATCAGAAAGACCTGGACCCTCACCACCTACATGGTGGGCACACAGAGCTCTACTCCACCATTTACCGTGCTGGCCACTCCCTTATTACCTCTTTCTTAGATGCCATGCTTCTCTAGGGGTCTTTGCTTCCGCTCTTCAGTCTTGTAAGGGCCACTCTTTTCTACATTCCTTTGTCTCCCGTTGGCCACTAACTGTATTTTCCTCTCCCAAAGGACCCCTCCTATGAGGTGGTCGTATTGAAGTTTTGGGCATGATGTTTGGAGTCAGGCACAAGCAACATCTTGACAGGGCGTGTTAGATGCCACCGTCCTGAAACCTGTCAGCCATTCTTCACACACCCCCTAGTTCTGCCTGCCCATCCCCTAGTTCACAGTTTGTTACTTTTTTGTTCTTTTCCTTTCTGAAGAATTTGCTCTATCTATCCATCTATCCATCTCCCAGCTTTCAGTCCTCTAATACCTGTTACTTTCTTATCTAGAACAGTTTACCTCTTCACCACCGTCAACTCCCCAGATCAATCCTAGTCCCACCTTTGTTGAACTAAAAACTCATTAAATTGTTTTCCCTGGAACAAAGCATGTTTTAAAAATTTAGTGGGTATGTTTTTTTTAAGTCCGATTTAAGTTTTAGATAAAGTTTATTCCTCCTGTCGTAGCTCTAAGAAAGCAGGTAGCGTTACCTAAGACTTTAGTTTCCCTTTGCCTGGGACAGGCCCCCAAGAGTCAGGGTTTATTATTTTATCTTGCTGCATTTTATTTTGCTTTTTTTTCTTTTTAAAAAATCCCATCTTTATTTATTTACTTATTCAACTTAAAACTATCGAAGGAATCTTTTGCTCTCTGAGGCTTAGTTTAAGTCACTCAGCTGAGACCTGCCCTTGAGGTGTCTCCTTCAGAAGGGGAGGATAGATGGTAGAACAGAGGATTCCAGGGTGGGAGGAATTGGAAGAGACCAATGGCTTGAGGAAGTGGAAGTAGACTTTAGAAGGCAGGTGTGGAAAGCTGTGCACTTATGGGACCTAGGTTGAGTGGGCTCTGATCCTATTTCCATGGGAAGCTAGCCCACAAGTGGCTCAGTCACTTTGTAGCTCCATTTCTTCAACTGCGAAGCAAGAATAACAATGGTTCCGCCTCTGAATATTTTAAGAACTAAATGAGATAATGCATATATGGGATTAGAATAAGGTTTGGTCCAATATTTAATTTTTTAAATGTACCCCTTAGGTGACTGGGTGGCTCAGTTAAGCATCGGTCTTTGGCTCAGGTCAGGATCCCAGGGTCCTGGGATTGAGCCCCTTGTTGGACTCCTTGCTCAGAGGGGAGCCCGCTTTTCCCTCTCCCTCTGCCTGCTGCTCCCCTCTGCTTGTGCTCTCTCCCTCTCTCTCTCTCCCTGTCAAATAAAATCTAAGAAAAAGAAATGTGCCTCATAATAGTGTTGACATAAGTTTCTAGGCCCAAGATGGAACCGCTTGTGCCGGTGCGCTATGTCAACAAACTGAAACTTAGATAATTTTTGTGCCCCTGTAAATGCTCCACATGACCAGAAAAGCCTTGTAGCCCATCAGCCAGACTCCAAAAAGGCCAGGCCTGCTCTGGGCCTTCTCACCAGAAAGAAGGTTGACTCTGTGGCCCCACCCAGTCAGATAGTTTCCTTTTTCTTTCTTTTTTTTATCCTATGAAACCTTCCTACTTTCTGCCTCATTTTGTAATTCTCTGAAATGAGGCTGTCCACTTCTTGTAGTGTTAAATGAAACTGGTTTGTATAACCTAAGTCGTCGTCTTTAATCCTTTTTTTTAAAACAGGAAATTGTTTAAGCTTGCAATTGAGAATATATATACAAATACATAAAACCGACACATCCATTCAGAAATTTACAATATTCTCCCTTTTTGTGTACAAAACACTTTTGCGCATAAGATACTTTTTTAGTTTCAAGAAAACAAAAGAGTGATCTTGACAGCAATTTGGCAGGCTCTGTTCTAGCACTTCATAGGTGTTTAATGACGTGCTTCTGGTATTATTTTCCTGTTACACTCTAGTTAGTTCGTCAGTTATTGATTTTATTCAAATTCCGGTTAGCTAACATACAGTGGTTTCTGGTGTACAATATAGTGATTCAACACTTCCATACAAGTGCTGCTTTTAATCCCCATCTCCTATTTCTCCCGTCCCCCCGCCAACCCCCCCCCCCCCCCCGTCAGTTTGTTCTCCAGAGTGAAGAATCTGTTTCTTGGTTTGTCTCTCTCTCTCTTTTTTTTTCCTTTTGCTCATTTGTTTGGTTTTTTTTAACTAACACATATGAATGAAATCATATGGTAATTTGTTTTTCTCTGGCTTATTTCACTTAGCATAATACTAACTCCATCCAAGTCGTTGTAAATGGCAAGACTTCCTTTTATGGCTGAGTAATATTCCATTGACTAACTTACTTCACAGCATAAGATTCACTAACTCCATCCAAGTTGTTGTAAATGGCAAGGTTTCCTTCTTTTTATGGCTTAGTAATATTCCACTGACCGACTTATTTCACTTAGCATAATACTAACTCCATCCAAGTTGTTGTAAATGGCAAGACTTCCTTTTTACGGCTGAGTAATATTCCATTGACTGACTTACTTTGCTTAGCATAATAGTCACTAACTTCATCCAAGTTGTAAATGGCAAGATTTCCTCCTTTTTTACTGCTGAGTAATATTCCATTGGGCACGCAGCATGCATTTGTGTGTGCATGTATGGTATGTATATATAGACACCATATTTTCTTTTTTATTTTAATACCATGTGTTCTTTATCCTTTCATCCATTGCCAGACACTTACATTGTTTCCATATTTTGGCTATTGTAGAGGATGCTACAATGAGCATCGGGGTGCAGATATCTTTTCAAGTTAGTGTTTTCATTTTCTTCGGATAAACACCCAGAAGTGACATTGCTGGATTATGTGGTAATTCGACGTTGAATTTCTTGAGGAACCTGCGTACAGTTTTAAATAGTCGCTGCCCTCTGCTATCACCTGCCATTCTTCCTGCTGGGTGTCACAGAGTGATGGCCTGTCAGCCTGCTCTGCGGACCTTATAGCCCCAGCGGGAGCCCTGTCCTAATAGAGCCTTAGCAGCAGCTGTTTCCCCTGCTCCCCTTTCTGTCTGCGGGGCTGTATGCTGTCAGCCCTAGGAGGCTGGTGAGCATGGCTCAGCGTGGGTATGTGGCTGTGAGGTGGAAGTGGGGTGGAGGGTGGAGGGAGAGCGGGAAGGAGGGAAGACGCCCTCGCGGGCAGCAGTAGCCACCACCCTGTTGGAGCAGATGGCACCGGAGGAGACGGCAACTTCCCTTACGCTGGTCTGCTGCCAGGATCCGGCACACCGGCAGCCGACGAGGTGCCTGGCACGGCCTGATCCACACCCCGGGCCTCTCGCAAGACGAAGGAATTCCTTTTTATGTTGCTTTAAAAGTGAAATTCCTCCCTGTCCTCTGAAAGCGCCCAGTAATGGAGTTGTGCCGAGGCCCCGGGGGAGGTGGCGAGTCTGCAGGACGGTCCCGCTCCTCAGGCTGCAGGTGCCCGGTGTGCTGGCCACCGAGGCCTGCTTGCAGAACGGGAGCTTGAGGAGACGTGAAACACTGTGGGTCTAAAACTCATTTAGGATTTTGGCAAACCTCTCAGATTCCTTGCCTTTTCCCATGTGTTCCCTTGGCCAACTTCTGTTGCTTCCACCCCGATGTGCTTACATAAGGCAGCATGTGGTACTGGGCCAGATGTTCATGGTGTGTTTATAAATGCATGTGTTCCCATTCCGGGCCAAAAAAATGCTTCTGACATAGGACATCCAAAATTTTTTGGCTTCTAAGACTCCCAATATCTTTTTCTTTCATGATCTATTTAAATTCTTAAAATGAGGTTACTGCACTGTTTTATTCTTTGAATCCGTGTGGAGTGTCAAATAATGATTGATCCGCTGGTGTGGGCAGAAAGCTTAAGGATAAAGAATCTGCCGGACTTCCCTTGGACTTAGGTGTTGGATCCCCTTCTCTTCGAGTAATGCGAACCCCTCCCGTTACGCAGTCATGGCTTTTGTCCATACATATTTTTAATCTTGGCTATTCGAGCAACACACCCCCTAGACCCAGGGTACAAAACGAGACTGAGTGAAGGTACAGATGCCCCCTGACCTGAGAGAAAAGGGCAGACAGGCCCAGCAAAGCTCTGGCCCTTATCTGCAGGAGGTCTGGCAGGCCAGGTGTGAGGGAGCGCTGAGGCGGTACAGGCCCGCGGTCTGGTCGGACTGCACGCCTCATATCTAGAATGGATGTGGTGACCCATGCCGGGGCTGCCCCTGAAAGCAGGGAGTGGCTCCTTTGTCTCTGAGGTCCGTCTCCTTAGCTCCGGTGGAATCTTAGTGACTGGAAGCACACTGGTGTGGTTCCACACATACTGGGGAGGCTGATCCTACGGCTCCCACACGTGGCTGCAAAACCAGGTGAAGGAAATTGAAATTCCACCTTGGAGGTGACAGAGCTGGAAGGGTCCCTTCCTTCATGCAGGTGAGGATGAGTGAGATACATTGATGGGTTCCTTCCTGTGGACAGTGACTTAGAAGCAGAATTCCAAGAGCCAAGACGCCTGATTTTCAGCCTGCTGGTAATTCCTTGAATCATCTTGGCTCTCTGCCTTATTATGGAGCCATTCCGATGTGTTTAAAAGGGTATCGTTCCGTGATAAAAATGCAGATAGCAAGAATAAATCAACTGTATGATCTCGCATATATGTGGTCTATAAAAGCAAAACAAAACAAAATGATCGTCATAGACAGAGAACAAATCGGCGGGTGCCAGACGTGGGGATGGGGAGCGAGGTGCAGAATGGGCAAATGCAGTCGGAAGGTCCAAGCTTCCAGTTATAAAATAAATAAGTCACAGAGGTGTATTGTTCAACGTGGTGATTGTAGTTAATAATACTGTACTGCATATTTGAAAGTTGCTAACAGAATAGATCTTTAAAGTTATGATCAGGAGAAAAAAAGTCAGTAACTGTGTCTAGTGACAGAAGTTTACTAGATGTAACTGTGGCAATCATTCTGTAATATCTACAGATATCAGGTTATTTATTATGTTGTACTCCTGAAACAAATATGTTATATGTCAGTTTTAACCTCAATAAAAAAATCACATTACAGGTTTTTTCATTTCTAATCTCACAATTAGTGGTAAAGAGGTGCACATTTATACTTTACATAAATTTGAGTTTAAATCTAGGTTAAAAGAAAGATCTTTTTACTGTGAACCTTCTTTTGACTTAGAGAGTGATCGATTATATAGATCACAGATTCAAGTAATGTTAGCTACAATTTGCTGTGGTTAAGACACCAATAATAATTATCCCCATGATGAGCTAGATATTGGACCCTAAGGCTGAAGAGCAAAGGGCAACTTTGAAGATCCGCGCTCAATGTAAAGTCACTGCTCCTCAGGAGAGACATTGGTCAATGACTTGATCCTCTTGAGAGAGGGGGGTCTTGGTCCAAAGGAACAAAGTACAAATAGGATGAAAGTCTTACTTTATAGTTTCAAAGTTATGTATTGTTTTATATAAAATGAAGTATAAAGCTATCTGCGTTACCTTCTTTAGAAATAGTTTACAATCCTTAATGTCTCGTGATTTATCAAGAAGCTTTTTAGGTAAAGCTTATCTTTGTCACACAGACACCCAGAAGAAGATTCAGCTCAAAAAGAGGGAGGAGCTTTTTGGCCGTCTAGCCCGGTACAACCTGTCACCTGGGGTGACTTCCATGTACATACCGGTTAGTGTGAAAATAAGTTGTTTGCTTCACGTCAAACTTTCTGCCTTTTCTGTTAGAGAATATTTTGGAATCTTAATCTCAGAAATCTGTAAGAGTTGACTCATACACATTTCGTGGGTGTTTAAGAATGTCAGATAGCTTTAGGAGGAGCAAACATTCACTTGTAGGAACAGATCCTTTCTTGTTAAGAGGTCAGGGTTGGGATCCAAGTGGAGCCTGTGGTAAGGATCTTTCTGCACCAGCTTGAATAGACTGAAGCAATATGTGTGAGAACCACTGACAAAAGGGATGAAATGTCCATTTATGTAGTTAAGTCAGATAACAATGTTTCGCTTAATTTAGTAATTTATTTTATGCAGTTATTCAGTGCCAGAGAATTAAGATAACATTTAAAAGAAACATTGCGGCCTGTAATTCTTACTGTGTGATTGAGCAGGTTTTTCTGAGTCTTAATACCTTGAAGTCATGACTGTAGTTTCTAGGATTGTACAGTACCCTGCATGTAAGGGAAGGCAGGGGGTTTAGTGAGACGAAAGTTCATCTAATAATCTGTAGGACCTTGGAGACCAGAGGATGGAGAGTTTAAAGATGCGATAGTTTTTCATCTCAAGTAAAATGGTATTTATTGATAGTTAAAATAAGATGGTCTCTAGCCTCAAAGGCATCATAACCTCGTGTGAAGGATTTGTAAACAGCCCCACTTAAACAAGAAGAGTGAAATGTAGGTAGAAATATAACCACATCTGGCCGTGCAGACGGTGATGTGCATGGGGTGTGGCGCACAGACCCCGTCTTAGAGCCTGGAAGTGGCAGTGCCGGGATTTGAACCTAGGCAGTCTGGCTCTAAAGTGGAAGCTCCTGACCATCACACGAGGTTCAGATGTTTCTTCATAGCTACCAATCACAAGTGTTAGGGAGTGATGAAAAACCATGTCTTTTTGTTGTGAAGGAAAAGAAAGCTTGGCTTTGAACAAGGCCATTTGAAGGGTGGATACCGGCCATCTGAAATAAGTCATTTGAGTTAGATGCCAAAATGCCTTTCTTCCATAATTTCTGCCTTTAAAGGACTTTGGTATCTATTCACAATGATTTTTTGTAAAGCTTATTTTCTTACTAAAAGAGATTCATCAAAGCGATATCAATGATAAGCAGTTTATAGAATGAAAATTTTCTTCATTTTGTGACAAGTTTGGTGCCAAAATGTTCTTTTGAGTGGGGTTTGCGGGGGGGGGGGTGGGATAGAGAACTTGTAGTTCGCAGAATCACAAAACTACAGTTCATTTCTGACCATGCCTTTAGGGGTGTGTGTCTGTGTGTGTGTGTCTGTGTGTGTGTGTCTGTGTCTGTGTGTCTGTGTCTGTCTGTCTGTGTCTGTCTGTCTGTGTCTGTGTCTGTTGGCATTCTCAGTGACAAAAGTTTTGAAGAGAGGATGATACTGGAAGTGGGCAGTGGTTTCTACTGGTTCTAGGTAGCATTATGAGGAAATCAAGCTCTGTTACAGGGGCCTTTCCCTCAGCATTTTCTAGCTTGAACAGTGAGAAGCACATCGAGTAGTTATTTGTTTCTGGCGATTTAGCCAGGCATCTTGGGAATTTGCTGCCTTGTGGACATTTGTCCAGCTCTGTCTTCTGTATCCAGTTTGCCCTCACTTTATAGGCAGTCAAAACAAAAAAAGTGTATGCAGTGTGTATATGTTTCAAAGGATAACAATTGTGTATCTACCACTCAGCCCGAGGGATAAGAACACCCCCCAGATACCCTTTCTCCGTTACTCCCAACTGCTATCCTGTATCTTATGGTTATTATTCTCTTGCTTTACTGTATTTTTTTTTTTTTTTTTTTTGCCATATATGCATGTATCCCTTAGCAGTACTTTGAGGAATACACAAGTTTAATTTTGTGAGTTTTAGACTTGTATAAAAATGGGCAGATTCTTTAGGCAAGAAAACATAAAATTAAACATTGTTTATTTTTATTTCTGGTTGTGCCAGTAAAAAGTAGGACACCATTTCTAAACCTTGGCTTTGTTTTGTAATAGGCCAGTTTGTCAACTGTTTGATGCCTGGCCAAGCCATTAGAAGCATCAAGAGATAACTTCTGATGCTCCATTGTTTCCCTGACATGTAGGGAAATGTGCTATAGCCTGGCACAGAGCATAGTTGCTTCATAAATATTTTTGAGTGAATGGCTGACTTAGAATAGCAAGGTCGGTGAACTTCACTTATGATAACTTCCATGTAGTTGTTTTTTGATACCTGTTTGTGCAACTGAACTGAATGTGCAAGTCCTCACTGGGAAAGATACATTCCAGTGAAGTGTTTGTACCCAGATGTGATTGTTCTGTCAGGAGTTGCTACCTCTGTTACAAGAGCTTCAGTTAGCCCTGGCCTCCTGGGGGATGGATGGAGTTGGAAGGACCAGTCAGTCTTAAGTGCATGTTGAATGTCTGTGTTGAAGAGGTGTGGCAGAGACAGTGGTATACCAGATGGACACGATCACCTATTCTATGGTGGGGAAGACTGGCATGATAAATGAAACACAAACCTGATGAGTGCTACAGAGCAGGAGAACAGGAATATATATATAGTATATTGATCAAAGCATATGAAGGGGGAAGATAACCTCATTTGGGGAAGTTGAAGAGTGAAGAGAGACCTGGGGCTGGAGAGTAGAGATGGAGTGGGGTGGAGCACATGGGTGAAGGGGGAAAAGCTACCAGGCTATAGAGGTAGGCATGGGCCAGGTCTTGGAAGGACTTAGAAGTTACCAAATGGGCAGTAGCTAGAACCCCACCGATGCCTGTTAAGGGTTGCAACACGACCAGATGTGCAGGTTGGTCTACTCTGGCTGCAGGGTGGAAAACGGTGGCATGAGGTTGTGGGATGTGGGGGAAAAGTAGTGTTAGGGGGAGCTACTGATTACTAAATCCTATCTTTTGATCAAGGCCTGGCCTTAAGGGGAGATAAGATCAGTTTGAGATTTATACCAGAGGCGAAGTGACATTTAGAATTTCAGCAACCTAATTATGAGCCCTCTCTTTATAACTGTTTATTTTCCAAGGTTAAATGCGGAGTCCTGTGGTTAACCTTCCTTCTATCTCTACACGTATCATGGATTCCTAAGAACAGAGTGCTCTGGCTATTTCAGAATGGTTCTTTTCCCCTCCCATGGAAGCTTGAGGGGATTTTTCTCCAGTATTTATTACTGCGGGAACCTGGTGGAGCTCCCAGATGTAAATCTCACAATATTATGGGGGCCCCTCTATTCCTGGGTGCCCTGGAGTGATGACAGTTCAGGTTTTCCTGCCAAGTGCTGGTTCCAAAGGTGGCTTCCGTTGTGAGTCTCCGCTCAGGTAATAATGTGACTCCTGTATTTGCCTGTCTGTCCCTCTAATCTGGGGGCAGTGGTTTGCCCTGCGTCCTCCCTTCTCTCTCTTCCATCCAAGAAGAGTGGTTTGTTTCTCAGTCTATTCAACTTTTTCTTCCTCTGAGGACAGTGTGGCTGTTTCCAAGCTCCTTACATGCATTCCAGCACACACACTTGTTAAATAATGATTTCTCCATGACTCTTCCACTTCTCTCCTAACCAGGAAACTTCTTGAATTTATTCTTATATCTGTGTCTGTAGTGCCTCATGTGGTGCCTGGCATGTAGTGGATGCACAGAAAATTTTGGTTGGTAAGTGGTGTGTTCCTGAGGAAGAGAATCTTCGCTTGTGGTTCTGAGTGATTGGAGTGACTCGGGTGGACTTGGGGTAAACTGGGGGGTCTCTTACAGGATGCTGGCAGGCGCATTGCACAGCTGATTGGATGCCTTTGCCACCAAACACATGTGACATAGTTGTCCTTGTGTTGGCACTTTCTGGGTTGGTTATTGAAAAAGTATATGCTGAAGAGAAAGAAGACATATTCAAATGAAATAAAAAGACCTCATTCGCTTTTGCTTAAAGTATTATAGCAATTGAGGTATGGTCTCATAAGACTTCATTCCAGTGGTGGATTTTATTGGACTAAAGTTGATTATCTTGAAATTTTGATCCTTGCCTTTGTTAAAACAAACCTCTTTGTTTCCAGTGTTCAGAACTAAGGGAGTGTTACTGCCTTTCTGCAGTTCTGGGCTAGTATTTTCAGGGATAACTTTCCAGTGGTCAGTGGTGAATTAGCTGGCAGATTCAGCGTTTGAACAGATTCATTTAGTTTGTGACCCATCACCCATTTCTGTTTCATAATATATTTATATGGAACGTTACTGGCAAAGTCGGAGGCTGTTTCACTTAATTGTGATAACTGTCGTTTAATGTTTCTGCCCGACAGAGTGAAATTCTATAAAATTTGGCTGTTGAAACTTTTAAGTGTGTTCACAGGCAATCCCAGTGTTTAGGCTCTAAGCCCCTGTCAGGTTGGTCCAGGGCCTGCCACGTAGTTAGGTACTTAATCAGTATCAGCCGAACGAATGCATCTTGGACTCAGAGAGTATGTGAACTACAAAACCAACCAGACCTCCAGTTCTCCAGTTAACCCCCTCAGGGAACAGTGGACCATTTTTTCCTCCTCTTGCATGACAGTAATCTGTTTTTCCCATGTTGAATTTATTTGTGTTTGGAGGTCATTCAGTTTCTGGAATGTTTAAGCTGGCTGTCCTGAGTGTTTAAGGGGCTAATGAATGGATTTTGTGCTACCTGAATATCTGAGAGTGTGTGTGTGTTCGTTCTTGTGGATTTTCTAAAGAAATGTCATTTGCCAAACTGGCTCTCCTAGTTATTTAGAAAAAAGATATTTTCTTTTTAACCAGTCTTAATTCATAATATGAGTCTAACATCCTTCGCATCAAGCAGCTGACAATGTTTTGTCATATTTACTGCCCTGAATACAATAATCTATATCAGTCAGTTAATGTGAATGTGGCGAACTTTAATGTGAAAGAAATGAGGGCAATAAAAATAACTTTTCTGTATTCTGGAAGCATAAATTTTAGAGAGATCGACTTAACAGTAGTCTTAAGTTCTGTATTATCATAAATTTTTAAGCTTGGTGTTATCTTAAATACACAACTTACTAGTTAGCCTTAAATTCTGACAATTTATATATTATCTGAACTATTTTAGAAATTGAAAATATAGGGGCACCTGGGTGGCTCAGTTAGTTAAGCATCTACTTTCAGCTCAGGTCATGATCTCCAGGTCCTGGGAGTTGAGCCCGCATCAGGCTTCCCACTCAGCACAGAGTCTCCTTGTCCCTCTGTTTCATTCCCTGCGCCCCATGCTCGTGCTCTCTCTTTCTCAAATAAATAAAAATTTTTAAAAGAAAGAAAATGAAATATATATTTCTTAAAGTTACCAAGATTATCTTAATTTAATTTATATTTAGTAGTAATTGAATGAAATAGGTTAAGATGCACAACATTTATATTGTTGCAAAATAGGTGGAATATTGATTTTTCTAATGTATTTAATATAAGATGATATGTATCTGTACATATGCACATAATTTTGTTATATATACCATTTTGTAATCTGATGCTTTGTCTTTTCCTTTCTGAGGAAAATTTTTCCAAATGTGGCCTTAATTATTCATATTCTGTTCAATCTTAAAAACACATGATGGATTTTCTTTTTGGTTGTTATGAAGCCTAAAAAAACGCAAAGCTGTTGGCCTGTTTTTGGCACTCTGAATGTATTGTTTATTTTTGAAAACGTCCCGGTGGTTTATGACTTAGTGTGTATGCACACTAAGGATTCAAAAGCTCTGTAAGACTGTGTGTCCACAGCCTCTCTTTGGAGTACTACTTGAGAAATTGGAGCGGGCATGTGTGTTACCCAAACATGCTAACATTAGCGTTTAATGATACTACTTTCTCTTCCAAGCAAATGAACAAGGGCAGATGAAGGTCCTGGTTTTTGGACCGGCCCCAGTCTTCTGAGCAGTGTTTCATCTCAGTTTGCTGTTGTAGTGAGGTCTTCATTCAGATGCAGATACACCGTTAAGTATGTTTCGCTCTGGCTCTTGACCTTTCTGGGTTTTCATTCAGATGGGGATTAAGAGGTGGGTAGAAATTTGATTTTGTATCAGATTAGATGAAGGAAGTGTTGTTTGTCTTGCTCCAGAGAAGATCCAAGGTTGCCAAAAATAGTTGGAAAAGTATGTTGCACTTAGCTCTTTCTCTTACTTAGTAAATTGGATTACGATGATTCTGGAAGTCTTCCACAGAGTTATTTTAAACTTGTCTGTGTTGGGTTAACTCAAGGTGATGTGGGTAGGCTGGGTCTGAGGACCCAAAGGGGTTCCTGCCAGAGCAGCCAAGAGGGTCTTTGGCTTTGTGCAGCATAGAAATCAAAGGGGAGCTGGTAGGAAGTAAGAGCAGAGTCGAGAATATAGAGAGTGCAGATAGTGTCTGGGAGACTCGGAAAGGAAAAGGAGAATGAGTCTCCTCTTCGCTTGGGGTCTCGGGTTTTTATTGAGGATGGCGGTCTTGTGTACATGTCCTCTCAGGCATCCTGGACCTGGATGAAACAAGAATGAGTGCTTAGGTGTAGGTGTCCTCTGTAAGTCACTTTTTCCCTGGAGCCAGGAGTCTTGGTGTCAAGAGGTCTGGAGTCAGTGATCTTGGAAAACCTTTGTGAGAGTCCTGCGCAGTCACTCCTTAGATGTTCTGGTACGTGTGCTGGACGACTCCAGAGAAGTAATTAGCTCCTCGACCTTTACAAGGAGGACATACCTTAAGGCCTATGTAAGGCAGGGGGCTCTGAAGGTCCTAGGAAGAATAGAGGTAGCAAAAAAGCAGTCCTTCCTGGGGTCCCTTCAGTTTCCCAAGGTGCAGAATGCCGTCAAATATCACTTCCGTTTTAGTGCGGTCCCTTGTCTCCTGCTTGGATTATTGTCACAGGCTCCTTTGCTTTCACCATGCCAACCCAATCCAGATGTCACACCGTTGTGGGCATGTCACCTGTGTCCTGACATAAGGACTTGCACTTAGTTTAATGCTCTGCTTTTGCCATTTAGAGATTTTAAATGTTTTAACAGGGAGGCTCCATATTTTCATTTTGCACTGGACCCTGTAAATGAAGTAGCTGGTATTGGCTGTGGGAATGGAATTTCTAAAACTGTATTAAAAAAAAAATCTTTCAAAGTCCATACTCCCTAGCCTACCTGTCTAGCTCTCTCTCTCTTGCTATGCTGAATTCCCTCCAGGGACGCCAGGCAGCCCCTTGCTTCTGCATCATTGGCTCCTGGTGTTTCCTTCTCTTCATTTCCCCTACTCGACCTGGTTCATCTCTGTACATAGTTTAAAATACTGATGAAATAAAACTGAACTGTGAAACCTGATGCGGCCGTCTCAAGTAGTACTGAATCATACCTTGTCTCTTATCTCCCGTGAAAAAATTGATACCTGGCAAGGTAGAACCGTATTTGATCTTGGGATCATGGTTCCGTAATAGATGTATAGAAAGATCGGATTGATTTGTGTGTGTGTGTGTGTGGGGGGGGTTACCCATCATCTTCAAAGTGTTCGTTCATTCATTCATTCATGCAACAAATTGTGATGAAGTATCTCATACATGCCAGACTATATGTATACTAAGTACCGAGTATATGGCATTGAACAGAGTATTTCATTTTTTCTAAATGAGCTAATAATATTCTGGTTGGGGAAGACAGACTTAAAAAATACATCAATGTATAATATGTAAGATCTGGAGTTCTAGAAAATGGTGCAAAGTAGGGTAAGAGACTAGAGGATGATGGGAGAATGTGTTTGTCCTTGTGCTATTTAGATAGGGTGGAAGGCCTGTTTGAGGTGATACTTAATCAGAGATCTGCATGAAGTAAGGACTTGATCCATGTGAAATTCTGGGGGAAAGAGTGTTCTCGGCAGAGGGAGCAACAAATGAAAAGTCCCTGAAGTGAGCACATGTTTGTGATCATCCGAAAACTAGGAGGAGGCTGGTGTGGCTGGAGTAGAGTGGACAATGGAGAGAGAAGTAGGAGATGGGGTCAGAGAACGAGGGCCTGATTACACAGGTCTTGTAGAGGAAGGTGAGGATTTAGGCTTATGCTCCGAATGAGTGGGGAAGCCAGCCACTGGAGGATTTCAATTGGCTTGCGTTTTAAAAGGCTCACTCTAGGGGGCACCTGGCTGACTCAATTGGTGAAGCCTCTAAGTCTTGGATCTCGGGTTGTGAGTTCGAGCCCCACGTCGGGTATAGAGATTACTGTAAAATAATAATTTGAAAAAAATTTTAAAGGATCACTCTAGCTATTGTATTTATGCAAAGGAGCCATTTCAGATGCTACTGAGAAGTGAAGCAAACTAAGATTGAGAATTGACTGTTTAAATAATATAATGATTCTTTTGGTTGACTTATGCAGAAGACCACAAAAGCAATCTTTTGATTTTGTAGCAGGTCGAGGATTGCTATAAGTAAAGGACCTACTTTGATCTTAGTTATGAGATCCTTTGTCTGTTGAATCTTTGGCCAGTTGTCTGTTCTTCACTATGTAAAGATTCGTGTCCTGGTTTTGGAATATAACTCACTGCTTTGTTCTTTGAGGTCTGATTTTTATTTATTTTTTTTAATTTTTAAAAATTTATGTATTTATTTTTAGATTTTACTTATTTATTTGACAGAGAGAGAGAGAGAGATTGAGAGAGAGAAAGTACAAGTAGAGGGAGAAAGAGAAGCAGACTCTCCGCTGAGCAGGGAGCCCAATGCGGGGCTCGAGCCCAGGACTCTGGGAACATGACCTGAGCTGAAGGTAGACATTTAACCGACTGAGCTACCCAGGCGCCCCTTTTTTATTTTTCATTACTTAAAGCTTTTATTTATTTACTTTGAGAGAGAGTGAGTGAGAGGGAGAGAGAATCTGATGCAATCTCTACACTGAGCACAGAGACCGATGCAGGGCTCAATCCCACAGCCGTGAGATCCTTATCTGAGCCAAAACCAAGAGTCAGACGCTTAACCATCTGGGACCCCAGGCGACCCTGAGCTCTGATTTTGAGTAAGCTGTGCCCTCCTGTTAACCACCATGGCCATCTGGGGCCATTGTCCTTTCTCTCCTCGCAGTGACCTCGCTTGCTCTGCAGCCATCCTCAGAGTTGACGCATTTGTTCACAACAGTTACTGTTGCACTTTTATGTTTTGGTCTTTGTCTTGGGTGTGACAGATGCTGGAGAACTGTAATGGCAGGAACTTCCCATTCAGTTAGAAGGGAGAAGTCAAGAAAACCAAGACAACTGGTGTTTGCTTTAAGGTGACATCTGAGAAGAGTAGTGTTACTGCTGGAGGCGAGAAATACCAGGGAAAGGATGATTTGGGCCCTAATAAGTTTGAGGTGTCAGGGGAGTACGTACTGAGCCATCTAGCAGACACGGAGAGGCCCGAGGGGCACCGTTGGGATACTGATCTGCATTAGGCTCCTCTATCCAGATGCATCCCAGTATCATAAATCCTCATCTGAAGGGACCTTAAACATTCATGTAGCCTTATCCCCAACCAGTTTTCAGAATCCCTCCACAATATCCCCTCTTAGGCAGTCTTAGAGTCTCCATTCAGGCATTTCTTAGACAACCTTTTCTGTCCATTTGTAATCCCCATAACTAGTCCTGATGAAAGCCCCAGGGATTGAGTGAGGTATATGCCTATTCCGTGTGTCAAGTGTCAGGTATGAGAACATTGTTATCATGTCCTTCTGAGTCTTTTTCAAATAAGACGTTTCCTACTCTTTCACTGTCTCCTCATGGGATGTTTGGAGCCAGTTCACTTGGTCTCTCACCTTGGAAGATGTATATTTTTTGATTAAAATCTATCTTAAAGTTTGGCAGGTGGGACGAGGAGCTGGGCTCTGGGGCCGGCCTGCCCGTTGCAGAGTAGGACAGCACCAGACTGGCCAGTTCCTCCAAGTGTACTGTCTGACGCTGATTTTTCAGATACAAAACATACATACCATACACGTATAACCAAGAGAAAAAGCATATGTTCAAAAACCTGCATATGAGCATTCGTTGTAGCATTATTCATATTAGCCAACAGTGGGAATAGCGCCAGTGCCCATTAAACAAAATATGGTATATCCATACAATGGAACAATAGTGTCCTTGAAAACATTATGCTAAGTGAAGGAAACCAGACACAAAATACCGCATATTATATGATTCCATTTCTATGAAATGTGCAGAATAGGCAAATCTGTAAAGGCAGAAAGTAGATGAGTAGCTGCCAGGGGCTAGATAGAGGGAGGGGGAAATGGGGAGCGCCTGCTAATGGGTACAGGGTTTCTCTCTGGGGTGATAAAAAATGTTCTGAAATTAGGTAGTGGTGATGGTTGCACATTGAGAATGTATTAAAAATCACCGAGTTGTAACTTTAACGGTGGTGAGTGTTATGGTGTGTGAATTGTATTCTCAATAGAGCTGTCATAAAAAAGATGGGTATTACTTCCTATCTGAAAGTGAGGATCTTATGAAGATTCAATGTAATAACACATATGAAGTGCTTAAAGCACAGTGCCCGGTATAGCAGCTTACCTAGTATGCTAACGTAGTATGTTACTTGGTTAATGATTGTTACTGTTACTCTTCATGAAAGTAACACTGTTTAAATATCAGTAAGCTACAACTTTTATTCACTGCTCCTCTTGTACGTTATTACCTATTACCTGGTATAGAGTCAATAAATACTTGTTGAATGGATGTTTGTTCATAGGCCACACTATTAGCCACATTCCCTGATGTGTTTATCTCTTGCTGTTGTTTCCTTCAACCTTACTGAATCAGCATCCTTGGCTCTGACTTTGAGCTACTTGTCCAGTAGTAGTAATCAAGTGCTACGGAATTCTCCACAGCCCATGTTTCAGTGTTGAAGTTGGAGTTAGGAGTGTAGACTCAGCCTGGGGAAGGAAAGGTTCTACCTTAAATTCATGGTGAAGGTGGGGACAGAGTGATTTTTGAGCTTTTTTCCAGTAACGTAATTCTGCTTTATGTTTTTTTTTTTTAAGGACAAATATCTTTTTTTTTTTTTTTAAGATTTTATTTATTTATTTGACAGAGAGAGAGAGATTACAAGTAGGCAGAGAGGCAGGCAGAGAGAGAGTGGGAAGCAGGCTCCCTGCTGATCAGAGAGCCCGATGCGGGGCTCGATCCCAGGACCCTGAGATCATGACCTGAGCCGAAGGCAGAGGCTTTAACCCACTGAGCCACCCAGGCGCCCCTGCTTTATGTTTTTATAAGAACGTAATTGGCCTGTCAAGAATGTGGTTCTTAGTGGTTCATTCTCCTCTCTAGTTCTCTGGAGAGTAGAGGACTTCATCTTGGTTTAAAAAAAAAAATCAGTTCCTAGAAATTTAACAGGTTTAAACTGATAATTTGTTCTGCTGAACCAACTCACGATTTCCACATGTAAGGAATGGTTATTTTAAAACAAGATAGAAGCATTTTTTTCTCTAATTTTTTAAAATTCATATCCTTTTATGAACTCGGCACTCCACTAATAACAATGAGTTGCTTTTACAACTGTGCCAGCAAGGTGCCATTTATTTATATTGAGGTTCATGAAAAGAAATAAACCTGCTGGTATTATCCACCATTCTTTCTAGAAGATTAGTGGGAATGTTTTCCTTTGGTCCTTACGGAATGGTTGTTTTCCAGCTTCCTTTAGTCTTCCGTAAACCATGAACCATGTCGTGGATCGCATTCCCTTGTTGTCTGAAACTGTTGGGGGGCTCCGTGTCCACTTTGTGGTTCTCCTCTGGGACGTACCAGGACTTCTGGCCCAGCCTTTCATGCACCACCCTCCTTCTGGACTCCAGCTTTGTTTCCTGCGTATATCTTCTCTGCTTCATTTATACTCTTTTGTCTGCGTGTATCTTCAAAAACTGCTTTTATAATTCTTTGGGAGACAACTGGGAGACAGGGCCGCTATTACTGAAACCAGTATTTTAAAACTTACCCCCAGCACTTCTACCTATAACTTTCCCCGCATTCCCACAGGGAATGGGAAAAATGGGAGAGGAGGCAAAACTGTCAGAAAGGAGTCCGTAAGCTTTTTTTTTTTTTTTTTTGCTAGAATTTGGTGATATGGCAAAGCAGTCCATAGAGAAAGGTCTTTTGGTTCCTGATCATGTGATCACACGCCTCATGATGTCGGAGCTGGAGAGTAGACGCGGCCAGCACTGGCTACTAGACGGTGAGTTGAGCCTGCGGGTAAGCTGGACCTCTGTGGATAGCTGGTTGTGCACACTTCCTTAACTTCTTGTGCGCTGCAAAATACTTTTTCTTCTCAATTTTCAGTCATTTACTTAAGCATATTCCAGTTTGGCGACATGATAGAAACCCACTGTGGTGAAACCGTTTTGCTCCTCTGTCTCCAGACTGCCATCTTCCCTAGACCAGACCGAACTCCCGTCATTGTTCCAGTTGTGATGATGCTGGTGGTTTCCATTACTAACTTGTCATAAGTATAACTCCTCTTAAATCCAAGGTTCCCATATTCATGATAGGCCACACAAGTTAAAACCACGAGTTACCATTTTTCATTCATCAGGTTAACAGAGAGAGAAAATGCGAAAGTCTTTTATTGAGTGTGTAGGAAATAAATACTTTGAGAGTGTAAAACGGGCAACCATTGGAGGCCAGTCAGGCAGTCTTTATACTTCTTGACCCAGCAGTTCCGTGCTGTCTTTCTTCCTAAAGATGTATCATCAGAGTTGTGTATTTTCAGCATTATTTGTAAACAGCAAGACACTGATAACAACCAAAGTATCCATCACAGGGATGCCTTTAACATTGATATGTCTGTTAACCAAATAATGCGTACCTGTGTGTCAGCATGGATGGGCCTCTAAGATACTGTCACGTGAAGAAAGCTAGCTGCAGGAGAGTATCATACGCTCTTTACGTAAACACGGAAGGATGGCATGATGTTACTGCAGACACAGAAGTGCATAAGCAGTCTTGGAGAGGATATAAAAAATCCCTGATACGTCCTTTGATACTGTTTGATTTTTTTAAATATGTATGTAAGTAATACCTGGACCTGATTTAAAGACTCAATTAGTGGTTCCTAAACTTTTTAGGCTTGTGGGCCCCTAGATGACAGCTGTGACATTTCCCATAGGAGAGGTATGCAGACGCTCACACATAACGTATTGCATAATCTTTTTCTCCATGAAGCTGAAATTAAGAATGTTCTTTAAGTTGCCCATTATTAAAGGGAAAAAAAATGGACCGGGTGGATTATTTGTCTTATGCTTATATAGCAAGATTCCTTGATATAATGAAAACAGAAACTTGATGAACACGCATTTTCTAGGAACACAAAATGGCAGATAATGAGATTTATCTGTAAGAAACTTCTTCTCATTGCAGAGCAGTTATTTTTAGTTCACATAAGGCACTCAATCCTATCTTAATTTGGTGAAACCGAAGCTTCAGCAAGCTGGGACAGGTGAAACCTTGATGTTTGCCAGAGGCGTTGTCCTACATTTAAACTGATTGACTGTTTCTCTTAAAGTCTGGAGCCATGAGTGTCCAAAATGACTAAAATGGTGGGGTCTTTATTCTATATCAGTGTTTCTCAGAGTATGTGGTGTGCAGTGTTAGTAATTGCTAGACAAGAAAACAGACCTTGTGTCATGTTAAATATTGAAAATGGTTAGCATTTATTCAGTATTTACTGTGTGGAAGCATTGTTCTTAACACCTGATATTTATTGTCTCATTTGGTCCCTACAATAACCATATGAAGTATATACCGTTAACCCCCATTTCATAGATGAGAAAACAGAGGCTTTACGTAACTGCCCAAAGGTAGTAAGTGTCAAAGTTAAACAAGTTTTCTTTACTTAATTTTAATATGAGAATGCTGTTTAGCTCTTCACAGAGGGAGACATCATGAGGCATCTTCTGCATTTATTTGATCTTAGAATCCTCTACCTTATTCCCAACACCCGCTGAGACCCTGCAGGATTTGTTCTGTGCAGCATTCTTTGTGAACTATTGTTTAACATATATTCCTCACTTCGTAAGTATTCTGAAAAGTTGACTATAAAGTGGATTGTTTCTTTCTAGAATTTTGATTTTTTTTTTTTTAAAGATTTTATTTATTTGACAGAGCGATCACAAGTAGGCAGAGAGGTAGGTAGAGAGAGGGGGAAGCAGGCTCCCTGCTGAGCAGAGAGCTCGGCACGGGGCTCGATCCCAGGACCCCGAGATCATGACGTGAGCCGAAGGCAAACACTGACTGAGCCACCCAGCTGCCCCTAGAATTTGGATTTAGAAATTTGGAACTTTGTTCTCATGGGACTAGAGGGAACTGGAAGAGAAAAGCTGTTATGGCCTATGGAGGGCATGTCATTAGGCAGTTATGAATGAAGCTCCTGTTCTGTGTCAGAAACTGTTCGGTGCTGTTGATACAATGCTAGGACACTGTCCCTGTTCCTGAAGGGGCTTATATCAGGTGTGTAAAATCTTAGTTTCTGATAGCATAATAGAATCATATATATGTGGTACCCTGCAGACACAGAGAAGAAAATTATATTCTAGCAGTGGCGGGAGGGATTGGAACAACTTTATGGAAAAGGAGAAGGAGTAGAGGTTCCACAGGTTGATGAAACGGGGTTGGAAGGCAAATATTATCTGCCAAGGGGCAGGTGGACTGGGGAAGAGAAGGATGACATAGCTTAGTATTTTCCTGGGCCTGCAAGCAGAGGCCGGCAGGGGAGAAGTCCCTGAGCGGATGGAATTTGATTCCGTACAAAGATGGTAGAACTGGAAACTGTTGGCTAAAGGGACCGTGGAAAAGTTGTTGAGAGTTGATGAGATTTGTGTTTCAGCAAGACTGTTGTGTTAGCAGCAGAGGAGGGAGTAGGTGCTGGGGAAGGGAGGAGCTGGAGGCTAGAAGCCAAATAAGAGACTGTTGGAATATTTGGACCAAGGGGAGGTTGAAAGCCTGAATTTGAGCAATGGCAGTGGGATGGAAAGGAGAGAATGGATTGAAGGGGGAGAACTGACAGGAGCTCTGATGATTGAGGTTAGCTGCTGCAGCCCTGGTGTTTTCTTGTTTTGCCTTCTGATCTTTGAGCTTTCTGTGTCTTGGCTGTTGTCACCTTCCCTGCGCTTCTCTAGGCAACGTTAATTTCTCTAGGTGCTACATGTGGACTCCCACAAGGTAGTCCTGTAATACTTGTTCTGTAGGGAGCTGCCTTGATGGGTGAGCTTTGATGCTGCCACCACTTGAGTGGTTTAAATTCTTTCATTGTGAAGCTTGTCACTTTGTAAAGCCAACTTTGTGTAAACTGAAAAATCTGTTTTAAAAAAGGATCATCTGTGTGAAACTCCTTTGACGCCCAGTTGGGCGTCAGACTGCCCGCTTGAGTCCCAGCTCTGCCATTTCTGCCGGTTGGTGACCTTGGGCCAATTCTCTTACCTCGGCGGGCATGTCATTCCTCAGTTTCTAACCAGGCTTAGAAAAGGGTCTGTGAGGGTGACGTGAGTGAATATAACGTAATGTCCTTAGAAGAATGCTTACCATAAAATAAGAGCTATATAGGCAGAATGTTTTGTTATTATTATTTGTTCCACATGATATACAGGTCCCGAATATTTTTTTTTTTTTTTTTTTTGGTGACCCCATGAAGTGTCAAGTTCAGAAATAGTTTAAAAAATATTTAGCCATAAAAAAAAAAAAATATTTAGCCATGTGAACTTGGAAGTCAGAGTCAGTTATGGAATGCTCCCTGTGCTTTGCTTTTACCATAACTTTCCTCCAGGGCGAAGAAGTGAAGTTCCTTTACCTCACAGGCCTGTTTTTAGAGAAGTGCGTCAGTATCCTTGCTGATTTCATTTGTAGCCTTCTCCTTGAAGACCCATCTGGTCACTTTTTCAGTTGTGATTTTCCTTTAAAGCTCTGGAATAAATCCACTTGGCAGAGTGAGGAGTGTTAGGAATGCCTCGTTCTGTGTTCAGCCTTCAACTCCTTATGTTACAGGCCACATGCGCCGCGGAGGACGAGCCTGTTGAGTGTGCTAAAGGTGATTGAATGTGAAAAGGTCAAGAAAGGAATTCTGGATGACAGATGACTCATCATCTTGGTCCATATGTCTGTAGAGAGACATCTGCAAATGGTGGGTGGAAACAAAGTGGATGCAAGCCAAGGGAAGGTCGGGGGTGGGTGGGTGGATGAGGTGGCTGAGTGCTCTGCGGCTTGGTCAGCTATGTCCTTGCTAAAAATGGTTCCGTGCTACCTTACCTTTGCAGTGTACCTTCCGGCTGGGGAAGAAACACTGCTTTATGTGTCGATACATATATATACAGACTTTTTATATATATAGTTTTTTCTCCTTTTTTTCCTCTTTCTCCCCCTCTTTCTTTAATTTCCTTGGAAATTTAATGTGTGAGAACAGGTTTTTTTTTTTTTTTTTGAGAGATAGAGATCACAAGTAGGCAGAGAGGCAGGCAGAGAGAGAGGGGGAAGCAGGCTCCCCGCTGAGCAGAGAGCCCGATGCGGGGCTCGATCCCAGGACCCTGAGACCATGACCTGAGCTAAAGGCAGAGGCTTTAACCCACTGAGCCACCCAGGCGCCCCTGTGTGAGAACAGTTTTAAAAAATAGTTTTCTTTCCTTTTTTTTTTAAGATTTTATTTATTTATTTGACAGAGAGATAGAGAGAGAGCACAAGTAAGCAGAGTGGCAGGCAGAGGGAGAGAGAGAAGCAGGCTCTTTTTGGAGCAGGGAGCCCGATGCGGGGCTCCATCCCAGGACCCTGGAATCACGACCTAAGCTGAAGCCAGTCGCTTAACCAACTGAGCACCCAGGCGCCCTGTTTTCTTTAATTTTTAAGACAAATATTCTGCTAGAGGAATGGAATGTGCTGTAAGTCTTCTAATTTTATTATAAAACCATGGTTTTTGTTTTTTGGGTTTTTTTTTTTTTAAGTCTCATATAAAGAGAGTATTTACTGCTCACTAGGTGATCTTGAGGTGAAATTGTAGGTAGAGAACAGTAACCATCTCTTTAAAAAACAAATATAAGTTCTTTTTAAAAAAAGGACTGGCAGCTTGGTGGGGCCAGTGGGGAGAGGAGTTAGTAATAGAGTTTTTCATTTCTAAATTTGACTGCCAACCTGTGTATTTAAACAGTAAACCTGCAAGTTCTCAGACTCCATCCCAATTTATCTCTAGGTAACAAGATGTAACAGAGTTGTCTACCATATGATTTTAGGTGAGGTATCAAAGTATTTCAAATTTGCTGTCAGAGTTTGGTTTCATAAAAAGAAGCATTCAGTGTTGGCATTATGAGTGGAATGTAATTTAAACCTTTCGTTGGAATAAAGGTCTCTTTGGAAGGGGAGTCATCCTTTGGTCCGCGGTGGTATGTTCCCGTCTGTGGTTCGGTGCAGCCTCCAACACTGGCTGACTGCTGCTCTCTGTAGATAATTCTGGGATTTTTACATTTTATTTATTTATTTGTTTTTATCAGAAGTCAGAGCTGCTTGAATGGGTGTAGTGTTTGCGTGTGTGTTTGTTTTCCCTGAGCTTTAAATGATCTCAGACCCGCGCTATTTCCAAGGTATGCCCTTGTTCAGAGCCTTGGCTAAGCAAGTAAAAGCTGGAGGCTAGGGGACCAGACCGCATTGGTGGCCGTGTAGCCATAATAGTCTTCTCCACAATGAGCATCGAGCATCCGGAAGGTTCTGTTCTAACACAAACTTTACCTTTTTTATCATCTTCTTAGAAGAAGGAATCACAATACCGGAGACCTGTGTTTGATTACACTTTCTAACACGTTTATTAAATATTCAGATATTCTTAAATGAAAGGATTTGCAGTCTTCCCATTAATTTCAGGTTGAGTAGTATACCAGGGGAGAGCTCAGGACTTCATCAGAGCAGGTGTGCAAAAAGAAGAAACGGTGTCTGTATCTACTTTAAATAAAGCTAAAGAGAATTGTCACGTTGGTTGAGTTCCATGGGAAGAGACGATTGCTCAGCAGGGTTAGGTTATGAAGAGTCATGTTGGTGACCCTTGACTTGAAACCGAGCACACTCTCATCCTGTCAGAGGTAAATCTTACCCAAAGCGTGGCGCCCGTTCAGTCTTCATGTCTGGCTGTTGATTCCATTAAAGCTCCTGCGTCCTCTTTGTCAGTGGTCCCAGGAGATTGTGCCAATTGCTTTTGGTTCTCAGTATTCATAATTCTTCCTACAGCTGAGCATTTTTTGAGCACCGTCCCTGTGCGGGGCACCACCAAGACACCACAGCAGAGTGGGCGGGACCGGCCCTCGCGGCATTTAGGATCCAGCGGTGATTCAGCCTCTCTGCTTCCCCAGGCAGCAAGGATTGTCTTTGATTTCTATGATTTAAATCCAGACTTTAAGAACTTCGTTTTTATCCTATGACTTTCCTCCATTCAGTGTCCTTGGGGTCTGTATGAGCTCCGGAGCATCTGACTGAAGAGCATGGTAAAGCCTTGGGTCTCTTCTCTTGTTCATTTGGTTGGATTCTTTCCTGAGACCCTGTCCCCCTGTCCATTTCTCGTGGCTTTCTTCTGATTGATCTGACTGCTGCTTTGGGATGAGGAACAATTTTAATATAGTAGGCAACGCTGACTTTGTTTATTCGCTCTGTGATTTTGGAGAATGACTAGATTTTAACAAGGGCCGTATGGAAAACATATGTATACAGAGATAATTGAACACACCCTCGAAATACTTGGTTCAGATATCAAAACACAGATTGAGTATACATTTTTGGTGTGTCCCAGTGAGCTCGGCGTAGGTCTGTCTGAGGCGGGGATAGCGTACTTTCTGAGCTCAGTCCAGGAGGAGCAAATGCAGCATAAACACTTGCAGTCTAGGATGCTGGGAGCCCCAGTGGAGGGGGTGAAAGGTGAGAGGTAGCACTGAGGAGAAAAGAACTGACCCTATCTTAGGGGTGAGGAAGGGTTAGGAAGGCTTCCTGGAGAAGGTGACACCAAGAGCTAAATTTTGAAAGCGAGAATAAACACACCTTCTAGATGGAGGGAACATCGTATGCAAAAGGTGTAGAGGCTTTAAACAACGTGGTGTGTTCTGGAAACCATGGATAATTGGACAGTCCTAGAGCTTGAAAATATGAGTGTGTACAAAGTCAGAAAAGTGGGTGAGGGCAAAAGTTAAACACTTCACAAAATTCAAAAGGAGGGCATTGAATAAACATCAAAGTTAATATTAGAAATGAGTTAGAAGGAAGTTTAAAATTTAAAACTTTGAGTTTGAAAGAATAACTTATTTTTTAACTTCTAACCAACAATTTAAAATTAACTAGACTTTTGTTTTTTGTTTGTTTTGCTTGGTTTTTAAGTGGGCTCTCCGCCCAACGTGAGGCTTGAACTCATGACCCTGAGATCAAGAGTCAAGTGCTCTACTGACTGAGCCACCCAGGCACCCCTAAAATGAAGTAGATTTTTTAACATGTTAAGTTTAGACCTACTTTAGATATTAAACTAGGATTTCTCTCTATTTAGGCATGTCTCATACACTTTGAGATACCCTTAGCCCATTTGCTATTGCCACTGAATTAGAAGTCTATAAAGTAAGGCACAGCGATGATACTGTCTCCTAATTTTAGATGGTGGGAGAGCCTGCTTCCCTAATTTATGAAACAGTATCTCGGGAATTGGATGAATTGCGAATATTCATCCATAGCATCTGAGGCATACTTTGCTAGTTTAAGAATGAAGCAATTACCGGGCATTTAGTACACACAGAGCACCATACCGAGAAAGCAGTAACGTGGTGGAAAAAGCGTGGACTTCTAACTCCTACCTGAACATCATTTTGTAATTTATTAACTGTGTAGTCTTGAGCAAGCAAACTTAGCCTTTTTGGATTCTTTCTCCTCATCCGTAAAACAGTACATATGGCATAGGTTTGCGAGGATTGGCTGACAAACGCAGAACTCTTAGTGGAATCCTGAAACATCGTAGGTGGTCAGATGGTAGTTATGGGTTATTACCGATGTTGCATATACATACAAACACATACTGACATGACATAGATGTTAGAACTTAGAATTTCATTAATAAATGGCTGAGAAACTTAAAAACGTCATTTTAATAAGTAAAGATCATCATATTCAGCCCTCATTAAGTATACCTGGGGAAAGTATCCTAAACAAAATCCCCCAGCCTCCATTCAACCTTACCTAATAATATAAAAGGGAATAATCTAAAACTATGTTAATTGTCCTATCAGTGATAAGAGAAACTCAGATTTTGGAAAGATAAAAAGTTGATGAGGGTAAGAAGGAGAAGAGTAAGATGTGGAAAAAGTGCAGGGAATTTTATCTGTTTACACTGTTTACATCTGTCCTTATAAAAATGATACATGAGATTACTATAAAACATTCAAGCCATATGGAAAAATATGAGGAAAAGCAACTGGTCACCTGAAAAACCCCACTAGCCAGAAATAATCAGGGTTAACAATTGAAAACCATCATTCTAGACACTGCACATATGCACATAGAAATGTGTAAGGATGGCACCATACTTTATGTACTTATTAAAAGTATTTAATTTTACTCAAAATTTAACAGTAGCAAAGTTAAAGTGAACCTGAAGGAATTATTACTGAATTTCAGATGAATCTTTCTTCATCACCAGGGATATTAATTCTTGTGGGGCTCTTTAAGATTATGAAAGCCATTAAGAGATTGACATATTTGTTTTTTTATTTCACATTTCAGATTGAGACAGAGATATTGTCTTTCTGCTGTGAACAGTAAGAGGATTAATATACTTATACTTCCTCCCACCTCTTCTCCCCTCCCTCTGTCTCAATTTTCATTAATTTTTGTTGCAAAAATCTATTAAAAATTTTCTGCTGTACCTTGAATTTCCTAGTTTTTTGTTTTGTTTTGTTTTGGTTTTTTTTGGTCATACATCTAAAAGATGTAAATGAATTATGGGCTCTTGATTTTCTTAACCATTGCCATGTCTCTGTTCCTTTCATTTTGATTAATCTTTTGGTTATATCTCCGAGTAGACTAGAAACCATCGAATTTATACTTTAAATGAGTGACCTGTTTGGCATGCGAATTACATTTGAATACAGCTGCACTATTAACCACTGCTTTTCCCTTCATCGTTACCTTGGCTATTGTTGGATATTTTTGTTGGATATTTTCCTCCCTCCCTCCTAGCGGTCACGGTGCGGTGTTCCCTGAGTTCTCATGTTGGACAATGTCTTCTCATCCGTCCGCAGTTCAGCTGGCCGTGATATTCCCGGGCAGTCCTTGTGTCCTTCGGAAAATTGTAGCCATTGTTCCATCTTCTTCCGGCCTGGGTTATTGCTCTGGAAAGCCCTAAGGCCAGTCTGGCTTTTCCCCTTTTTTGAAGATGATTTTTTTTTCCTGTATAGATTTCCTGAGAAATTGTTTCTTCATACTTGAAGTAAACAGACTATCTCAGTGTTGTCTTTTGTCCTCCTTCCTGTATATAGTGTGTCCTTTTGATCTCCAGCCCTTACCTTTGAGGGAGGTGCTCCTGTATGACATCTTTTTTGTCCTTTTGTTCAATTTTTCTATTTCAAGAATGCCAGATATATCAGATATTATATTTAATAGTTCTTGTCTTTATCATATTTTGTTTAAAATTTTCATGCTTTTATGTTTCCTTTTGTCTTCATATATGTTCAGACAGACCTCTTTTCTTGAGGGCAGGGGAGAGCAAAACTGTGTTTCTATCCCATAGCCACTTGAGAATCTCTCTACTTTTTATGTGCTGTGTGTACTAATGATGCAGGGCCTTTGCACTTACTGTTCCCTCTACCTGCCGTGCTGTGCCTCTACACTGTCAGGAGGATTGCTTCGTTCAGATCTCTACTCACCTATCCCCTCCTTGTTGGGTCCTTGCTGTACCATTCTATCTGCCCGTTTCGTTTGTTCTTCCTACCTTATAATGTGATTTATGGATTTACCTGCATATTTGATATTTTGTACCTTCTTGTACCTAAAATTGTGTTTGACACATAGAAAAAGCTTATAAATACATGTCTGATGATAGAGGGGTCTCACCTGCAGCCGGTAGCTGAGCCATTTCGGGGATACTGGGCTTCTGTTATTTGGGGTAACAATATGAGGCTCTGGTGCAGTCATTTACAAATTCCTTTTGTCTCAATTGAGATATAGTGAGAACCATTTTCCCCGAATTTGTTTATATAGAGACTTAGGTTCAATAGAACCTAAGACTGACTTCAACAGAGACTTAGGTAAACAGAATTCTTAAATAGAAGGGCCTTTCAGCAAAGGATTTACAGTGAACTGTTCCTTCCTCAATGTAGTAGTCATCTTCCTTTACTGGGAAAAGGGCTCCATGGTTCTAGTATAACTTGTTTGAGAACAAAGGTTATAAGCCATGAGTTTCATCTATATCCTCAAACAGGAAAAATCATTACACAGATACCAGAGAATCTCAGCACCACTTGGAGATTTCCCCAAGAATCCCCACCTAATAGGAATTCATCTTTTATTTCACGAAGCCACTTTGAAGATCCCAATTTATGGTTTAAAACCAAATTTTCTGTAGTATCTTCTGTCAGTGGGTCCCTCAGTAGTGATGATAGCATATCTAGGGTTTTTTAAATCATGTAGTACTCCTTGAGAGCAGGACCTGCTTATTGCCGATCTAGGATAAACTCTAGCATACATTGTAGAAGAGTTCCAAGTGTCCCTGGAAGATTCAGTGAGCAGGAAGTAGGTCCCGAGCTCCCAGCTCAGTGGGAAATGTGGGACTCACCAAGTGATATGGTGTAGCTTCAGTTCTGTTCACCAGCGTCTGGAGCACAACTGTCTTATTCGTTTCACCATCTGTTAATAAAAACCAGATGAAGTGGAATATGGAGGTCTTGGATACATGTACAAATAAATGTTGTGCCAACAGATAAGGTAATTATAAGATGTAAGACAGAAAAGGCCTTCATAAAGCAGGTTTTGACAGTGATTAATTTTAAGTTGCTGCTGAGGCTTCTAGCCGGTGGTATGAATAGTTTGAACGCCCCTGGGTTAGGGAGACTATGAAAGAATAACTGCCTGCTTTCAACTTTAATCATTCAGTGATGAATTGTGATGGACAATGGCTTGCATATTTGTAACTTGGTTCTTGCTTTACCCACCAGCTAGGAAGAGATGGGTGGTCAGAAGCAAGCATGTTGGCCCCAGGTCCTAAGAGACGGAGGAAGGGGGCCTGGTGTTTGTGTGGCCTTTTCACAAGCTGCCAGTCCCAGGCGGATGTTGGAAGTTGCCCTTCAAAACTGCCCTTTTATTTTCATCACGCGGAGAGGGCTTGCTTTTCTGCCTGGGAGTGTGGTGGTGGACTCTGGCTCTGTGCCCTTCCTCCAGAGGAAAGGCACTCCAAATTAGAAGGACCGAAGTGTCCTAGTTCCCTCTTCGCTTGTTGCTGTGGCACCTCCTGCTTCGGCTGCCCTCCCTCAGGCTCTTGGCATGGCTCAGAGGAGCAGGTGCCAAGGCCCAGTGGCCAGCACTGCTGGGAACATACCATGTCAAGGATTAAGCGACATCTTTCTGCACATGGAGAATCTTTTTTGGGAGGGGGAGGGGTGTCTAAAAAATAACCTGTAGGTGCCATAATTAGTGATATATAACATGATGAATTTTGGGAGAAATTTAACTATCTGAAATTTCAGCTTTCAACATGGATTGGCTATTTGATTCAACAGGACATAGCAGCCTTTCTAGGCTGGGCTAAGAGACAAGGAAAGGGGATAGCTTAGTCTGGAAGCACGAAGTAGGTTTTCTTTTCTTTTCTTTTCTTTTCTTTTCTTTTCTTTTCTTTTCTTTTCTTTTCTTTTCTTTATTAATTTGATAGAGAGAGAGATCACAAGTAGGCAGAGAGAGGGGGGGAAGCAAGCTCCCTGCTGAGCAGAGAGCTGGATGAGGGGCTCGATCCCAGGACCCTGAGATTATGACCTGAGCCGAAGGCAGAGGCTTTAACCCACTGAGCCACCCAGGTACCCCGAAGTAGGTTTTCTATACTCCTGGTGAGAAACCGGGTGATAAGCAGCGTCGTGTGTAGTTAAAGGGAGGAAAGCAAACTCTGTGCTTATGTGGGTTCTTTATTTTACTTTACTGATTGGATTTTCTGGGTTCCTCAACAATTAGTGGAATCTGTTCACTTGGATTAGGTTATCTAAGGAAGCTGGAATTCTGTTTTAGTCATTTAGAAAACATGTCTTTGAGGATTACTTTTAGTAAAACTAAAAGCATACCAAAAATTTATTGCAGCTCTCTCTAAATCGAAGAATTTTTCATGCTGCCACCTGTTGACAGAATTTGGGTGTGCATCTAGTCCACTTGGTCAGTAATCTCTGTCCACCAGGAACACCATATTCACGTAGAATCTGTGTCCGGGGCACTTCGGGAATAAGCACAGCCCCAGTGCTCAGGGAGCTCGTAATTTTTAATAGGGACTACAAGCAAGTGTGTTTAAAGATGAATACACACCCACAGCTAGAGTGGCAGATTCTCTCGGATCCACCAATGTAACCATAGCTTGTCTAGTTTAAATCACTTAGAATGTACTTACTTTATGTATATCATCTAAGTACTTTCATGTTGAGAATGGCTGTTCTTATTTAGATGCAGATTTTCAGGGCACCTGGGTGGCTCAGTTGGTTAAGTGTCTGACTCTTGATTTTGGCTCAGGTCATGCATGCATGATCTCAGGGTTGTGAGATCGAGCCTCATGTTCACTCTCTGTCTCTATCTGCCCCCCACCCCCAGCCCAGCCCATGCACACGTGCTTTCTCGCTTTCTCTCTCTCTCAAAACAAAAAACAAAAAACAAAAAAACCCAGATTTTCTATTACTAGATTTCCATGGATCATGCTTTAAGTTTCATATCTACTAATTATTTGTTTCCATTCAAATCCCAATATCCTGGCAATTTGAGGTACCAAGGAATTGAATCTCATGCCCTGAGTAGATCTTAAGAAGAGAAGGCAGATCAGTGGATAGCAAATGTTAACTAAATGTATTAAAGAGGAAAATACCCACATTTTCCTTCACCAAAGTCAAAATGAACATCTCATGCCCTAATATAGGGACATTCTTGGTTGATAATCAGTTTCCACTCGTCTTCGTATTGTGCTCCTCTGACACTATGTTCATTTAAAAAAAATATGTATGGCTGGATAATGACACTGCTGAAAATGGTTTAAAATGTGCTGGTCAGACTGCACCTTCTCTGACAGTCTGTTCCTGGCAGCTGATGGATGTGAGAATTACATCTGAATTACTCTGATTTGCTCAGCATAACTTGAGACCCTGATGTAAATCACTTCAAAGGATGCTGCTTTTTAGGACACTATTTCATACTGTATGCCCCGAAGCCTTACATTCGGATCTGTAGACTGAGACATACTCATATTTTGAGAGTCTTGTCGACAGATCCCTGCTGCTCCTCTCTTCCAGGAGCCTTTGCCTTATGTCTGACCAGGGTGATGGAGAGCCGCTCTCCAGGACCTGTGATCCCCCAGGCCTGGGACTCTGCACCCCAAATTTCAGTGAGAGCCCCAGCCCATTGCCAGGGCCTTCGCGAGGCCTTTGTGATACCTTCAGAGACTAGGACACCACACCTGCCCTGGAAATTACACTGTTTGAAGCTTGTCACTTCCGACTGTGCCTTTTATGTCTGTGATGCTTGGTTATTAAGGGAATGGTAAGTCATCCCTCAGTGTCCTTTTTTCTTCTTTATCCTCTTTTCTTTGTCTATTACTGAGTCCCCTCTTCCTTCCCCTAATTCTTTACTTTTCCAGTGTACCCTCTGGGATCCTCTTTCCTTATAACCTTCTCCCCCCTCCGCTTTCTCTGACTCCTTGCAGAATACTCTCTGTGCCTTCTGCTTTAAAGAAAACTTGGGTCTCCCCTTGGGATGTGACCTTCTTGTTTCTTCTGTTATGGAGGAGACTTATTCTCCCATGTGAACGCAGCATGTTGGGTCATGGTCGTGGTACTAGTCTGTCTCCCCACTGCTCCTTCCGTCCTCTTATAGAAGCTGAAACTTACCTTTACCCTTCGTGTCTGTCTTGTTACCAAACTTGCTGTCTGTCCTTTTACCTCCAGTCCCACATTGCCTCATTTTCCCCCAGTGTTGGCTCTTGGCCTCATTTGCCACTCCTCCCCCAGCTTTATACTGTGTGCCAGCTGCTGCTGGGATTTACCTATGCTAACTTGCTCATTCCTCACAACTTTCTGAATTGGACATGACCATGCTCATTTTATAGGTGCAGAGAGGTGGACAACCAGGGTCACAATGTGAGTAGGTGGCATAACTCCAGGGCAAACCCAAGCAGTTTATCTCTGGAGTCTCTATTCCTCTGTGCTAAGCTTGGTGTGCTTCAAGTCATGTGCAACCTGGATGCCCATCAGTTGGCAGTGGGTTAAATGATGGTACGTGCAAACCGTGGAGTACTCCGCAGTTCTCAGGGAGAGTGAGACAGCAATATGCACGGTGTAGGAAGAATCCTCTGAGATACATTAGAAGAAAACAGCCAGGTGCCGCACATTGTTTTGTGTATGTACAGAGAGAATCCGGTGTGGCCGCACCGGGCCAGGCAGCACCCCTGACGCCTCGCAGCATTTTGATTTCTCAAGCTATCTCGTACACAGACTACTGCAGTCACCGCGGGCAGGCGTTTCTTTTAGGCTGTGGTTTTCTGTGTGGAGGGAAGACAGCATCGAGTGGTACATGGCGTGAGATTCTGGGAGCCAGCCCTTGGTTCTAATCTAGGTTCTTTGGTTCTTCCGTGTGTGGTTTTGGGCAAGTCACTTAACGTCTCTGAGCCTCAGTTTTTATAACTTTAAAATGGGAATGATACCCACCTGCTGGAATTCTTGTGACTTTTCAGATAATAGTTATTTACTTATTCAACAGATACTTATTCAGCATCACTGTGTGCCAGGCACTGTTCGAGGCACTAAGGATATAGTAGGAAACAACTATAAAGGTTCTTCCCTCCTTTAGCTAACATTCTGGAGGGACTAGAAACACAAAATAAAGTAAATCGTATCCAGGAAATGATGTCGAAATCTATGAAGAGGAAAAAAGAAACCGAGGGAAGGGCGAATAGGGGTGCCCTGGGTAGGGAGGGGGTGCAGTTCAACAGGATGGTTCACCGACCAGACACGTCGTGAGCCAGGACTTGTGGGAGCCGAGGGCGCACATAGATACCTGAAGCACGGGTGGGTCACGCTGAGGGTCCATAAACCAAGCGTTCAAGGTGGGAACGGACCTGCTGATTCGACAACAGCAAGGACGTCAGTGTGGCCAGCACAGAGCTATGGGCAGGGACAGGAGGTGACAGAGGTGACAGGAGCAAGAGTAGGGCCCAAACTCTGCAGGGACCGAGAAGGCCTACTCGGTCCCTGCAGAGTTTGGGCCCTTCTTGGGAATAAAGTAGATCCGGCACATCAGGGATGCTGGGCAGAGACGAACTGCGGTGGTGAGCGTGCTAGCTGGCTGCTCCGATCTTTTGGTTGAGGCCTGGTAGATGGGGTGACATTTAGGATCCTTGTAATAATCCTTTTTTATACCCGTGGAAGAGGAGCGTCGTAGAGTGAGCACCCGCAAGACCCAAGATATGAGTCGTGTTCCGCCCCTGCCCCCCTGAGCTCGGGCTCCCTGGTGCGTTACCCCCGCGGGTGCATGTTCCTGCTCCGCCGGCCTCATGGGCTTGATGTGAAGAAACATCTGTAAATGCCTTGTAAACAGTAGACTACAACACACAGCTGCGTTTGTGGAGTTGCTGTCGGGACATGGACTGAGAAGCCATTGAGTCCACGTTCCCCCCGCCCCCCTCCCCAGCACAGTGGCCTCGTCTGGGAGTATTTCCCAAAAGGAGGCGCTCACGTGATGGGAAAGAAGGCAAACAGCTGTGCCCTTTCTTGACTTGGATTCTGTGTGACAGTTAATGCAGCCTGCACATGGGTTAGTTGGTCAGAACTTTCCTCCAGCTGCTGCCTCAGAATACACTTGTTCTGTCAGCTGCTTAAGGCTGAGCCTTTGTGCCGGATTGGCCAGTCTGTTTAACTTGAACTCCGATGAAAGCTCATCATGGTAAGTATTGAACAGGAGAAGGAAAGTCGGCTTCTGGTGCTTTACTGTTACACAGGAGTAGGTGATGACGGGGGCGATCGGGGAGCCCGGGAAGCTTGTGGCAGAAGCTGGCCCGGGTCGAGCTTCCTTTTGAGTGGGATGGGGACCAGAATGTGCGGGCTGTGTGGCTCCTCACTGGAAGGGCGGAACTGTCATTCTGTGACAGAGAGCACAGAGCACCAGGGACTCCCTAAACTAGCGAATCTCAGAAAAGGGATTAAATAGAGGCAAGTCGTGCTTGACTGAATGGGGAACCAGCTGGGCTCCCAGGAGAGCTCTACCAAGAGTGACAGCTGCCATTTATTGAGTGCTCACTATGTGCCTAACGCTTTACATCTCAAACATTTTACAAAGATTGCCTCTTCTAATCCTCGAAATAGTCCCATGCAGTAGGCATTATTACCTTTTGTTATGGGCTGAGTTGTGTCCCCCCCTAAATTCATCTGTTCCAGTCCTAACTCCTAGTACCTCATAATTTGGCTCTTTTTTGGAGATAAGGTCACTAAAGAGGTAATTAAGTTAAATGAGGTTTTGAGGGTGGGCCCTAATGTAATATGAGTACTGTAGTATCTTTATAAGAAGAGGATTTGGATACAGACGCCCACAGAGGAAGAGCCCCGTGGAAGACACAGGGAGAAGGCAGCCATCCGCAAGCCAAGGAGAGAGGCCTCACAAGAGACCACCCATCCCGGCACCTCGATCTCAGACTTCTGGCCTCCAGGACTATGAGAAAACAAATATCTGTTGTCAAAGCCACCTGTTCTGTGGTACTTTGTTATGGTAGCCCTAGCAAATTCATACACTCTTGTTTTATCTTTGAGAAAACTAAGGATCAAAGAGAGATTACAAAGCCTAGTGGAAGTTCTTGCCGTCATGGCTGGGTGGAGCTGGGATTAAAATCTAGTTGTGTCTGGTTCCGGAGCTTGTGCCCATAACTAATATGTTCCACTGAGCCCTGAGGTTCCGGGCTTACGCCGCGGCTTCACCTCACTTCTGAAAATGCAGCTGGTGCCCGGATCTTTGACTAGGCCGCTGTTCTCACTATCCTCCTGCACTTCTCGCCTGCGACACCACTCTTTGTAGAGGTAAGGTCTGGGCCAGGAATGGCATAAACAGGTGGCTTGAGATAGGGGCTTAGTGAATCTGGAAAGATTAGCCTCTGGGAATTTCTTTCCCGGTTCTCTTGCCTTGAAACTGAGGTTTCGGAGACTCTCTTCAAAGTGGTTTGGACCTGCTTAGAAGTGCTGTTAAACCTTCCCCTGAATGGGATAGATACGTATAGTTTACATTGCACTTGCAGTGTTGTCGTCGCTGGGAAGTCTGGCCAGAGTCACCTGGATAATTTCAGAAAAATACCTAAGTCCTGCTCCTGCTCCTAGATGTTCCCTTCTAGGACGAATGGTATGGAATCTGGGCAGTAATAAGCTTTTCTTCCCCTCCTCCCACCCTGCCCCAAGTCTACCCTGATAATGTTGATGTGCACTATCAGGTGTAGAACCTTGAAGTTGAGGAATGACTTATTTTTCTTGTTGGTACTTCTTCTGAACAATTAAATGGTTGCATTCCAACAACATTAACATCTGAAAACATATCTGTTCCGTTTTAGCTTTCACTGTAGGCTTCTGTATTTTCCTTGGTTCTTTCCACTTTAACCTGTTTTGAGGATGGGAGGATATAATGAGAGCCACTGTCTTAACAGAAGACCTCTAAGCCACCAGAATTAATGATTCTCTGGTCGTTAGCATGTCTGAATGTGAGAGCTCCAAAGGTAGACACTACCCGACATTTTTGAAATCGGTTCCTTGTGAGTTCAGCTTATTTTGTACACAGTTGCATTTTCCGCCCATTCCTCCAGAGGGCGCCAGAGTTCAGAAACAGTTGCGGGGGTGTTGAGCAGACTGGACTAGGAAAATCCAGGAAAGACCTAGAAACTTTAGCCGGTAGGATTTGAGCTTTTATTTGTTGGAGGAACTGTCATATTCTTGGTCAGAGCTTCCTGTTCTTTCCTAGTGCTTTATTCACCTTTCAGCCTCTATCCAAAGGTTAAAGAACAGTGTTTTCTTGTCAGGGTAGTGGCCCTAGAACCCAAGGCCAGAGGGTCTGAGGCCGGGACTTGGGTCTTTAGAGGAGTGAACCCTTAAATTCTTTTGCACACTTACCAGTAAAAATGTTGACTACATCTTCAAAATAGGGATGTGTGTGAATTATGTGCACATACGATTTTATTAATATATACCTTATAAAATGTACCATCCAAAATGGAAGAGAAAAAGAATGAACAAAACAATGCAACACATAGGTTCTCTTTTCTTCCTGTGCTTCAGTGAGAGTTATTTTGGAAGCCACTGCTTTAGAAAATGGCTTTTCTTTAAAAAGGGATTTGGAGGAAGAGCATAGAGATTGATCTTAGGGTGGTTTTGGCTGCAGCATCTAATTCCAATTGTCAATTTGAAACCTTCAGGAAAAATAGGTTATACAGGGAAAAGGCAGGACCTGGCAGGCAGTGAGAGTTCCTTTCTGTGAAAGGCTCACTGCCCTCTTTGCTGGAATTTCCTTGTAGAGTGTGCCAGGCACAGTACCTGAGGATAACAGAGGGCCTAAGGTGTATCTTAAATCCCATTTCAGGAAGCTCGTGTTCTAAAGAAGACTGTGGTGCATAGTGTAAGGGAAGTTAGGCTAAAGTTGATTAATAGACTTAGCAGAGGTTCCGGACTTGCCACCAAACTTCTCCACAGCATTTCCAGTCTGACCTACGGTGAGCCGTTGTGGGGAGGGAGGTGGAGAAAAGGACGTGATTGAGAGCGTCTCTAGTATTCAGTAAGGAATTTGGTGGGAAAAATAAAGGAGGCTTGGTTTTATCTGGACTCTTCTGAAACTCCTTGCCCGACGCCCAGCCTAAATTACCATAGATTGAATTGAGTCCTGAGGGCCGACCTGGGGCCAAATCTTGCTCCTTGGTGACCCAGATAATGTTACTTTGTTATCTACCTGGTAGCTATCATTTATGTGAAGCACCAGGATACACAGGTACTGTGAAGCCCCAATTCTAAAATTGTTTTTGAACTTAATAAAAAATTGCTTAATAAATTAATGTGCAAGCAGTCAAGCCATTCCACAGTAGAAAGAAAAAAGGACGTATTGGGTTTACAGGGCTTTACAGAGACCTATAATTTCACAGAATTAAATTCAAAGTTTAAAATAAGGCAACTGGTCAAATAAGTATGGCCACCAAATGGAAGACTAGAAAACAAGTACCCTGGTATTACACGTAAATGTTTGCCCACTGTGCCAGGCATTGCTGTCTTCCAATGCTAAGGCCAAGTGTCCATAATGTACTTATTAATCTTAGATAAAGTTTAACCTTTTACTTCCTTAAATGTCAAGTAGTCGTAACTTGATTTAATAAGTTATGTTGAGATTTGAAAAATATCTAGTCAGCAGTTCTTTACTTAAGGGGGCAGTATTTTTCTTTCTATTCTGAAAGTACTATATGCTCAGTTAAAAAAAATTAGAAGAGTCGAAAGGAATCACCCATCTGTCTACTGCAAAGGAAACCACCATGAATATGCTTCCTGCATAATTTCCCAATGTGTGGGTGCCTTTTTTGTGAAGAGGATGCTTAGCCAGAGAGTCACTATAGGAGGAAGGAGACAGTACAGGTGGGTGACTTGGTACAAGAGGCAGCATCTGGGCTGTGAGATTAGAAATAAATACCTCTTTCTCTGTTGAAGCCAGTCCCAATGTGATGAAGGCTAGCTGAAGACAAAGCACACGCTGACACCCTGCCCCTCCCCCCACTCCTGGGGGGGACTAGTGTGAATTTCTTCTAGGAATCTCCCAAAGGTCTTAATGTTAATACCTTGCTACAGGGGAAACAACCTTAACTTGACAATGGCAAGGCCTCTGGTATCTTGCAGGTATCTTAAGGTCCTCTTTAGCATATGAAAGTTCTTTCGAAACCTCCCTTTTCCCTACTTCCCCCAATCCCTGAGTATATAATCACCACTCCTCAAGATCCTGGTGCTGCAGCTCTTTCTGCCCACGGGTCCTGTCCTTGTACTTTAATAAACCACCATTTTGCACCAAAGACATCTCAAGAATTCTTTCTTGGTCATCAGTTCAGGACCTCACCCCACCTGTATTCCAAAACCACATCAAATGCATGGTGGGTCACAAGAGGACAGCATATAAGAATGTGAAAGCAGTTTTGTAGAGAGCAAAATGGAGTCTCTCGTGTCAAGCAGAGGCCTGTGTCAAGCAATGACCCGAACAAGCAGTTAAGGTACTGCAGCTAGGAGATAATGCCGGAACCAGAGTCAGCTGACACCCCAGAACTGATAATGAGTAGACCCGGAGGAGGTCTGCAGAGACCCAAAACCGATTAAATCCCTTCAAAAAGGGAAGGATTTGGGCAGCAAACTGTCAGACTCTTCAGACATGACACCTCTATGTCTGACCACTTAAAAAAGGCAACTGCCGCCGAAGGCTCTGCCCGATGGATCTCCGAACAGAGTTGAGATCCTTCCCTGCTTGAACGTAAGAAGCAGTAAGTGCCGAGAGCTGGCCCGGACCAGACCGAGGCCTTATCTCAATTGCGCTCCCACAGACTGACTTCATGTGGGGTTCGTTAACTTCCTATACCGTTCTGTTACCTTGCTTGTTGTGTGGCTTGTCTTCTGTCCTGCTTTGTGTGCTGTGGAAGAAGCCAAGTTTAATCACGTGGTGAATCGTCATTGAGTTTAGAATCCCCAACGTGCCTTATCATTGTGATTTAACTCTGCTATATGATTGAGTGAAGCCGGCATTGCAGAAAGACATAACTCGTGTGTGCCCCTTCAGAGCGTGCTCACGGCAAGTTTCTTCCGGTGTCACCTGTAATGCTGGAGTAACCCTTTTGCCTAGAGGGAACGTGCGAGCACCTTGGTTAGGTCCAGGAGAGCCAACGGACTGAGATCTTGCCCTGTGAGAGAAGCTTCTCCTCACCTCTGTTTAAACTTGGCTTTTTCTTTCCCTGTCATAGCAATAGAGTTGAAACCGGCCCCAGGTTTGGTTCTCGCCATTCTTGTGTCTTTTTGGGAAGAGATGTTACTTAATCTATATCCCTCCTGTAATAAACAATATCACGAGTTAGATACTGTGGGGGCCATTGGGTAATTTCCCTTATTGGAGAAATTAGAAAATAAGCTCCAAGGGAAGCCAAGACAAACTCTCTGTGGTGAAAGCTGAGTTTCTTCCCCCCCCCCCCCCGCCCCGATCCACTGCAGAGTAATCCTTCTATCAAATAGAATAAGACCAAATTACTAGAAAAATTAAAAGAAAAACACACATTCAAGCATAAATTTTAGATTCACGAGGCTTTAAATTACTGTGAAATTGCTATAAAATTCCTAAGCACGTTTTCTCATTTCTGTAGTTACTGTGCTAGATTGCAGACCACGTGTTGAGTTTTGTAAGATGTAGGGAGTGGATAAAAATATAATTTGGGAGGGGGGCCTGAGAATAATATACTCATCAGCTGTTAAAGCTATAAAAGAACACAAATATAATTTTATTCCTTTGGTTCTTTAACAGAAGAGGAAATGGAGGTGATGTAACTTCCCTAAGGTTACATGAATAGTTAAGAGCCAAGTGAGGACTAGTATAGTGATTTTTAGTTTAGTGCACTCTCTACTTGGGTCATATGCCTCCTTAATCTTTGCGTATACCAAAGGTCAAAGCTGAGTTATAAAGTAGCATATTTTCTTCTATTTTTAAATTTTTGGAGGTAGACACAAATTTCTGATAAAGGCTTCTTTCTGGGTGGTATATGTATAGATTTGATTATTCTGTCAACTGAAAATACGTCATTGACTCCTAGGAACTGGGAAATGTCTTGCATTTGATAGGTTTTGTTTTTGGCATTTAGGTTTTCCTAGGACATTAGTTCAGGCTGAAGCCCTGGACAAAATCTGCGAGCTGGATCTGGTGATCACTTTGAACATTCCATTTGAAACACTCAAAGATCGTCTCAGCCGACGTTGGATCCACCCCCCCAGCGGAAGGGTATATAACCTGGACTTCAATCCACCTCATGTACACGTAAGAATATACAAAGCATTTTTACGGACTGACAAGAAAGAGGCAAAACATTTCAGTTGTAAAGTGTAGGGAGGATACGAATAGATTATTTAAAAAAGAGCAAATCGACATGGCCAAAAGTATTTGAAATTTCTCATTCACTAGTGGTCAACAAATGCAAATTAAAGTTTATAACACCTGTTGCTGGTGGGATCTGGGAAAAATGGTACTCTCATCTTTATTAGGCATATAAAGTATTAATAGTGTTTTTAAAAAACAACCTCACAATGTACATTAATATTTTTAAGTATATAGATTGCATTCAACCCACCACTGGGAGTATAGGTTATGGAAATGAAAGCACTAGCAGGTAAGGTCACAGACACAATGATGCTTGTTTCAGTGTTGGTTTTGGAGAGAAAACAAAATCTGAAAACAAATGAGTATTCGTTTTTAGGAGATGACTAAATAAACTAGAGACTATGTACATCATGCAACATTATGTACTCAGTAATCCTGTTTGACCTGTAGAAATACTTCCTCTGGATATTGTTGAATATCAAAAGCAAATAGCACAATGATTCCATTTTTGTTAAACAGTGACCCTCCTTCTTTACACATTATCTGTTTGTGTGTGTATATATACTCTCTAGCTCCATAAGAGCAGGGATAAATGGTTAGGGTTGGGACAGAGTAAAAACTTGGGGTCAGAGTGGGTGGGGTCAATGGAGTGTTGGTAGTGAGGGTGTAAAGGGACTGGGAGGACTAGAGGAATAAACAGGTCCAAGAGTAACAAGTGTTTACATGAAATAAACATATGTAAAGGGGTATGTTTAAAGAACCTTTTTAAATTAACACATTCATTTAAAGAATTATTGTTCTTTCTGATAAAGACATGAATTAGTTCAGTGTGATTTTTACCTCCAGTTATTGGGTGTTAGGTAGAATTACTTGTAATCATCCAAATGTGGAAGGGGTGACAGTTGACAATGACAGTCTTATTGGGTTAATGTGTATGGCATAGGTAGATCTGAATATGGATAGAGTCAATAATTACTGCAGAAACCCAACTTCAAGAGGGTAAGGATGCCTTCCCAGCTCCCAAGTGCCGTAGATTTGGTGAAATTCCAGCGAGTCTTGTTCCTTTGGGCAAAGCACTAGTTGCTTTTTGAAATCTTCTTTTTAAAATGTAATGAATAGTTTTGGAATTCCTTTATTAGGTCCCTTCCTCCTTTCCCTCTCAAGAAACTAGTATAGGGGGAAAAATGGATGGAGAGGAAAAGAGGATTCTGCATATGCATTGATGTTCAACAGAGATGCTTCACATTTTAGCCCTGCCTAGACCTGCTGAAGCAAAGATTCTCATAAAGTTAGAGAACCTTTAACACTGAGTTGCTTTCCAAAGACTGGATACCTAAAAGAACACCCAGAGAGCACTCTCTGCAAAGACAGCGGTGAAAGTGCTAGTCTGGGCCACCTCTCCCAGCCACTGTGGCCAAGCTCTCCCAGAAGGAGGGATGCTGTCACCCTAGCACCATTCTGTTCTTTATGGAAGCAGTGGTTGTATTAACTGGTGCTCTGAGGTCCTGGAAATGACTTCTGAGCTTTGCAGCTCTAAGTTAAATAAAGGAGAAGAGAATAAAGGTGATGTACAGCCATCTCCCGCCCCCATCTTGCCTGTTGTGTCAGGGTAACAACCATGGAATACACACAGGATGATTATGGGGCTCACCAATAACTCATAAGTGAAGGTTATGGACCCAAGGCCCTGAGCTGTAATGGGATTTTAGTGCATTTCAAATTTATAGCTGCTTTCTGATTATCCAGTTGAGTTGCCTGAGCCTTTTGGTTCTGCTCTAGCCTGCCATTTGACAGATTTATTTCTTATGACTATCTCCCCTGGCAGGTAATAGCCATGGACATGGGAGGCAAGATCTTCACATGTCCATGTTGTTATTTGTAAGTTGGTATGTTACCCGCGGAGGCTTAAAGTACATCGAAAATCGGGTTTTCTAAATTGCAGTTTTTTAGTTCTCAGAATGTTTGTTCCTGATTGTTATAGGTATAGAATCCATGCCTATTTTAATCTATCTCTAAGTAAGTCATTACGTGATCTAGGAAAATAACCTGAATCAGATTAATCTGAGGAAAGAATTTGAAAGTTAGCAGAGGCAGGACTCTCCTCTGGGGGAAGGATACCTTCTCACAGATCAGTGTTCTCCTAAGTAAACCAGCTGGTTCTTTGAGACATTGTCTTTTCTTTTCTCTTCTTTTCTTTTTTTTCTTTTTTTAAGATTTTATTTACTTTAAAGAGAGAGAAAGCATATAAGCAGGGGTAGGGGCAGAGGGAGAGAGAGATCTCAAGCAGAGGCCAAGCTGAACATGAAGCCCTACATGGGGCTCGATCTCACGACCCTAAGACCATGACCTGAGCCGAAATCAAGAGTCGGATGCTTAACCGACTGAGCCACCAGGTGCCTCACTTTCCATGTTAACAATTCAAACTTTAGAAAGCAAGGCAGTTTTAGAAATGTTTAGAGGGCCAGAGTGATGTTGTCTAAAGGTTGTTTGTGGTTGAGGGAGGCAGCATGGAGTTTTAAACTATAAAATGAAAGTATCATTTTTCCATGGCACTGAAACGTGTTTGGAAAGATCTGAGAATTTAATAAAGATTCCACGTCAGCTCTCACAAAGTAAGGTTAACAGGACCGTTAAGAGTGTTACTTCTTTTTCAATCACTTTCACTGCTAACCGTTGTCACTCAGGCCTAATTCATCGTGCGGTGGGAGTCCAAAGTGAGTAAACGGATTTTGCACAGGGAGGTTTTTAATCTTTGGAAAGGCCCAGGTGTTGGCCATACTAACTGGTTTCTCTGGTATTTGTAGGGGATTGATGACATCACAGGCGAACCGTTAGTCCAGCAGGAGGACGATAAACCCGAAGCCGTGGCGGCCAGGCTAAGACAATACAAGGACGTGGCAAAGCCAGTCATTGAATTATACAAGTGAGTGTGCTTCACGCTCAGTTAGAACCGCCCGGCGCCCAGTGGGAAGGACATCGGGCTGAGGCAGGGTCGTGTGTCTTTAAGCTAGACAAACCCTAAAGGCCCAGTTCTTCCCTGGGAGTCAGGGGAAATGCTGGGGTTGCACGTGGGAGATACAGCCCAGTTCTTTTATGCTGAAATTCTTGAAATACAAGGACCGCAACCCGATCATCTCTGTCTGGTTGTAAAATTATGTCTAGGATTATTTTCATCTTTTCAAGGAGCTGAAATATGGTTTATATTTTGACACTGCCTCCTGTAACTATCTTAATTGGATAGAAGATAAGAAAGGCCCTTTTGCCTAGATGTAGCGAGATGTAGGTAAAGGCACAGTGTCTGTGCCTCTCCAGCCACTTATCCCACAGGGGCACTCAGGCCCACAGTGGCCAGTGATCCCTGTTTTTAAAGAGAAGCAGAAATCTGGCTGGCTGTGAGCAGGCGGAAAAATCCCAATTTGTTTCTTGGCGACAAATACCATTCTTAATAGCACGCACACTGAACAAAACCCATTTGCGGACTGCATTCAGGACAGCTGTCTACAGCCACTGCTGGAATCGATTTTTGACCTTTTGGCTCCCAGATAATTTAGCGAGCCTTTAGATCAGAAGTTCCTGAACATGTCATTATGATATATCCTGTGTTTCGTGCTCTGTTGTAAGTAATAAGGGTTTTACAGTACCAAAGTTTGTCACTGGTTTGTTTTTTGCAAGTGTATCCTGAGGCAGATTTGGGATTGTCCATATAATGTTATTCTTTGGTATGGTTTTTTTTTTAATTTTTAATTTTTTAAAAGATTTTATTTAGTTGAGAGTGAGAGAGAGAGCGCACAAGCAGGGGGAGCAGCAGGCAGAGGGAGAAGCAGGCTTCTTGGTGAGCAGGGAGCCGATGTGGGGCTCGATCCCAGGAGCCCGGGATCATGACCTGAGCCGAAGGCAGATGCTGAAGCGACTGAGCCACCTGGGCGCCCCTCTTTGATACGTTTTAAACAGGAGAAAAAGAGGTGGCATCGTGGCAGGCATGCCAGACTGTAAAAGCTGTGGTCTTTCTTAGGTACACCCACTGCAGAGGTTGGCACTTTGCAGTAGGGCGATAGGCCACGAGATCGTGCTGGCTTTATACCCAGGATCTTCATCCGCCCTCATATCACGTTCAAAGGAAGCCAAAAATGCCTTCATGTGTTGGATTTTGTGTTTCAGGAGCCGAGGAGTGCTTCACCAATTTTCTGGGACGGAGACTAACAAAATCTGGCCCTACGTTTACACGCTTTTCTCGAACAAGATCACGCCTATTCAGTCCAAAGAAGCATACTGAGCCTGCCCAGTGGAAGAACCAGGAAAATGTTCATTCAGTTGTATGTGTAGTATCAGTGCCGTGTCCAGGGTAGAAGCTAGTGGGGATAGCTCGCAGCGTCTTTTCTAGTTTAAATGGCGAACTGAAATGAAAATGAATGAGTAGAAAGCGTTCCTGCAGCGGCTCCTCTCTGCCTTTCTCGAGAAGGGTCACCAACACATGCATAAGGTGCCTCTGCACGGCTCAAGCCCTTCCCAAGAAAACAAGTCCAGGCTGGACTTCCATCAGCGTCTAACCCAACCTCTAGCTGATTCCTGGCCATCACGTTGTTGCCATAGTAGCCTTTTCACGCATGACGGTGTTGGCCTCTGGTTCCCTCCGTCTCCTGAAGGCTGTCGAACCACAGCACCAGGAGGCCTTGTCCCAAGATCTCTGGTATGTGCCCCTCCTGGGGACCATGCGATTGAAGCCAGTTGCTCTTTGTGGTTGCTTCTCTGGCCTTGAGTGACCGTCCACAATTTATTTTTTCCTGTTAGGAGTGATACCTTTTCTGCATCCGTGCTCCATAGAATCTCTCCTTTGCAGACATCCTAGAATGAAGGGATTTGGCTTCCACTATTTTTATTAGACTGTTTTTTTTGTTTATTTGTTTGTTTGTTTGTTTGTTTTTACATCAGTTTTCTCCCTCCCTAATACAGATAGTTACTGCTTTGATCCCTCTCAGATCCCTTTCTAAGAGCTGAGAGCGAGGGGAGGCTGTTGGATCGCTTCCTACACCAGGAACTGGGCTCTGCAGAGAGCCTCCTTAACGCTGCTGGGCTGACTCTCATGGGTCGACACTGCCCTTTTTTCTTTTATTGTGAAAAAAAAATCCTTAAATTCTTTGGGAGTCTTCAAAAAAAATGGGAGATACTTAACCTACATAAATGTTAAAGGATCGTATCTTGTGTATACAAGTAATAAGACCATATGAAATTACTGCACTAAAAGAATAGTTTAGCTTTTTATTCAAGACAAAAAAAAAATGTATTTTGAAATGCTGCTAAATATCGATGGTGACAGTGTTTTTCTCCTGTGAGTGACCCAAGCATATTATAAATCGTTGGTAAAGGGAATAGAGCCTGTGGGTTGAGGAAAATGTTGCACTAGCTGGGCCCAGAACTGAGTATGACAGCTTTATGATTATGGGAAAACGAATTCTTAAAACTTTCTTTTCTATTCCAAAGATGCTTTCTATGGGGTGGCCATTAAGTCTAGAAATATAGATAATACAATTTTGTCATTCTTTGTAATGTACTATCAATAAACCATTTATCGAAGATTTGCCCGGTTTCCAGACTTGGTGGCCACCTAACGTAATTCTTGCTCTCCTCTGGGAAAGACAATGAAGTTTATTCCTGTTGCCTTAAAAAGAAATACCCCTCTTTGTGATTGTCCCTAAAGCAGATCCTTTGCTATTCCTGGGAGTGATTTCTGTCTAACTTTTCATACTGGAGGAAAAAAACCCCCGCCTATTTCAGCATGCCACTTGTGTCGCATCATGTTATTTATTTTCTGAAGATGTCCCAGCAGATCTCCAGTCTGTTCCCTGGCACATGTGTTCTCTATGGTAATGATTGCATCTTCCTTCCAAATAGTGCCCTGCTCTTGCCAGTTCTCCTTCTATTCCTTCATGTGAATGTTCTTTGACTATCTTAGTGGAAACTTGGACTGGTCTCCTCCTCATTCTCTGAATCACCTCACTGTGTTACTTTTTAGGTTGATGCCCTGGAAATGCCCAGTTCAGGTCTCTGAAACATCAGTGCCTGATACAGACTTCGGAATGCTTTAGAAGAGCCATGTGTGAATGCCGGTTGGTGGGATCGGGGTGAAAAGACAAGCGGGTAAGGCTCAGGTAGCCTGGGGACCCAGGTATAGAGAAAACAAGTCTGAAATGAGGAAAATGGCATAATTTAGACTAGTATTGCCATGGAGACCATTTCCACAAACTCGGAAAGGTAGAGTGTTAAGGTTATTATGTGGATAATTCAATAAAGGAAAGTGTGTGCCCTTCTAGAAGCAGACAGATCTTCACAACTCTTCCTTTAGTTCCCTTTTTAACAGACCCCCTTTGGAGTTTTCGAGAGAGGTACAGGGAATGGCTGGTCCCTGATGCCAGGCTGTAATTCTCCATCCTTCCCTCCTCTCTTCCAGCAGAATAGACAGTTGCAGTCAGCGTTGGAGCCTCTGGGTGTCTCAGTGGTGTTTGCTGTTTCTGAGGTGGCCCTGTAGTTGAGGGTCCTCTGCTTGGTGAGACCAAAAAAAGACAAACACCTTTTCCATGGTCTTTGAAAGATGATACTTATTTCATGCTTAGTGGCCTAAAATGTCTATTTCGGATTTTCTTCAACCAGCTCTCTAGTTTTTCCTCCAGTAGTTTTGTAAAAAATTAAAATCTTCCTGCAGATACTTCGACACAAGCGAAAGGGATATCTTTTCTTGGTTTTCCTTCTGCTACACACATGGTTCCTTCAGAGTTACGCAAAAAGAAAGTGGTCTGGGTGTCTCTAAGAGTCCTTCCTGTCCTCATATCTTGTGATTCTAGTCAGCTGTGAATTCATTTTGCTTTCCATTATCTGAAGAGGCTTCCCCCTTAACTTAGAACTTGGACACATTGCCGTATTTAATACCCTCTTAACACTAAGACAGACATATAATAACTACCATTTAATGAATGCCTTTTGGGTGCTAGGTGTAGTTCTAGGACCTTAGCAAACATCTCATTTAATCTTTCAAGCATCCTTTGAGACGGGCATGATGCCATGTTTATAAACAAAGAAGGCAAGGGTCAGAGATGTGAAGCATCTTTTCGGGCTCTTGCTGCCGAAAACCAGTGCAGCCAGGACTCACGTGCAGGCTCCCCCGTCTCTGCAGCCTGAGTTGGCTCCGGATGTTTTACTCTGTCCTATCCCAACCAAGCCAGAGTGCTGAGCCTGCTTGATTCTGCTAGCATTTCCTCAAAAGTAGCTGTAGTGATGTTCAGCTTTGTATGTGACTGATTCCTTTTTTCCCCCTTTGCTGAAGCAGAGGGAGCTGCTAGAGGAAGGTCTGAGCCCTTGATCTTTTATAACTACTTGTTTATAAAGTGAATGGCTGTTGGGGCGCCTGGGTGTCTCAGTGGGTTAAAGCCTCTGCCTTCGGCCCAGGTCATGGTCTCAGGGACCTGGGATCGAGCCCCGCATCGGGCTCTCTGCTCAGCGGGGAGCCTGCTTCCCCCTCTCTCTCTGCCTGCTGCTCTACCTACTTGTGCTCTCTCTCTGTCAAATAAATAAATAAAATCTTTAAAAAAAATAAAAATAAAGTGAATGGCTGTTGAAGAAGGCTGGGCTTGGGTCCAGGCTAATCTGTGGAGGAGTCAGGTTCATGTTCCTCACCTCCCCTTTTGGTGCCCGTGGTGTCGTACCCTGGAAGGGACCTTTAGCCTTGCGCCACCCCTAGCGGTCGTGCTCACTGTAGACCTGGGCTGCTGGGAGCTCTCCAGATGCTACTCACCTTTCTTCCCGGAACAAGTCCCTCCCTCACTCGTACCTGAATAAGGCCCTGATGATAAACCAATCCCGCCTGAAGTGCTAGCGGGGTGAACCGAAGGTGACTGAGCCGCTGACGTAGGGCAACCCGGGATTTTTGTACCATCTTCCCTATATCGCATTCCACACCAACCTGATGCTGAACCCCAAATTCGCGCCCTTGCCTGCCATCTGCAGTGCCGGCTCTGCCTGGCATGCACGATTCCGGCAATAACCAGGGAGACTGGCTGCCTGCCTTCCCCAGCGGCCCTCCCTGCCACCCTCCCGCGGCCACACTGGCGTGAGCTCCGGCCCAGGCTGTGCCCACCTCTCTTTCTTGGAAAGAGGTACTGCCGTGGCTTCTCTGGCTTCTCCGGCTTCTCCCACCGCTTAAAATGTTGAGACAGGGTAGTTGTAGATAGAAGGGTGCCTGCGCGCGATCATAAATAGGACGTGTGGAAAATTCGGTTCACTATCAATGGATTTCAGTATTTGACTGTAGCTGTTCAGCTGACTAAACACCTCACCAGCTTCTGCTGGAGGTTGGCTTAAATCATAAAGGCCACAAATTTCTGAATGTGTGAAGACATAGTTATTCTTAGTAGTTACTGTTGATTGGTACTTCATGCTAAGTGCGTTATAGGCATCATCTAATTAAATCCTCAACAATTACCCTACATAACAGATACTTCACTTACCCTGCCTCCTTATGTAAAAGCTGAAGTCATCCTGTTTACTTAAACTTGTTTTTCATGTACCTGTAGGGATGAATCAGGAAATTCAAAAGGGCCCTTTGCGTACCTTTTTCTCCTTTGAGCACCCCATTCTAAAATGGGTAAAACAGTGTTATTTGTACCTGGAATCTTTGCTTTTGGCGCCCTGGGTCCTGGTGGTAGTTGCACACTGTATATGCAGAGGGCATACATCTCATTCGCACTCTGCTGGGTTGCATGATCTCGGGAGACATCGTATCTACCTGATGAATTTCATTTACTACCTTGTATTTAAAAGACAGTATCTTTTCTTGCCGCAGCGAATTTTGCCAGAGACGCAATTCATAAGGCCAAGTCGTGTCCTTAGTATGAATTGCTTTCTTTTCAGTTCCCCTACGTTTTTAGTAACTCCCTTGTCCTATGTAGTGTCTCAAAAGAAGACTCTAGCAATGGAGACTTTTTTTTTTTTTTTTTTGAGACTTTTTTTTTTAAACGGGAGTGTGGTCTGGTCCTAAGTTATCATCCCTTTCCACCTATAACTGATCCAGTCTGGTTTCTAGATGAAAAGTATGCAAGACCCAGATGTGGGGAAACCATGAAGCCCCATTTCAACTCTGAAGAGAGATCTGCTTCCTGCAGCTGCTGAGACATACTCTAATTACAATTGTTCATACACGTCGTACCTTATCTTTCTTTCAACAAATTGCACAAGTCTTGCCAAAATAAATGCCATTATCTGTGTGCTTCAGGGAATCCCCCCAGTTGGATCAGTGTGTGTGTGGGTCTGTGGGGGGGGGAGGGAGAGGTAGGGAGAGAGGGAGATGGAGAGATGGTAAATACCTCCAAAAGGATGAGAACCCTTGGATGGCATGGGTATGCATTCCTTCCTGGTAATCATCAGGCTATTCCAGGAAACAGCGTCATTCTGTGGGGAAATAAAAGGTTTCCTCTGTAAAACTTTGCCGAGGAACATCGCACCTTGAGATTCTCCCTGGGGTTGGTGTATGTCTAATTCCATTTCATAAAACCTTTCTTCGTTTTGAAACTTTGGCTGTAAAGTCAGAAATGTACTAAATAAACTGTTTTGTATTTAATTTAGAGAAGAGTAAAGGGAAGAAAAAACCTCAGTGTTTATGTAAGCTTCAAGGTGTTAGGGCTTAGAGGGCTTTTCTAGTTTTATGAGAATTTGTACTACTGATTTTTATATATTCCTGTTTTTGAGATGAACAGATATCTGGGGAAATTGTTGCATTACAATGGCGTTTCACTGTGACTCCTCTGAAGCTCATATCTGTTCTCTAAGCCAATGACAACTTGTCGCTTTGGTTTACTGTCCTGAAAAGTCAGCTCCAGTTTCCCAGAAGTTGTGTGTTTACGATGAGTCATTGCTTCTCCTCTGTGCAAAAGTTGTCAGCCCTCCTGATTTGGGTGTATGTGCTTAATTCAAAGTATCTAGAGCTGTAGTCTAATCTGTACATGCTCTCCTAACTGTTAAATTGTGTTATTGACTATTTTGATTATCTTGCTTGAAGATTGATTCCTACTTTTTAATTTGATAGAAATAAAAGTTTTTTTCTGCTTATAACTAGTGAATTTAATATTTGTGTAGCTTTTTCCACTTGAGAGTATACATCTTCAGAGATTTTCTCCTTTATGCTGTTCTGCAACCACTTCATCATCAACAGTGTTCTCTCCAGTTGGCAGATGAGAATAGAGAACACCGTCACCTGGCTGAGGTGACAGTTGGTGTCAGAGCCTGATCATGAACGTAAGTAGTATGATCCCCAGTCTCATTTTCTTTTCTGCAACACCACGTTGCCTCACTTCGTATCCACTCAAGCACCTTACTTGTCTAGCAGTTTATTCTTTACATATTTTCATAAACATTCTTTAGTTTTGTTCTTGAAATAACTGGATGATGTGAGTCCGTTCTCCCCCTAGTTTGGGGAATGGGAGATTAGATCAGAGTGTGTGAGTCCAAGGTCATAGTGTGCAGGGCCACTCAGCAGAAATAGAAAAGTCAGCAGGCCTGTCTAGTGGATGCTGGAGTCATGGAGAAAATAGAGCCTCTGCAGAAGCCTCCCTGCAGTTGGGGGGTGTGGAGGATTCCCTGACATCTCCCAACCTCACATTCTCCTGTCTCCTGCAGAGGCTTCCCACCAGCTGGGTTCAGGAGCCTGAGGAAGTTCCCACAGGCTTCCATGCCCCTGGAAGGTGAACTGGATATGAGGGCAATGCGGTAGATTGTATCAAAGCTAAAGCCATTTACCCTTTAGGAGAATTTTGCATTTCTGCCCCATTGGCTTTGGGCATACTCATTTGCCTTAGCCAAGGAAATGTGAGCAAAAATGAAGTGTGCCACTTTGGAGCAGAAGCCTTAGGAGCCAGAGCATGGTCACCAATCTTTCCCTCTCCAGTGAGACTGTCAGTCTCCTAGAGCTCTTTCAACTGGGATCCTAAAATGGATGTTGAGCAGAATTAATCCATGGTGGATTAATAGCGTGTACAAAAAATAAACCTTTGTTTTTATAATCCATCAGGACTTGGGTGGAGTTTGGTACAACAGCATAGTTTAGTCCGAACTGACTGATAGAAAATGGGCCTAAGACTAGTATATCATGTCATCTAGTGATCCCTTTGATTCTCTTACCAAGCACTATTAGGCTCTGGGGATGCAAAGACGAGTAAGACCCAGTTTTTGTCCTTGGCTTCCTCAGTCTCCTGGAGGAGATGGAAATATATTTAGATAACTACACATAACTGTTGAAATTTAATCACTCAAATATAATTGAGAGAATACAGATGTAGTGACTTTTCTTGGCTAGCCAACTAGATCAAGTAAGGGCTAATATTTGAGCTGAGTGATGCAGGAAAGAGGGAACCCAAGCCGAGGGAATGGTATGTGGGCAGAAGTATAAGTGGTAAGTATAAGTGCCAAGTGGAGGCCAGAAAGGTAGGAGGCAGCACTGGGGAGATAAGATTGAGTTGTATTGGGAAGTTGTATGGCCTGGTCTTAACTTTGTTGGCAGGAGGTGGTAGGCTATGCCAGAAAGGGACTCATCACATTTACATGATAAAATTGTACTACAGGTCTGAATTAAGATGCGGTAGAGCTCAACAAAAAGGGAACCTGGATTATAACAGGAGTAAGGAAGAGTTAAATGTCTCCAGGGGAGGACTTGGGAACAGCAATGAAATGAGGGGTCAGTGTAAGGCTGTGGGGCGTGGCAGACACTGTGAAGACTGCCATGCACTGCTTTTTCTCAAATAGGAGTCACTGCTGCTCAGCTCTGACCACTTGTCACCACCTTGGGCTTGCTGACCCAATGCTGCCCAATCATTCAATTTGTTAAGAGAAGCCAGAAATCGATGTTTTCATGCAAAATCTTACTTTTAAATGAAAACATTTCATGGGTGGAAGTCAATTTGGGACTTCTGGCTTAGAGACGCATAGGAAGTTAGGAATGAGGATCTTAGTGGCTGGATAGATGTCTATGAAGTACAGAGGTATGATATGTAAAGGCAAAAGAGTATGAAGGCAAGGATTTTCTACCTTTGATTAACAAAAAGATTGTAGCTTTATAGAACTCTGCTTTGTCAGAGGACACCATGTATTCCAATGAATCGCTTGAGCTTTTTTACCCCTAGAGTTCCTCTGAGTGTAATTTTTCCCTTATTCTTTGCAGCCAGTGAATATTTAAGCATCCAATAATTAAATGGTGTGTGTATAGATGTATATATATAATACATGTGTGTGTAATAGAATTATATATACGTGTGTGTGTATACACATGCATATGTGATAGAAGGTGCTAAAATTTATTGAGGGTTTGCTCTGTGGTGCCAGGCAATAGGCCAAGCACCGTATACCAGCTACAAGTAAAGAAGCTGAGGTTCAGAAAAATGAAGTTACTTGCTCAAGACCACTCACCCAGTAAGTGGCAGAATGCAGACTTCAGCTCCACTTCACTTATGATTATTCAGCTGTTTTTCCGCATTATGGCTCTCACTGCCCAAAGACACCAAGGGACCACGTTAAGGGCTCTGCAACCAGGGCACCTTTGGCTTTGGGCAGGAATTCCAGGAGCCGGGGTAGAGAGCCCTGTCACTTGGAGGAAGCTAGAACTTGAGTGGCCAGCTTTTTTCCTAGCTAGAATCCTATGTATTCTTTAACAAGTCTAGAACGCCTCCCATGGAAAGATTAGATCTCATTCATAGTCCATCAGGAGCTGACACTTTGCATTTCCCCATTTCAGAGCCTGAGAAAAGAAAAAGGGTTCCTGGCAAGGAAAAATCAATGATACGAAAATGAACAGATCATCTTTAAATCAGTCAGGACAGATCAGCCACTCTTGTCGCAGGAATGGCCCACATACACTGACCTCTCTAGATCCACCATGTCCTACACATCAACCATCCTGGGTGCACTTAAACCACATCAGACTACTCTGGACATGTTGGCCACCAGACATCAACTACCCTGGACACTGATCATATGCACCCACCACATAGAAACTTTTATCAGTGTGACAGGGTCAGAGAGAAGGGGGTGCAGGCTAAAATTGCTTAGAGACTTGAATGAACCATCTTCTATGTGTTATCTGTATAAAAACTTCTGCTGCATTTCTCCCATTTGAAGCCCCCCCCCAAAAAAAACAGCCCAATAATCTAATGCTCATATGAAAATCTCACCTAAAAATGTATAAATGTTGGCATTTATCAATTGGGGTTAGATAGCTAAACTCGTTGAACATAAATGGCAGATGTCTAAACCTTAATCTTTCTACACATCTTACAAAAACCACAGAGACCAAGGACAGCAAATAAAATCACAACTCCCCACACAACACAATTATATCTACCATGTAGCCAGGACGTAGATGACTGCAAACTCCTATTTCATTTGAGTGGGAAAATATATATCTGAAATCAGTAGCACCAGCCTGGAGCTCATGTGGAAGTGGAGAGGTAGGCAGGAAATATTTGAGAAAAGTATTGAAAGGGCACAGCTTCTGGGAGACAACAGAGGAACTTGAAAGGAGGCGGCACCTCATAGAGATCTGGTGATGAATAGGGAAGAATAAAGAAGTTGGTGGAAATTAAGGGTTCTACAGAAATAAGGGTTTTATGAAAGCTGACATACTAAACTCTCCTTAACACTCCTCCCCCACCCCCAAAAGGTGCTCTTCATTAAAGAAATAGCATTTCACAGTACCAACTGAAGAGGGCACTATTGAACTAAGAAAACTGGTAAGCCACTCAAATCCTTCAACCCCATCTGTAGAAACACCTGATCCAGGAATATCCAGTCTTGAAAATGAAGAGGAGAAGGCAGACAACAAGTTACTTTGAAAAGGAATAAATTAAAATCAAAATTCTTCAGCTGATGAAAATACTCAAGACCCAACCTTGAGGCAGAAGAAACTGTACCACAACTTTCCCAATATTAGTCAACTATGGTCAGACAATAACAGACATGAAAAAACACTACAAATCAGAAATTCAAAAGTGCAGAAGAAAAGTGGGCACAAAATAAAAATTTGTGAAATAAGAATTGCCTGAACACGAAAAAGTGAGTGAAGGAAAAGACAATGGTCCCCCAAATTAAGACCAAACTATAAGGTGCACAAAGAAGAAAAGATTCAACAAAGCATACAAAGGAGACATAGGAACATGAAATGAAAATTTCCAAGAGAATTAAAATAAGAAAAAGTGAAAAGCTCAGAAAGAAAATAATAGCTATAGAAGACAAAGAAGATCTAACACACCTATAACTGAATTATCTAAGAAAAAAACTAAACAATAAAAACCAATGTTTAAAGTTATAATCTAATAAAAACTTGCCAAAAGGTAGATAAATGAAAGAAACCCTGAATCTACATATTAAAAAGGTACACTGTGAAACTGTGAGAACTGACTCAGTATAGTGAACTTTAAGACATTCAGCTATATCTAGGAAAAAACCTCTCGGCCTCTGGACAAAAAGACTAAGTGATTTAAACACAAAGCAAAACAACAGTGGAGACACATTGTCAAGGAAAGGAAGTGTGAACTACGGATATTATATCCAGGCAAACTGATTTGCAATTATCAAGCTAATGTTGCAAAAAATGTTTATGGTTGCTGACACTGGGTGAAAGGGACCAAGGGTAGTATTCTTTTAACTTTTCTGTAGATAGAAACTTTCTAAATATTAAGTTGGGGGAAATTTCTCAAGTTTAAAAACGTATTGACTAATTATTGATCTCTTAATTCCTTTCCCCAGCCTCTGGCAACCGCTTATATACATTCTATCCATGGATTTGCCAATTCTGGACATTTCATATAAATGGGATCAAATAACTGGTGTTTTGTGATTGGCTTTTTCACTTAGTGTAGTGTTTTCAAGGTTCATCCATTTCGTAGCATAGATCAATACTTCGTTCCTTCTTGTAGCTGAGTAATATTGTATTGTGTGGATATACAACATTTTGTTTATTCATTCACCAACTGATGAACACTTGTGTTTTTTCCACTTTTTGGCCGTTATGAATAATGCTGCCATGAACATTTGTGTACATTGGGTCATATGGTAACCCTATGTTTAACTTTTTGAGGAATAGCCAAACTATTTCCAAAGTGGTTGCACTACTTTACATTCCCACCAGCAATGAATGTGAGTTCCAGTTTTTTCAGATCCTTGTCAACAATTATTCTTGTGTCCTTTTGATTATAGCTATCCTTGTGGATGCGAAGTGGTATCCTATTGTAATTTTGATTTATATTTTCCTAGTGATGTCAAGCATCTTTTTATATTTCATCATTGGCCATTTGTATATCTTTTTTGGAGAAATATCTATTTAAATCCTTTGTCCATTTTAAAACTGAGTTATTTTTTTATTGCTGTGTTTTAAGAGGTTTTTTTTATATATACTGTATAGTAGACTCTTTTCAGATCTAAGACTTGCAATATTTTCTCCCATTATGTGGGTTTTTCACTTGTGTGATAGTGTCCTTTGAAACACAAAATTTTTTAATTTTTAAAAAGATTTTATTTATTTGAGAGAGAGAGAGAGAGAGAATGAGCAGGGGGAGGGGCAGAAGGAGAGGAGAAGCAGACTTCCTGCTGAGCAGGGAGCCCACCACAGGGTTCGAGCCCAGGACCCTGAGATCATTACCTGAGCTGATGTCAGATGCTTAACTGACTGATCTATCCAGGTACCCCCCAATTTTTTTATCTTGATGAAGTCCAATTTGTCTACTTTTTCCTTTGTTGTATTTTTGGTGTCATATTTAAGAAACCATTACTTAATCCATAGTCACAAAGATTTACATCTATATTGTCTTATAAGAATTTTATAGTTCTTATGTTTAGGTCCTTAAACTAATTTGAGTTAATTTTTGTATATGGTGTGAGGTAGGAGGTCCAATAATTCTTTTGCATGATATACAGATGTCCCAGTACCATTAGTTGGAATGACTATTCTTTCTCCATTGAATTGTGTTCGTTTGGTTGAAAATCAACTGGCCATACATATATGATTTATTTCTAGATTCTTAATTCTGTCTCAATGATCTATACATCTATCCTTACGCTAGTACTGCATAGTCTTGATTACTGTAGCTTTGTCATACTTTTTTTTTGTTGTACCTTTTGAAATAGAAAATGTGAGTTCTCCAAATTTGTTATCTTTCAAGAATGTTTTCACTCTTCTGGGTCTCTTGCATTTCCAAATGTATTTTATATTTTATTTTATTTATTTTTATTGTATTTTTAAAGATTTATTTATTTATTTATTAGAGAGAGAGAATGGGGGAGGAAGGGTAGACGGGGAGGAAGAGAGAGAATCTCAAGCAGGCTCCACGCCCAGCATGGAGCCCGATCTAGGGCTCTGTCCCAGGACTCTAAGATCACGACCTGAGCCAAAGTCAAGAGCTGGGAGCTCAACTGACTGAGCCACCCAGGCACCTCTCCATGTGTATTTTAGAATCAGCTTGTCCTTGTCAATTTCTGCAAAAAAGAAAGATGGGATTTTTTTTTTAAGATTTTATTTTATTTGACAGAGAGCAATCACAAATAGGCAGAGAGGCAGGCAGAGAGAGAGGGGGAAGCAGGCTCCCCGCTGAGCAGAGAGCCTGATACGGGGCTCGATCCCAGGACCCTGAGATCATGACCTGAGCCAAAGGCAGAGGCTTTAACCCACTGAGCCACCCAGGCGCCCCAAGACAGATGGGATTTTGATAGGGATTGTGGTTTCATGTGTAGATACGTTTGAGGAATATTGCCATCTTAACAATATATAGGCTTCCAATCCATGAACATGTGATGTGTTTCTATTTATTTAATTCTTCTTCAACTTCTTTCAGTGATATTTTGTGACTTTTTAAAAAGATTATTTATTTATTTTGAGAGAGAAGCGAGAGAGAGAGCATGAATGAGGGGCGGGGTAGAGGGAAAGAGAGAATCTCAAGCAGACTTCCCACTGAGCATGGACCCTGATGAAAGGCTCAGTCTTGTGACCCTGAGATCATGCCCTGAGCCGAAATCAAGAGTAGGAAGCTCAACTGACCAAGACACCAGGCGCCCTGATATTTTGTGATTTTTACTATATGCCTTTTTTTTTTTTTTAAAGATTTTATTTATTTATTTGACAGAGAGAGAGATCACAAGTAGGCAGAGAGGCAGGCAGAGTGAGGGGGAAGCAGGCTTCCCGCTGAGCAGAGAGCCCGATGCGGGGCTCATTCCCAGGACCCTGAGATCATGACCTGAGCCGAAGGCAGAGGCTTTAACCTACTGAGCCACCCAGGTGCCCCTTCTACATAAGTCTTGTACACTTTTAACATTTTTATTCTTCAGTATTTTGTTCTTTTGATGCAATTGTAAATGGAACTGTTTCCTTAATATTTTCAGATTGTTCATTGTTACTCTATATACATACAATTGATTTTTGTATATTGATTTTGTATCCTGACATCTTGCTGAAATTCTTTTTTAACTCTAATAATTATTCTTTCTTATTCTCAAATTGTCCCAGATTTGGCAAATAGGATCATCTTCAAGTTGTCCTTGTTTCTTTTTGATATGGCCCCATCAATGTTTGAACACTTACTTGATTCTTGGCATAAGATCTCAGAGGCATCTTGAAATTTCCCTTCTAAGACCTGGTATTAGCCATTTCTCTGCAGAGCTCTAGTTTCTTTTAGCGGGGTATGATATTTAGAAACCACAAAGATCTTTGTACTAGGTGTGCTCATTGTTCTTCTAGTGACATTAGACAGGATTAAGAAATAGATATTTTTTTCTTCTTTTTATTTTTTGTTTTTTCTTATATTGAAGTATAATTAACATACAGTGTTATATTAGTGTAGGTGTACAATATAATGATTCAACAGTTCTGTACGTTACTCAGTGCTCATCATAATAAGTGTACTCTTAATCCCCTTTATCTACTTCGCCCATGCCTCTAGCCACCTCCCCTCTGGCAACCACCAGCTTGTTCTCTGGGTTTTTTGTCTTTTTTTTCTTTGTTCATTTGTTTGTTTCTTAGGTTCCACATATGAGTGAAATCACATGGTATCTCTCTCTCTCCATCTGAGTTTTTTCACTTAGCATTATACGCTGTAGGAAATGGCAAGATCTATTCTTTTTTTTTATGGCTGAGGAATATTCCTCTTGTGTGTGTGTGTGTGTGTGTGTGTGTGTGAATAATCTATCAAAGGACACTTGGGTTGCTTGCATATACTGGCTGTTGTAAATAATGCTGCAGTAAACATAGGGGTGCACATACCTTTTCAAATTAATGCTTTTGTTTTCCTCAGGTACATATCCAGTAGTGGAATTACTGGATCATATGGTAATTCCATTTTTAATTTTTTGAGGAACCTCCGTTTCCACAGTGGCTGTACCAATTTGCATTCCCACCAACAGTGCACAAGGATTCCTTTTCCTCTACATCCTCTCCAACACTTGTTATTTCTTGTGTTCTTTATTTTAGCCATTCTGACAGGTGTGAGGCGATATCTCATTGTGGTTTTGATTTGCATTTCCCTGATGATGAGTGATGTTGAGCATCTTTTCATGTGTATGCTGGCCAACTCTATGTTTTCTTTGGAAAACAAAAACAAAAACAAAACTTCACATCCTTCTTTGAACTGTCTTTTTGGCTCTAGAAAAAAATATAACCAAGGAATAAGCAGCAGAGCATAAAAAAGAAGAACACTTTAGGACAATTGTAAAATATTTTCAACACACTGTTAAGTAGTAGTGGAGACAATGGCACCCCTACCTTGTTCCTGACTTTAGAAGGAATGCCTCTCATGCTTCTCCATTAAATGGAAATTCTTAAATTTCCTGTTTTGGAAGTTGGGTATGTCTCTTCTATTGATTTTTTTCCTAAGAAGTTTTAATTACATGACTATATTATATTCCACTGATTTCTATTTTTATCTTTAATATTTGTTCCTTGTGCTTTCTTTTGAGTCAGCTTGGCTTTTTCTAGAATTTTTTGAGTTGAGAATTTAATTCATTTATATTCATTGTATCATTTTTATGTGAACTTAAGACTATGAATTTTCATGTGATTATTATATATCATAAATTCTCAAATGTAACATTTTTCTTTATATCAGCCTTAGAAATTCTTCAGTTTCATTTTGTGTAGTTCTTTTACACCAAGACTGTTTCATAGTTTTTTTTTTTAAATTTGTATGTGAAAGGGCTTTTGATTTTTAAAATTTCGATATTTCTAGCATTAGTCCATTGTTGTAAAAATGGTTTTTTGTATTATTTCTACTTTTTGGAACTTTTGAACTTTTTTGTCGAGTTTTGTGACTTTTCCATGAATACTTGAAGGTGTGTTTTCTGTTATTGCACATCTCATTTAAGTTTGTCTGTTAGAAGTCTGTACTTCTTAAACTCCCCTAAGATGGGATGTGATAGTTACCCAAAACTGGAAAAAGGAAGAAAATTTCATATTTTGCAATTATCCTAAAGTGTTCTTCTTTTTTATGCTCTGCCACTTATCCTTGTTATATTTTTTCTGGAGCCAAAAAGACAGTTCAAAGAAGGATGTGAAGTTTTGTTTTTGTTTTTGTTTTTACATTTTAAAAAATTATAGAAATGATATGTGCTTAGTAAAGAAAAATGGGGTGTAGTATAAATTAATAATAGTCCCATTGCCCAAGTATAGCCATTGTTGATAGTTTGGTAATGTCATTCCAATTTCTTTTCACCTGTGTATACATTTTCCTTACAAATAGTTATAATAATAATTATTATGGATTTATATCCCTTTTTCTTGTTGGCAATATAGGGGAAAATTTCCATATATTAACATATTCTCCTCCTAAATACTGTTTTTAGTAGCTTCACATGTAGACATATCTATTCTTCTATAATTGGATTTTTAACTTCTTTGCTAAGTGAAAATCTGTTCTTCTAATTTATAAATAATACAAATTGATGTATAACATTCGCATAGTACAGAAAAATAAAAAACAGTGCCCTTAATTCTTTCACCTAGAGGGTGAACTCGACTAATATCTTGGTTCTCAGTTTTCTGGGTATTGCCCTACTTATCATAAATTCAACTATAGTTTACTAATCTATAACCTTGTTTTTTTTTTAACTCAGGAATGCTGTTAACAATGACAATGACAACAAAACCCCTCCAAACTTACTTTACACCAAAAAGTGACCTTGTGTAAGATGACAATTTTTTTTTTTGTTTCAAATTTGTATTATGAAAATTTCCAAACATATGTATTGGTAGAGAGAGAGAATGGTTCAGCGTATCCCATGTAGCCACCATTCATCTTCAACACTCATCAACTCTTGGGCGACCTTGTTTCATTTATACCCTCACCCATTTCCCCACTCACAGATTATCTGTGGTAATTCATTGAACTCCAGGCTCAATAATGACTCAGAACTTCATGAAGTAGTGCACATTTTTCAAGGCCCTTTGCAATCTGGTCCTGACTAACTTTCCAGTTGCACCTCTTGCCACATCCCAATGAGCCCTACACTCAAGCTATTTCAAACTAAGTTATGGCCACATCATTCTTCAAACACGCCTTGCTCTTTTGGGCCTCTGTGTCTTTGTATACACTATTCCATTTTCCTGAAATGTTTCTTCTTCTCTTGTCTGGGTGTCAAACCTTTCTTTACCTTTCATGGTCCAGCTCATATCACCTTGTCCATGCAGGCTTCTCTAAACTCCTCCTCTGAATATTCCTGTACCACTTTGTACTACTTCTGCTTTTGCCCTTATCACAGTGCACATTCTGAGCACGTACTCAAGCAGGGTGGGGTCAGCCTGCCACAGGGCCTGATATGAGGGGAAAACTTGGTAAACAGAGCCCATTGGAAATTTTGAAAAGTATGCTTTAAATAGACATAACCATTTAAATCTATAATAGTATTAAGAGAAAATAGAAAAGATTTAGCTTTATAATACTGAAGTGTAAAGCCATTCATAATTAAGACATTTATATTAAGACCAAATATATAAGACATTTAATTAAGACCTGGCTCAGGTCATGATCTCAGAGTCATGAGATCGAGCCTGATGTCAGGCTCTATGCTCAATGTGGAGTCTGCTTGGGATTCTCTCTCCTTCTCCCTCTGCCCCTCCCACTCATGTGCACTCTCTCTCTCTCTCTCTCTCTCTCAAATAAATAAATCTTACAGAATTAAAAGAAAAGTGACTAATCTGGAGGAAAATTTTACAGTATATTTAATAGAATATTGATATCCTAATGTATAAAGAGTTCCTACAGATCAGTAAGAGGGAAACTCAATAGAAAAACAGTCGAAAGATATGAACAAATAATACATAAAAGAAACAGAAATGGTAAATAAACATATGAAAGTTGTTTAAACCTCTCATTTAGAGAAATAAAGAGAACAACGTAAACCATTTTTAACTATCACACTCTCGAAATTAAAAACACTAATAAGATTCAGGATTGTGAGGTTATAATATAAAGGTAAACTCATATGCTGTCACAAGATATATAAATTGATAGAGTCATTTTACAGGGAAAATTGCCAGGATGTGTCAAAATTAAAAATTCAGATTCCTTTGACCCTATTATATCATTTCAAGGAATCTATCCTATAGAAATACATATGTGCATAAAGTTATAGATGAAGGTTATCCCCTGAAGTCTTGATTGGAAGAGCAAAAACTGGAAACAACCTACATATCTTACAGTAAGAATATGGTTAAGTAATAAATAATAAATCATAATCTATACTTATATGGATTACTAGGCATTGGAAAAATTTTCAGATATATTGTTAATTAAAAATATGAACAATATGTAAATTATGATGCCACTTATGTAAAAAATACTGTGTGTGCTTGTGGTGGACAGTAAGTCCATAACTCAGGTGTATAAGAAATAGAACTTGGGGTGCCTGGGTGGCTCAGTTCAATAAGCATCTGCCTTTGGCTCAGGTCATGATCCTGGAATCCTGGGATTGAACTCTGAGCCAGGCTTTTCCTGGGTCCTCCTGGGATTGGCTGCTTGCTCAGCGAGGAACCTGTTTCTCCCTCTCCTTCTCCTCTTGTGGGCCATTCTTCTGTCCTCAAATCTGCTTTTCTTATTATGTTTTCCCAAAGGCTTTGTATATACTGGGATTCATCCTCATTCCAAGGGTTTTAGACTTTCAAAGCCAGGGAAAGACCCTCACAACCCATATACTTGTTTTTTGTCTTCCTTCTCTCACCATGGCAGTGAGCACAAAGGAGCCAAGGTGTTTGAATTGAAGAGTTATGGCAAGGAAGGAATTTGATTAATATTTCTAGATATTTTCTTGTGATATTTTTTTACTTGTACTTATTCATATGTGGAAATGTAGAAGAAAGGTCTGGAAAGGTATATGTTAAGTAGTTAACAGTGGCTGCCTCTGGGGAAGGCTGTGGAATGTGCAGAGCTTCAACCCTGCCATGTGCCTGGAAGGAGACAGAGCTTGACATTTGTAAACCCCATTAATGACTCTACACAACTCCAAACTAGAGGTTTGGAAAAAGTGACATGTACAAGACAGATTCTTTCTGGGGTGCCTGGGTGGCTCAGTGGGTTAAGCATCCAACTCTTGATTTCAGCTCAGGTCATGATCGCAGGGTCATGAGTTTAAGCCGAGTGTTGGACTCCACTCTGGGTAGAGCCTACTTAAAAAACAAAAACAAAAAACAAACAAACAGAGACTCTTCCTTTTCTTCCTTGCTTGCTGATTCTTTATAAAGAGAGTGGGTGTCACTTCTCTTTCATCTCCTCCAGACCAGGGCTATGATTAATAAATGATAGAGTCATCAAATGCGTTTCTGATCTATGTATATTTAATTTTCAATTGGATTCTTCAGTGGACCCCAAACCCTATTTTATCTCTATTGTTTCAGACTCCTCCTGTATTGAATTTTGTTTTGTCACCAAAGCTGTCAGAGAGTAGTAAAGTACACTGATATATTCTCTCTTTCACCATGCTTGACTGTCTTTTGGTTCCAGTCTAAACAGGGAGATCTAAAAACGAAGGAAGGGGGAAAGCAAAGGGTCAGGATCCAATAGAACATGTAGTTTCAGAATGAGACTCTTGGCAAAAATCGGTGGAAGGGGAAGCAGATTCATGTACGTGGAGCATGTACATGAATCATGTCACACTTTTTCATCATACACAGGCCTCTCTTCTTGGCCTTAGATGCTTCAGTGACTTAGGTGGAAGTAAAATCATATTTACATTTACAGCTGGGAGAGATCACTGTCTGGTTAAAAGAATCAAGATTTCAAAAGACCTCGAGTCTAGATCAAAACAATAAAATGCAGTTTAATGGAAATGAATGCCAAGTCCCACACTGAAGTTTAAAAAAATCATTTGCAGAAGTACAGAATAGGAGGAACTTGGCTTGGTCACAATTGTTACGAAAAAAAAAAAAGTGATATTTTAGATGATTCTACACTAGACTGTACCCTAGCCTAATGTTAAAAAATCTCCCACTCCCCCCAAAACAACTGAAATAATCTTAGCTCCTATAATAGAAATGCAGTATTGTGTTCAGATTAGTGGAGGTCATCATATCATTGTACTCAGCATTGAAAATATTTCCAGGTATAACATTAGTGAAAAATATGAATGATATATAGATTATAATGCTATTTATGTTAAAAATGTGGATGTGTGTTATAGATATGAACTTAGTCTTACATTTACATCTCAACTTAGTTGCAGAAGTAAAACCTTCATAAGTGTTTTTTTAATGCACTTTTAAAATATTTTAAAAAAATTAATGAATCCCTTCTCATGGCCATGTATCTTTGTAGACATTGAATATGCAGTATTTGGGCAGTATCTGAAATACTTGGGAAAAAACGGCTCTACTTTTTATAAAGATGTTGTGAAAGAAGAAAATATTCAGAGAGTGAAAAGAGCACAGGTGGAGAAGGAGGGTGTGAAGGTGAAGGGCTGGGTGTGGGGAGGGGACGAGAATGCAGATTCTTCAGATATTAAAGAGCTGTGATGAGTGGGCTCAAGGCAGAACTAAGGCACGTGACTAAATGCTATAAATGAAGAGAAATCTAAACAAGGAAGGCCTATAACAGTTACAAGTATCCCATTATGGATAGGGCTGAGTTCCCACTGTGTTCCCTGCCAACTGGGATGATGATGATGATAATGTGAACAATAATGGTTACTATTTGTTATTTACTAAGTGTTTTTCACACATGATCTCATTTAATCTTCACAACAGAGCGATGAGGCTCAGAGAGGTTAAATAAATTGCCTGAGGTTTTAGTGCCCACCCCCCAAATCCACAAAAGAAGGGATAGTCCAGTATGTCTGCTCTCATCATTAAAATTTCTGAGCAAAATAATAGTTCAGCTTATTTGAATATACAGCATAGGGTTTAACAACAGTAAATGTTCAGTGTACATTAGTTGAATGAGAAAGACTCATCATAAATGGGCATGAAACATAATGTAATAGGAATAGACACTGGGAAAAAAAAAGAATATGCTTCAGAATAAAATGCACACAGCCTCTGCCATGGTTAGAGATCTTGAGATGCGCCCGATGGACATAAAGCATGTTTCTGGAGTAGTGCTCTCCAATAGAACTTTCTGCCATGATAGAAACATTCTATAACTCTGTTTTCCAGTACCATAGCCACTAGCCACATGTGGCTATTGAGCACTTGAAATATGGCTAGTTCAACAGAGGAACTGATTTTTAAGTTATTTAATTTTATTAATCAAATTTAAATAGTCACATATATCTAGTGGACACTGTATTGGACAATGTAGAAGCTTTGATTTCCCTTGCATCTCTGCCCATGCCTGCAAGAAGGGCCCAAGCCTTTTAAACTGTTTGGAAGGCACACAAGGATAACAGTTGTGCTGACAGACGCAGTCTGCTCACCCTGGGCTCACCTGGGTGGTGTACAGGCTAGTTGAGGGATCAAAGGAAGTATCAGCAAAACTTACTTCTCAGGGCAGCAGGAACTTTGATCCCATTGGTAGGATGCTCAGGTGCCCCCAAGCAGATCATCCAGAAGGCAACTCCTTAGGGAAGAAGTCATGGCTGGAAGGCTGTGTGAGCCTCTAACGGGACAGGACGTCTCCCTAATCACTCAGTTGTCATGACTCCCAAAGTTCATGGTCACCAAGTTCATGTGGAGAAAACAAAGACCAGGAAGGTTTATGGAATTTTAGGATGCTTTATTGACCCCTTAGTGCATGCCATAACTTCCCCCAACCCAGTCCATAAAAGGAGTCCCAAATCCATATCTTTCTTACTTCACCTTGTACCACCTTCTGCATCTCTCAGCAAGCTTTAGCCATACAGGTCTTCTCTGTTCCTGCCTAGAGTGCACCAAGTCCCAACAGACCACTGTGATTAAGAGTACAAACTCTGTAGCCAGATTGCTAGAGTTCAGAGCCTTCCTTTGCCACTCACTAGCAAGGAATTAACATTTCTGTGCCCCAGTTTCTTCATTTGTAAAGTGAAAATAATAATAGTACTTACCTCATAAGGTTGCTAGAGGATTAAATGCATGAATGTGCAAAGTGTTTAGCTCGCTACCTGACACATAACAAATATGATGAAGTGTTGGTTATTACTAGTAGTAACTGTATTCTTACGTTAGTGTTTGTCTCCTATACCTTGAATATTTTCCTCCTGGACGACTGGTCATTCTGCAGGTTTCAAAGTTAATGTCATTTTCTTTTTTTTTCTTTTTCTTTTTATTTGCATTTATTCTATGCAGAATATTCACCTGGGCCATAAGTTTTTGCTTTTTCATTTTCTTCTGGGATGTCTTTTTCTTCTACGCAACCTCCTTTTCTGGTTTAGGAACAATCTGCTCCTTTTCAGTAAGGGTCATCTCAATGTGGCAAGGAGAGCTCATGTTCGGGTTAATCCAACCATGATTCCTGTAAGTTCTATGCCACATCTTGGGGGCTTTGTTCACCTGGATGAGCTCAGTGACCAGAGAATCGACATCTAAACCCTTAAGTTCAGCATTACTCTCTGCATTAAGTATGTGCAGTAAAAATTCAGCATTCTTCTTGGGCCACCGATCCTGTGTCCAGCCCCACTGTTTGGCCTGGGCACACCTACCAACTCCACCTCTGTAGTGACGGAATGGCACACACGGCTTCAGCAAAGTGACGTCTTTCCGATACTCGGTGGCTTTTCAGATATGCATACCCTTGATGGCCTGGGCAGTTTCACGTGTGTTCTTAAAGTGAACACGAAGATTTGAACCTCTTGATTTGCATGATTTCATAGGGTTTTCTGGGTCACGCGAGTAGCGAACCATTTTCAGAAGTCACCTTAGGCCGCTTAGGGGAAGAGTAATGTCATTTTCTTAGGAAGACTTTCCCTCTTGGTGAGTTTTAATTATCGCTCCCCCCCGACCGCCAATTATACGTGTTAGCAGGGCTAGTATGCTGGGCTTTTCTTTCCTAGCACATGTTCCACTCACATGATTATCGGCTTGGGTGATGGATTGTTTAATGTCTTTCTCCTCTTTTGGACTGCAAGGTCCATGAGTAAAAGAATGATACTGTTCAGTTGTTCAGAGCTGTGTCCAGGGGGCTAGTGCAGTATCTGTTCAAGGTAGTTGTCTAAAGAAAGGAAGAATTCATGGAGGCATGTCAGTATCATAGGAGAAGGCAACACCACCTTTCAAGTTAAGCTCATAGAAACGAGCTCTCTCGAATATTCATATTGTCAAGACCCTCCTCCACTTTGCAACACCTTTCACTCTATTCACATAGTTCAGTTCTCTCTGTCGTCAGTAACAACGCGCAGGTGATAAGAAGAAGCAGAGGTAGTTATTCATAAGAGAGGGAAACATAAACCAGCGAATGTAAATCAGGGAAATTTGTTCTCAGAGGTTACATCAAATAATCTTATTTGTTTTTCCGTGGCCCCTTGGGAGATGGTGATCTACAGCTCTAGCTAACCTTCCCTTGGAAGTGTCCATCTGGCATCATGTTGCCAGGGATACTCCTCGGAGTCCGACGTTTCTCTCCCTGTGTATAGCCTCTGTAGGCGCATTAGTAAGAGGATTCTAACTGCTCTAACATCTGCAGGTCTCAATGGCTGGACATGGCAAAGGTGCTTCTTGCTCGCATCACAGGCCAATGTGACTGATGGAGAAGGGGAGGGATTTGTTTCATTCATTCATTCATTCATTCAGGAGCCCAGGCTGCCTCCAAATGGCAGCTCTACCATCATTCAGGACTTCAAAGCCAGCTACTGGATCCTCTGACTCCAGCCAGCTTAAGTCTGAAGGAAGAGAGCTTGAAAAGGTTTCAGAGGCCAGGCCTCCAAGTGGTGGATATCATTTCTCCCCCATTCCCTTAACCAGACTCATCACACGGTCACGATCAACTGCCAGTTAGGCTGGGAAGGTAGTTTGCCTGCTTGCCCAGGAAGGAGAGAAGTGTGGGCATTGGTGAATACCAGCCATCTCTGTCGCAAAAATAAATTAATACCATGATAACAATACCACACAGCCAATACAGTGGTGTTAAGAATCCCAAATTTAACTTTAATTTACTTCACCAAAAAAGGGAGTATGTACACATTTTAAGCTTTAAAAGCATACAGGCTTTTCCTGAAGGAATCACACCAAGATCCTAACTTGCAAAGGTACTCTCCAGCAGAAGAGGTGAGGATTGTAAGCCCAGCGGATGAGGCTGCTGTCACATGAGCGGCAGCTGAGTCTCTAGTGAAGCCCACCTTATTTCCAGGCACCTTTCACCACCCATTTTTTTTTAAAAGATTTTATTTATTTATTTGACGGAGAAAGAGATCACAAGTAGGCAGAGAGGCAGGCAGAGAGAGAGAGAGAGGGGGAAGCAGGCTTCCTGCTGAGCAGAGAGCCCGATGCGGGGCTCGATTCCAGGACCCTGAGATCATGACCTGAGCCGAAAGCAGAGGCTTTAACCCACTGAGCCACCCAGGCGCCCTCACCACCCATTTTTAAAAATTTATTTATTTTAGAGAAAGAAAGGGAACAAGTGTGTGCCCGAGCAAGGTGAGGGGTGGAGGGGGAGGGAGAGGGACAAGCAGACTCTGTGCTAAGGGCGGGACTTGGCGTGGGTCTCTGCACAGTGCTCAGCCCCACAATCCTGAGATGATGACCTGAGCGGAAGTCAAGATTCGGATGCTCAACCCACTGAGCCCACCCAGACGCCTCCATCACCATCCATTTTACAGCTGCCCTGACAAGTCTTCTTTTGGCAATGGGCTTAACACTTGATACTATTTTTTTTCTTTCTTATTATACAAGTAAGATTCATTCAAAGAAAGCTTGAAAAAAATGAAAGAAATAGAGGCCCTGTAAACCATTCCCATGGCCCTGTCCTTCTCCACCTTGAAAGCTTCCCAACTACAAGTCTATAGGTAACCACTCACCCTGTACTTCATTTCCCATCCACTAAGGTACGGTGTACATTTAAACTCTGAGCTATGGAGCAAAAATTTTCAAAAAGGTCCTTGGCCCTTTGATAGATTTTCCCGTCTCCACACAAAGGCTCTTCTCTGACAGAGAAGAGTCGAGTACAAAAACCTTTTGTTACAGCATGTTTGTGTCACTCAAAAGAGGAAGGTGAGGTTTAGCAGTCTGAAACATGTTTTATGTCAGACACGTCTAGATGCTTTATAAAGGTCATTTCACATTTTATCTTCAAAGTAACCCCCTGAGACAGATATTATTTTCCCAATTTTACAGAAGAGAAAACTAAGGCACAGAGAGGCTAGTAAGTCACCCAGGGTTACCTAGAAGTGATCTGTTCTTTTCCTTTGATCACTCTTCTCCACTGCCCTTAAGCTCCAGACATGATGGAGAAGATAGGGAGGGAGGATTTCTGGAAAAGCTCCTTGGAAATGGGGGTTTTCTGGACTAGGTTGAGCTGCATATTAAGTTACAGGTTAGAAAGGTTAGAAAAGTTACAGGTTTCTTGATCATCTCTGGCAGAGGATGTTTCTTGCCAAAGTATCACCTCGATTCTGGCTTCTGCCTGGTAAGCCCAGCCCCTGGACATGTGTAACATGTCTCCTGCCCTTCTTAGCCTCAAGAGGTAGTGACTTTGTACGGCTGCTATTCTCAGGACTACATCATGCTCACCATTCCCCTGCAGTAACATCCCTTCGTTCTGATGTAAAATGAAACCAGAAGTAATATATCTTTATTGAGAACTGCCTCCTTTCTAAGTCTGATGCTAAGGGCAGAGAATCCCATGAATAATAAGTGATGTGTCTGATGCAAAAATGGGGAGATTAGTCTATGGAGGAAAGACAGATCTTCAAGCGCATTTTTTCAATACAATATGGAAAGAGCCACAGAGCTATGTGTGAGGTCTTGTGGGTACACAAGATCAGGGTCAATTGGCCAAGCAAGAATAATGGCCGTCATACCTACGTCTTCTGTGACTTTTAGTCCATCTGTTCTCTGGAGGCCAGTGAACAATGAACCATTGTGTCTAGACCTTCAAGATTATTGATTCAATTCCTTCATTTTACAGAGAAGGATATGTAAGCCATGATTTCCTCAATGTTTATTTTCCCTGCCCTTTTGCATCATCTGCCTATGCCCCATAGAAAGGATAAGAATCTGTAGGATATGAATCCCGACTATTCATTTTCTAGTTGTAGAACTGTGTGTAGTTACTTAAGCTGTCTCTGCTCCAGTTTCTTCATTATTGAACACAATAGTAATCATTCCTGTCATTGGTCACTGGCTCCATTTTACTCAAGAGGGAAAGTGATAGCCTAGTAGCAACCAGACTCTACCCAACCTCCTCTTCTCCAGTAGCAGCCTTCCTTGCTCTCTCTACTCTACCTGCTCTTGTCTCCTGCTGTTCCTCAGACCTACCAGGCTCAGTCCCAATGCCAGGCCTTTACTTCTCCGTTCCTTCTGCCTAGAATGCTCTTCCTTCAGGTACCTGCTTTGTTGACTTCTTTCTCTTTCTTCAGGTCTTTGCTCAAACTTTCTCTCTAAACCAGGTCTACCATGATCACCCTATTTAAAACTGCAACCTGGGGTGCCTGGGTGGCTCAGTCAGTTAAGCATCCAACTCTTGATTTCAGTTCAGGTCTTGATCTCAGGATTGTGAGTTCAGGCCCCACTTTGGGCTGCATGCTGAGTGTGGAGCCTATTTAAAAAACAAACAAAACTCCCCGAAACTGCAACTTATTCCTGCTCCTCCTTTCCCAACCAATATTCCTAGTCCTCCCACCCTGCTCTATTTTTTCTTTTATCCATACACTTATATCTTTGGTCAAACTTCAAAGCTTATTTACTTATTTCACCTATTGCTTATTATCTGTCTCTCCCATCCCCCAATAGAAGTAAGCTCCATAGAACAGGAATCATTATCTGGGGGTGCCTGGGTGGCTCAGTGGGTTAAAGCCTCTGCCTTCGGCTCAGGTCATGATCTCAGAGTCCTGGGATTGAGCCCCGCATCGGGCTCTCTGCTCAGCAGGAAGCCTGCTTCCCCCTCTCTCTCTGCCTACTTGTTATCTCTCTCTCTGTGTCAAATAAATAAATAAAATCTTTAAAAAAAAAAGGAATCATTATCTGATTCATTCCTTATGAATCCTAAAAGCCTAGAATACTATCTGACATCCAGTAGGTGATTAGCTGATACTTACAGAGTGCTATAAATAAATAAGTCACGTTTGTAAAGTTCTTAGCACTGTGCCCAGCATGGAGTATTATCAAAACAATAGCTCACACTTATTTATTGCCAAGTGCAGTTCTGTGTTTATATAATAACTCACTCAGTCCTCACAACAGACCTGGAAGTTGGGCCCTATTATCTCCATTTACAAATGAGGAAATGAAGCTCAGAGATGTTAGTGCAACTTGCTAACATCGCTCTGCCAGTGAACTGTAGAAGTAGGATAGTGTGGCACCAGAGTCATTGTTTTTTTAAGAATTTTTTTTTTTAATTTATTTATTTGTCAGAGAGAGAGAGAGAGAGAGATCACAAGTAGGCAGAGAGGCAGGCAGAGGCAGAGGGAGAAGCAGGCTCCCTGCCGAGCAAGGAGCCCGATGTGGGACTCGATCCCAGGACCCTGGGATCATGACCCGAGCCGAAGGCAGCCGCTTAACCAACTGAGCCACCCAGGCGTCCCAGTCATTGCTTTTAATAGCCACGCCATACACCTCTCTCAATAGATATCATTTATATTTTTAGGTCAATTTAAAAATGAATCAGCATTTTTGAGGCACTGAATTAGTACTCTGACAAGGTGCATTATAGTAACATTCTATTGCATGAGGTAGACACACAAACTCCATTCTGGACTTTCCACTTTTTAACTTACCACCTCACCCCATCTTTGCACCTGCCATCTGCCATGACAAGTCTGCCTCTCAGGCAATGGATTCAATCCACCCTCATCCAGGCACAGATTTGGCAGAAAGTGAAGTCCAGAGGTTTTGTTTCCTTTAAAGTTCTGAGATATTGAAAGTCAGTGCACCATTTGTTAATAAAACACTTGCAAAGTGACTTATTAGATTAGTATAGACAGTATTTTCATGGAATCTTTACGTTCCAGGATAACTGGAATTATCCTGTTGTGAACAGGGTAAAGCAAATATTATCCTCAGTTTACAGATGATGAAAGTGAGGCTCAGAGGAATTATGTGACTTTTGCAAGAGCACTAAAATGGCAAGTATACTAGACTAAGGTCTTCGAGGCCAAGCCTGGTGCTCTTTTCATATTACTCAGTGAAGAGAAAAGCAGATTTAGTTTGAGTACTGAAGATGCTCAAAAAAGGTTTCTTATGGTTTTAATCTGTGATATTATTGTTTTGCCCTTGAATGATTACCCCCATATGTGCCCATTTCTCCATTTCATGGGCCTCTTGCAGAACCCTGTTTTCCTTAGGGTAAGGTGATTGCTAATTAGGAGACCCTGGGCATTCTCCTGCTGGTTGGGGTTATTCTTTGGCAGTTGGGGGCCCAGGCTAGCTTGTCCCTGAAGATGACCTCAAATAATTCTGCCCTCCTTGTACAGGCGTGCCAGGTCCTCGCATTAAGAGATAGAGCTTATGACTCCTCTCTAGAACAGCTGAGCCTCTGACTGATTTGACTAATGGAGTGTGCAGGAAGTACTTTTGGGAACATTTTTGCCAAGGCATCTGGAGACTTTTCAGCCAAGTCTTTGAGAGAAGCCCAGCAGTTTCAGTTTCCTCCCTCCTGGAACTCAGCCACTGCCTTGTGAGGAAGTCCAAGCAACCATGTGGAGAAGAATCGAGGCTCTTGGCTGAGCACCCAGCTGACAGCCAGCACCATCTTGCTGGCTGTGTGGGGGAGCCACCTGAGAAGCTGACCTTCAAGCCCGAAACAACCCACATAACATCATGTGGAGCAGACATGAGCTGTCCCCTTTGAGCTCTGCCCAAATTGCCAAATAAATGATTATTGTTGGTTTAAGCCATTACGTTTTGGGGTGGTTTGTTATGCAGCAAAAGATACTTGAAACAAATGTCTTAGAAGCCCTGAAAACATTTCAGATGAGCAGTTTCTCCTCTTCTCACACAAGGTCCCACTGCTGAAAATGTCATGGTTGGGAGGCTTTATGTAGATACTGCTCTTTAAATCTTGACTATATCATAATGCCATACACTTGGAGAATTTTAGATTAAAAAATAAGTTTAAGTGGAGACGGCCCTTAATTGTTTCCTACACTAATAATAGTCCTATTAGCACTGCCACTAAGGTAACAAGAAAGAACACCATTAATTCTAATGGTTCCAAAGACACCTGAGATGCCTTTAGGGTAGAAAATTCCATCTATATTCTGGAGCTTTTGGTAAGGGAGGATGGGCAACAAAGACCTTTCCATTTCTCTCTCCATAGATACACACACACACACACGCACATTTATTCACTGCAAGAAAAAAAAAAGATGCCATTCTTTTAAAATCCATCATTGCCTCTCTAAATGGACACAGTATTATAATAAGCTACCATTTATTTTGCCTGTTGGGTCCCTTATGTGTAATAATAAAACACTGCAACCCTTTGAGGTAGGTGCTGTTTATGGTCTCCATCTTACAGATGGGGAAACTGAGCCTTAGAGAAGCTGGGCAAGTTGGTAAGTGGCAGAGCTAGGATTCACACAGCTCTGCCTAGCTGGAGGGGCTAGGTTCTTTCTACCAGCCCCTTCTCCCCTTCACACACACACACACACACACACACACACACACGAGAATCTTACATCACATTGACTTTGAGGACTGTCATTTCATATTTCGGACTTAGCTCTGTAAACACAGTGACAGGAATGGAATTCAAGGTTTCTTTTCTTTCTTTCTTTCTTTCTTTCTTTCTTTCTTTCTTTCTTTCTTTCTTTCTTCTTTCTTTTTTTTTTTTGTTTTTTTTTGTTTTGTTTTGTTTTTTTCCTATGCCCAGTGATCCAGATGTACAAATACGTGGGCTTGTTTTGCATTTTTGACATTTGAAAAGAAATTCCATGTTGCTAGTGCTCATGAATGTGCCTTAGGGCACTCAGGGGTTTCTACTCTGAAGATCTTCTTTCAGGCTGCATTCTTTTCCCATGGACCCTAGGGACAGTGGAGAAGGCTCCCCACTGGATCTGCCTGGAGCAAGCTGTGACTGTGGGAGCCAGAGGCTTTTGGACTTGTTTCAGCTCTGAGCTGGAGGAGTGCCATGAGATCACATGATGTTTGGACTAAAAGGGCAAGCCAAAGAATGTCTCTCTCATCCTGCCCTGGCCAGTGAAATCCAAGCAGTGAGCAAGTGGGCCCCTCCAAGTTGCTGCTTCAGTCCACTGGACATGCGAGGGCAATGCAAGAAAAAGACAAGTCTCTAGCCAGGCCCACTGGGGCTGCTATCACTTAGCAAAATCCTAAAACCAGTTAGTGAGAGTCAGGACATACAGGGAAAGATGGTGGCAGATCCCAGAAGGAAACTTTTATATCCTCTGGTTAAATCCCCTACACTAATGGGAATGAGGGTGGTGGTGGTGGTGATGAAAATAGTAAGCTAGGAGAAGGGACATAATCAATACTTTACAGACCATTTGGGTAACCAGGACTAGATTCCAGGTATCCTAACCCCCAGGCCACATAGGAAGCCCTAGGAGCAGAGGGCAACCCCAGTCTAGGGTATCAGTTGGTGGCACATGGCCACTATTTCTGAGCAGGGTTGTTAATTAGAACACTTGTTCTAGGGCCTATTTCTTCAGACTTTAGTCTGGACGCCATGGAGAATAAGGGTTGGTAGAAAAGAAAAGTCAGCTTATTGCTGATAGAAAGAGAGACAGAGGAAACTCTCAATTTCTACTCTCTTTCCAGTCTTTCCCACTTTCCTTCCTTATTTCATATCTTCCTATTCTTCTGGATTAGAGAAAGAATACAACTGGGCTGTTCTATAATTACTTTTAGAGTGTCATTTATCTAGACCACTAAGAGCCTCATACCAAATAAGAGCATTAATTTAGTTTTCACTGACTGACCTGGGTCTCTGTGCTCCTGTGACCTTTCAAAGTCCTCCCCGGCACCTACCAGATGATCCTTGGCTTCCTACGGTGAGCCCGGGGTCATGACACAGTTGAGTGTAGCCATAAAGGCATAGATCTACGTTGAATCCTGGCCCAACTTTGTTTTAGATATTGGAATGAATTATACTAAATTGTAGATACGTAACTTTAAAAAAAAAAATTAAACTTCTTATTTTAAAAATGATTATAGGTTCACATACAGTTGTAAAAAATAAAACAGATCCCACAATCACTTGTACCCATTTTCACATAATGGGAACATTGTGTGAAAATACAGTCTAAGCTCAAAACCAGTATGTTGACATCAGTACAGTCAAGGTACAAAACAGTCCCATTACCACAGGATTTCTTGTGTTGCTCTTTTATAGGCACAACTTTCTTCCTCATTCCTGGCAAGCCTGTTCTCTATTTCTATAATTTTGCCATTTCAAGGAAGTTCTATAGATGAAGTCGTAGGTATGAAACCTCTTGGGATTGGCTTTTTAAATTTTTATTTATTTATTTAAAGATTTTATTTATTTATTTGACAGAGAAAGAGAGGGATCACAAATAGGCAGAGAGGCAGGCAGAGAGAGAGGGGGAAGCAGGCTCCCTGCTGAGCAGAGAGCCCGATGCGGGGCTCGATCCCAGGACCCTGAGATCATGACCTGAGCCGAAGGCAGAGACTTTAACCCACTGAGCCACCCAGGCGCCCAATGGATTGGCTTTTTTTAGTCAAAATAATTCCCTGAAGATTTATATAGTTTTTTGCCTATGTCAAAAGTTTGTTACTTTTTATTCCTCATCATTATTTTGTGGTGCAGAGGTGCCACAGCTTGTTTAATCATTCGCCCATTAAAGGATGTTGGGGCTGTTTCCACTTTTGACTATTAGGAATAGAACTGTTATGAACATTTTGTATAGGGTTTTGTGTGAACATAAGTTTTCCTTACTTCCGGGATATGTACCCAAGAGTCCAATTGCTGGTCTTATAATAGTTGTTTGTTTAGTTTTACAAGAAACTGCTAACCTGTTTTCCAGAGTATCTGTATCATTTTACATTCCTACTAGCAATGTATGACTGATCTAGTTTCTCCCTCTACGTCCTAGCCCACAGTTGGTGTTGCCACTATATTTCATTTTAGTCTTCTGATAAGGTGTACAGCGATATCTCATTGTGGTTTTAATTTGTATTTTCTTAATGGTTAATGATGCTGCATATCTTTTCATGTGTTATTTGCCATCTGTAAATCCTCTTCGGTGAAATATCTGGGCATGTCTTTTGTACATTTCTAATTGGATTTTTTTAATGTTGAGTTTTGAGAATTATTTATTTATTTATTATAAATACTAGTCCTTCGTCGGATATGTGGTTTGCAACTAGTTTTGCCCAGTCTCTAGCCTGTTTTTTCATCCTCTTAATAGCCTCTTTCACAGACCAAAAGTACTTAATTTTGATAAGGTTCAGTTTATCAATTTTTCTTCTTATGGTTCATGCTTTTAGCAACATGTCTAAGAACTCTTCGCATAGCTGTTGATCCTAGAATATTTTATCCTGTTTTTCTCTAAAACTTTTATAGTTTTACAGTTAAGTTTGCAATCTATTCGACTTGATTTTTGTATAAAGTTTAGGTTTAGGTTGAGGTTCATTTTTTGGCCAATGGATTGGCCAATAAATGATGCTAGTTGTTCTAGCATCACTTGTTGAAAAAGCTATCTTTCCTCCACTGAATTGCTTTCACACCACTGTCAAAAATCACTTGGGCACATTTATGTGGATCTATTTCTGGGTTCTTTATTCTGTTTCATTGACCTATGTGTCTATCCCTCTGTCAACACCACACTATTTTGATAACTATAGAGTGATATCAGGTAGGGTGATTCTTGCCACTTTATTTTCTTTTTCTATGGAACTTAGAACTTATGTTTTTTT
>CM052900.1:118887440-118957783 GCA_028534135.1 Potos flavus | reverse complement strand
GGTAGGGGCAGCCTCAGCTCTGCCATTTCGGGCTCCCCAACGGGAAGATGGGAAAATGCCTCCCACCCCAGAGGGTGCTGTGAGGTTTAATGGCGTGTATGTAAAAGTGTATGTAAAAGACATAGACTGGGCTCCAGAAAAAATCACTAGTGATTCATAAGCTGTTGTATGAGGAGAGTAGGAATATCTGTCAGACTTAACAATTAAAAAAAAAAAAAAAAAAAAAAAAATATATATATATATATATATATATATATATATATAAAATGTGGGATCATTCTGAGGCAACAGCAAGGTATGAAAAAATATGGTTAGCGCCCAGAACTTGGGAACTATCATCCTTTAGCAGCTATGGGCGGACGACTTCAGCTCTCAGAGCTTCAGTTTTACCATTTGTAATTTGGAGATAAAAATCAGTGCGCTTCCCCGGGGATTCCGGTGTTAATTAATGACGCCTAGCAGTACCTGGCACTCCATCGCCGTCTTCTGAATGAAGCGTTCACCTGCACAGCTGCCTGGCGCTCGGGGGCTTCCTGAGGGGGCGCCTCGCGGCAGCGTCCAGGCCTTGGGAGGCCGCACCCCGCGGGCTGGGCTCGAGCAGCCGCCCCCTCCCTCCCCGGCGGCCGCAAGCTCCTCCCCCCGCGGCCGCGTCCACCCCCGCGACCGCCCGGCACCTGCAGACGCGCGGCGACCGGGGAAGCGCAAGGCCACCCTCGGGCGGCGGCGGCGGCAGCGGGGGAGGGGCGCGGGCGCACAGATGGGAGCAACTGAGAAGGGCGGCAAGAAGAGCCGGAGGCTGTTTTCTTCTCTGCGGCCGTGGAAGGCGACCCGGCGGCTGTGGAGGACGCGCTCGGCTCCCAAGGCGGCGCAGGGTGAGTGTGGTCGCGGCCGGGGGACCTGTTACCGCGCGCGGCCGGCGCGGACTGGACTGCAGGGGGTACCGCGGTGGCTCCCGCAGCCGGAGGCGGCATCTCGGGTCCACCTCTCGGCCCTTGGGACCTCAGGGCGGGGACGGCGCAGCCTGGATGTCTGGGCCCGGCCCGGACGACCCTCCACCCTGACCCTCGGCCCCTGCGACAAGCCCGATCCCCCAAGCTCTCGCGGGGCTGCTCACCGAAGTGCGGGGACCGGTCTCGGCACTGTCCCCTATCTCTTTCCACTCTTTGGCCCCCTAAGCATCTCTCCTTGGGCCAGGTGGTTGCAGCTTGTTTCCTGCAAAAGCCGCTGTCTGTAGGTTTGACTGGGGACAGGAGGAATTTGGGCTGCCTCCGGGACACATCTACTCAGGTCTGCGTCCCGCCCAATACCTGGCCTGTTGCCTGCAATGCAGTAGAGACTGGGGGGAATGAATCTGGACCCAAGGCTACCTTCAGGGTCTTCCCCATCTGGATCCACCCGGTTTCCAACCTGTCTGCGGTGATTCCCTATTAGCTCCTAAGCTGTGGTCACCATAAACTACTTCCCAAACACCGTACACCCTGTCCCCACCATGGCCTTGACTCACATTTATTCAATCACTGATTTACTCCATTCACACCTGCCACAATTTGTATTGAGCTCTTCCCCTGTGCCGGGGCCTGGAGTGAATAAGATAGTCAAGGCCCAGCTCATGGCACTTGTTCTAGAGGGGGAAACAGACATTACACACATAAGATAGGTAAACATCCCCATTACAGATTGCTATGTGTGCTGGGAAGGAATCACAAAGTGTGTTGGGAGAGGAAAAAAGGCAGAGGGGCCCTGGCTTACATGGCAGATGGACAGGGAAGACCTCTCTGAGGCAATGTGATTTAAACAGAGACGGGAACACTGAGTAGGAGTTACTCCAGCATGGAGCCTGGGGAGAGCATTCCTGCCAGCGACAATAACAAGCGGAAAAGGTTCCCGGTATGTCTGAGCTTAGCAAGGGGAAAGTGAGGGAGGCAGGGCCTGGATCAAGGTCTGGGTAGGGCATGATGAGAAGAGTTTGGATTTTCTTTCTTTCTTTCTTTTTTTTTTTTTAAGATTTTATTTATTTATTTGACAGAGAGATCACAAGTAGGCAGAGAGGCAGGCAGAGGGAGAGGGGGAAGCAGGCTCCCCACTGAGCAGAGAGCCCAATGCGGGGCTCGATTCCAGGACCCTGAGATCATGACCTGAGCCGAAGGCAGAGGCTTTAACCCACTGAGCCCCCCAGGAGCCCCTGGATTTTATTTCTAAAGTGAGCTGGAAGGCTACTGAAGTGTTCTCAGCAAGGCCATGACATGATCTGCTAGCTCACTGCCTTGTGTGCTTTTGCAGTGGCCATGCCCTCATCTCTCAGCCTACCCATCCATCAGCGATGCACAAATGCCATTTCCTCGGTGAAGCCTTTCCTGGGGTTTCTGCCACCTGTAACCTCTTTTTGAGTAGGGCATCTGTCACTGTTCATCTGGCATTGCAGATTCCACGTGGACGGGTTCTCATCTATTTCATCTTCACGTCCCCTACCAGACTATGTCCAGGCTTGGTACTTTCTAGATACCTGTTTGCTAGAGAGACAGACAGAGAGAGAGAGTGAGTGTGTGTGTATCTCCTGTCTTGTCCTTTCCCTCTGTTTCTTTCATCGGAGGATTCTTTTTCTGAGAGGCTGACATGCCTTGATTTCTAAAATGGCCGACCTGATTCAGGGCAGAAGCTATACTGCACCCAGGCCTGTCATTGCTACAGTCCTCACCCTCCCCACCTCTGCCGCAGGATTGTTTTGAAGATTAAATGAATTGATGTGTTAAATGAATTAGTAAGTGTAAAGCGCTGGCACAGAGTAAACATTCTAAAACTCAATTTGACCCAAAGCAGGAATTATCTTTTAAATATTTATTTCCTGAGTTAGAAACAAGCTTTTCTACCGTTGGTAGTTAGACTAAGGCTTGTTATTGTCATCTCACTGGCTTTCAAAGAATGTGTTATTACTTTTAGTCAATGCACAATTAAATTCCTTCCCCACTGCCACTGAACCTTAGTAGGTCGGAAGGCTAACCACCCTTTTTTACTCTAGCTTGCCCGAGGAGTTGAATAGAAGGGTCACTGCAACAAGTATTCCTTGAGTGATAATTACATCCAGAATGTAATTCCAGGTGTTGTGTGAATGTTTACAAAAGAGAACTAACTAGATATTTCTACTGTAGTAAAATGGGTTAGAATAAGTCTCCTAGTTCTGTAGTGTTTAAAGCCAGTTCTATACTGTGTATACAGTTGTCCTCTCCTCTTCTCTGTTTCTGTCCTAGAGGTCACCCATGGCTTCTTGGAACCCACTGCCACACCACACCTATTTTTTCTTTTCTTTTTTTTTTTTTAATTTTATTTATTTGTCGGGGAGAGAGAGAGAGTACACGCACAAGCAGGGGGGAGCAGCAGAGGGAGAGGGAGAAGCAGGCTCCCCACTGAGCAAGAAACCGGACGAGGGACTTGATTCCAGGACCCTAGGATCATGACCTGAGCCTAAGGCAGACACTTAACCAACGGAGCCACCCAGGCATCCCCACACCTCTTTTTTCTTAAGTAGAATAATGGTTGATCACTATTTCTCTACTTCTTCTCCCTACAACCTGGAGATAAGGCCATTATAATGTCTTATGTTATATGGTACACTACAGTTTATAGAATAGATCAACTACAAGATCTCGTTTCAATCTTGACAGCACCCTGGAAGGAGGGAGGGCAGATGGTGTTTATGTTCTCCCATTTTATAGATGAGGAAGGTGAAGCAAGAGACAGAGTGACTTGCAGGAGGTCATATGACTGGTGAGTGGCAGACTCAGGCCTGATTGTCCATACAGCATTCTTTCTGCCACATCTCCCTGCACAAAATAAACATGTTCCAAAATCTATACTCATGGAGAGAAGTAAAATTAATAAATATCATGCAATGAAAGAAATCCATTTCTCCATTATATTATTTTTTTTAAGGTGGCCTGCATTTCTCGTAATGATGGGACATCATCTCATAAGTGACAGACACCAATTTGGGCATCTAGAGTCATGTGCTTTGGTGCCAGACTCTGATTTGAATCTGCCATTAGTAAGTGGCACAGTAATAAGCTGTGCGATCTTGGGCAAGGTGCTAAATCTTTTTAAAACTCAGTTATATGTCATATATAAAATAGAGATGATAATTCCTGTGTCACAATGTTACTGTGATGATTAAATGAGTTAATGTATGTAAAGTGCCTGGTACACAGTAGCATACAAGGTAGTAGTTATTATTTTTATTAATATTAGTCCAGATAGTGCACCATATGATCATATTCCCAACAATGGTTAGTCACAGAGCTGGAAAGCTTAGTAACCTATGGGAATAAAACATGGTTGGGAAGCTCCTTAGGGGCAGCTTTTCCTTCTGTACTAACCAGAAGGTCTTTCACACCATCCTTTTTATTCCCACCTTTTTTTCCACCAGGAGGCTACAACTGAGAAGTAGTTTAGCTTTTGGAGACTCTTGGCATCTTTTCAGCCTAACACCATGTCTTGAATATAGCAGACATTCAATAACTATGTTTGTAATCAATAGATCCTTTAGGAGATCCTTCCTATCTATCTATCTATCTATCTATCTATCTATCTATCTATCATCTACCTACCTCTTTATCGAGACCGATACACACACACACACACACACACACAGCTAAAGAGAACGCATCTGTAATTTATCATATGATCAGATACAGACACACACACACACACACACACACACACACACAGCCAAAGAGAATGCATCTGCAATTTACTAGATGATCACTTGTGACTGTAAGATAAATACTTAGAAGGATAATTATTGGGTTAAAAGGTATATGCTTTTTTAATTTGGAAAAATAGCTGACCTCCATATATTTGTGCTAATCTAGTTCCTACCAGGAATGTGTGTGATTCTTGCCAATACTGGTACTGTCAGACTTTTTAATGCCTTCCAATTTCATGGGTGTGAAATGGTACTGCATGGTTGTTTTATACTGAATTTCCTTAAGGAATAATGAAGTAAAGATCTTTTCACGTGAATAGTGGCCATGTGTGAATAAGGCCTATTCATGTCTTTCCCCATTTTTTGTTTTAATTTGATGGTTTGTCTTTTTCTTATCCGCTTACAGTTCTTTAAATACTCTGGATACTAATAATTTGTTGGCTTACATGTCCAAACAACTTTAAAAAATATACCTAAGCATGCAAGCTGTTCCAAATGGGAATACGAACAGGCTGTGCCCAATGAAAATTAACGCCCCAAATGCTTCCGAACTTTCTAGAGAACTATATTTTAGACAAATATCAAAGCTTTTAGGTTATAGAGAAGGGAGTGAACAGTTGGAGGAAGTATTTTGCAAGAAGTAGGTCTTGAAACAGTGGTAGAAAACCGAGTTTCTCCCTCCTGAAATTACCTCCCTGAAATCCTGGTGGGGCAAAGAACCCTTTACCAAGCTGCAATATTCCCTGGAAAGACAGAGACTGGAACTTGAGCCAGTCTCCATCAGCAGATGGTGCTCTCCAGGACAAGTTACTTGGAGAGGAGGATAGGTGATCTGTGGTTTAATCCTTCAGTGCCATTTCTAACCATATACCCCTAAAAACAAATCACATTGAGTGGAAATAATGATTACTACTGAGAGATATTGGAAAGATCAAATGAGATCATAAATATGAAAGGCCTGTGTAAATACAAGGATATTCGCTAGACTCTGTGAAGTCACTAATACTGTGCCAGGGTGGGAAAAACTCATTGACCTACGATCTTTATTCTCCACGAGCTGTTCTGCATACAGGGGCATGACTGTCAAACAGTAGTTCTCCAAGTGTGGTCTCCAGACTAGCAGCATCAGCCTCTCCTGGAACTTGTTAGAAATGCAAAGTGTTGGCCCCCACCTCAGAGCTACCAAATCAGTAACTCTGGAGGTAGGGCCCAGCAATCTGTCTTAACAAGCCTTGCAGTAATTCTGATGTATGCTAACGTTTGAGAACCACGGGCCTAGTGCGATGTGCAAAGTCTTTAAAGTCAGCAAATGTGCGTTCTAAAATGACAACTCTCATTTGCCAGCTTATGGCATGAGCAAGTTACCAGGCCTCTCTTGGGTTTACAAGCTCTCATCTATAAAAGGAAGGTGGTATCACCTCCCTCACAACGTTGTTTTGAGAACAAAGTATCCTAGCTATGGTACTTTTTAGCTGTGTATACTTTGGCAAGTCACTTCTCCTCCTTTCTGCCTCATTTTTCTCATCTAAAAAAGATGGAACGGCAAGAGTTATCACGTATGCACTGTATACTCTGCCAGCCGCTGTCCAAAACCTGTGCATATTTTTATTTTATTTAATTCTGACAGTAAACTTATTTTGCCATCTCTGTTTTACCAATGAGAAAATTGAAGCACAGAGAGGTTAAGTAACAAAGTTACACACCTCGTAAGCTGGAATTCAAACCCAGGCAGGGTGCTGTGAAAGTCTTTGCTTTCAACAATGCTTGGCAAGTAAGTTCTCAATAAACGTCTGAAGATGATGGTGAGAAGAGTGCCTGGCACAGAGTAGGTGCTCCATGTATCAGTTCCCTTTCCTTTGCCTTGTAGCCTGGCTTCATGGCAGCCTCTGCAGCTTTTCTCATAGTCATGCTGCCCTCCCGTGTGGTGACCCTCCTTGCAAAACTTCCTCCACCCCCAGGCAGCAATTTTTCTCGATTCACCTCCTTTATGGCCACTCGGATGCTCTGTGCAAACCATCCAGAGGCTTGGTGGAATGCAGGAAGACAAAGTGAAGCCACCCTTCTGTCACCACCTCAGCATGTTTTTAGAAGAGGGTCAAGGCCAGTCACTGAAAGGTCATTAGGTCTGCCTAATTTGGGACATAGCCTTCAAGGCTCTTTTGCTCTCAGATTTGCAAGAGAATGTAAAAGCTCTTTTTTGCTCAGTTTTTCTTCAGTGTAAAATTTACAGCTGGGAAGTTGAACCCACAATATTAGCAGCAGCATTTTTTCTTTCATTTTTGTTTTACAAGGACAATAAAGAGCCTTATTCTTTTTCAATTCAGGGTTTCACTCATTGTTCTTGAAAATTCTGTTTGGCTTTGCTCTCAAGATGGCCTCCCTTACTGGGCATGACTCACTGGTCTAGTGACTCAGAAGTGGCATCAGACAAGACAAGGACTGTGCAGAGCCATGAAAGGACTTGGTGGCCAGTGGAGCCTGTTTGAGCTTTAGCGAAACCCAGCTATTGACACAGGGCATCATTTCCCTTAATGGGTGTTTACAGAGGTCCTTGATACCAGTTTCTTTGAAGTATGGGGTCTGTCGGAGACACTGCTTTATTTTGGAAAGCTCCAAGGCCTGAGCCCATTCTGGTCCCTCGACTGGGTGGGGCCTTGAGGTTTATTGTGGGGCAAAACAAGGCTTCTGAGAATTCACCTGACCCTGCTTGGAATGGCCCCAGAAGCAGAGGTCTAAGCCTTTTGTAAATATTATAGCAGGAGGGAAAGTAAAGGCTCTTTTTATTTGACGAGGACTGCAAACCTCTTTCCACTTAATTAAAAACAACAACAACAACAATTAAGGATGTATAGAGATGAAGAGATATGTGATAACGCAAATATAGCAAAATGTAGTTGAAGATATTCGCCATGCAATGCTTCCAACTCTCCGTATGTGTGAAACTTTTCAAAGTACAATGTTGGGTAAAATGTAGGTACCCCTAGAAATGACCATATTCTTGGAAACAGTTGGCTTCCTTTTTAATATAAATGGCAGCCCATTTCCCACTTCCTCACTCCTTGCAGCCTTAGTCTTTATTTCCTGAAAAGCCTACTTGATTAAAGCTCACCTCCTGGAGTGAGGCTGGCAGGGGGGAGCTACTCCTTTATGCCAAGGCCTGTACATTCTTTCTGATGTGTAGCTCTCACAGCAGCCCTACAAGCTAGTTATTATTTTCTGTAGAAGGTGCAGAGGGGTAAACTTGACCCAGGTCACAAGGTAGTAATATCAGTCTTACAGCATTTATGGAGCCCTCACTTTATGTGTCAGGCTTTGTGCCATGCACTTTACATGTATTAACTTGTTTGAGCCTCACCCAGCCCTAGGAGGTAGGTTCCATCAGTGTCTTCATCTTACAGATCAGGAAGTATAGACATGGAGAGGTGTAGGAGAGGGGCCCAGCTTACTTTAGGGGCCAGGACATAGCAGAGCCCATGTTTGAACCATCTCTCCTGCTTTATGGCCCCTGCCCTACTATTCAAACCCAGGCCTTGGCATTCCTCTACCTAATCAGTAAATCAGCATACTTCTTAGGAACCTCTTGCCCTGAAGCCACAGGCTTCTTGAGGACAGAATGCTTTCTTTAGCACTGTGTCATTCCAAGTGTTCAGAGCAGTGCCTGGCACAATGAATATTTATTGAACAAAAGAGTGCACAAGTGGTGGCTTCTTACCACCTACTTCTTCTCCCCTCTCTCTGCCCCCAAAGGGTCTCCTAACTGGGCACATTTTGGCCGTCTTGGACTTGGTCCTTGGAGATGGAGATGCCTGTTTCTTTGTGGTCTATGCACCAACATGGCTCATTTGGTGGCCAGCAAGGAGTTCCAGTGAAGGCAGATTTTCCTCACTGGTCCTAAGTCGTCAAAGAGAAGCATAAAGGTATTACCCACTGCCGAGGAAAGATGGGAACAAGAACCAAATACTTAAGATTTCCCAAAACTTTCAGGGAGTCTTTCAGTTGTGGCAGCTAGAAATCAACTCCAGGACCCCTAGTGGCCATGGCAAGCTTTCACTCTACAGCTATATTTGACTCTTGAGCTACAGTAATGACCAGGTGAACACTAGCAATTAGTTCTCTTAAATGTGCCCAAGTATGCTGATAATTATACCTTACATTTATATAGGGCTTAGTTTGCGAAGTACCACGTCTATTCTCCCTTTTGATCTTCTGAAAGGCCTGGCACATACACAGGGCAGATATGATTAGCCTCACTTTATAGATGAAGAAACTGGTGCCAGAGAGGTTGTCACCTACCTTCCACCACTCAGTTAATAGTGGTAGAGACAGCTCTTTGACCCTCTCCTAATCTCAACTCCTACTCCGGCAGATTTTCTATGTCAGTGTTGCATTTAACCCAGCAGTTTATGGGGATGAGAGCAACAGGTAGGTGTATTTCTCGTTGTTGCTCTTCTTACAATTTAGTGAGGTCCTGGATTGGGTCAGTTAATCTTTTTGGATATCAGTTTACCCATCTATAAAGGGGAATAAACACCTCCCATCACCTAGAGTGCATCTAGAGCAGAGGAGGTTGTGAGGAGTCAGCACCTAAAAAAACAACATCTGAGTGAAGATATTTGGAAGGGACTATGATGACCCTGATCCATTTTTCATAAAATGAATTAAATATCACTTCCTCTTGCCACCTCGTTTAAAATGGCATGTCTGTTACTTCATTACCATGCTTCATTTTTCCTCATGGCATTTATTGCCATTTACTGTATGTTTACATTTGTTTGTTTATTGTCTGTTTGAATACTCTCACCAAAATGTAATAGCCACAAGAACAGGATTTGGTCTGTTTTCTGCACTCCTGAATCCCTAGCAGATGGAATTCTACCTGGCACAAATAACCATTTGTTCAACGAAGGAATGAAGGAACGAATCTGAGCTATGTAATGACTTCAAGTAAGCTGGAATTGGATGATTGAAAGATTTACTTGAATTTTCCTTGCCCTCTAAGAGAGGGCTCTCATGGTCTGGCTTCCTTATGTCCATTTCTGGCTCAGTCTTGAGAATCAACGTATGCCTGGATGAAATGGGTTCAATAATCCGTGTCCATGCAGCAGACATGGGTCACTGTATGCCTCTGTATTGTAACAGCCCGTGAGCAGCTAGAGGAGTAGGACTGGTCCCCTTCACTCTTGTATCCCCACTACTTAGCATGGAACCTGGGCCACAGGGAGGTAAAAGAAATAATTGTTGAATGAATGAATATGAAAAAGAAAACAAAGCACAGGTCTCTCCCTCCAAAATTAAGGTCTCCATTTGAGATAAGCTTGGCACATGGCACAGACATTCCCCTTTCAACCTGAACCAAATCTCTAGAGAGCCGAAGAGGCACCGAGCAGTTGGTTCCCTAAACTAAGAGAGGGAAAGGCAAGCCTAGACTCCAGATCCAGTTCCATGCCATGTTTTGGAACTTGTGTTTACGTCGGCCTTCATCCCCATCCTTTCTGCTCTAGCATAAGCAAAATTATCACCCCGCACACTGACTTGCATGCAATTATCAGAGCTCGGGTGCTCCTGCGTTGAGGGACTTCGCCCCTGAGACTGCTGACTTTCTGTGAATGACAAATCAAAAGTCAGGTTTGCAGAATCAGCTGGACTTTCCTGCTCATTTGCAGCAGAGGAAGGAAAGAGAGAATGAAAGATTCTGAAAATAAAGGTAAGGGGCCAACTGCAGAGGGGAGGCTAAAAGATGCTAGGGATGAAATGTCACTCCACAGATATGATTAGTTTGTATTAATGGCTGACTTTAAATTAGTGTGTATCTATTTTTAAAATTCTAGTTATGTAATAAACATGACTCTTTTTTTTTTAACGACTGGCTTCTGGTTTCCAAATATTGTGTCATTCAATTTTCCATATCTGTGCTACCAAATAGAACAATATTTTTGCATTCTTCATTTAATCTTGGCTGAATAACACACATTTCCATTTTATAGATATTCTTATAAGAGCTCCCAGGATTTTGATAATATTATTTTGGGAGAGTTCACAATAGTTCATTAATATGTAGGTTTTCAATGCATTATTGCCATTGGAATATCTGAAATACTTCGGACTTTTACAGTTTGGGTTCACAAGAAAAATGTTGACAGAGAATTTCTTAATAAATGTTAATCCTTTCAGGAGGACCCAATGGAGAGCCGTCACTGACCTTCAGAACTGTTTATGTTGCAGAGATGTTCGCAGGCAAACTACCCCCACCCCTCTGGCCTCCAGACCCTAGATCCCTGGTACATTATCACCACCCCCCACCCCATTACTCGAATTCGATTTGAGGCAAGGGGGGGAGAGGAAAATGGATATAAGTAAAAACTCAGGGAAAGACAGGGCTCACTAAAATGAGCCAACCAAATATTTAGTTCAACAACATGGATTCTGGGTGTTTAAATTCCGAGGCTCCTTAAATTTTCTGCCGCAGTTGGGGGAGGAGCCATAGACCCCAAGGTCTCCGGAGGCTACACGTGTTCTCCGACCCTGTTACCGGAAGGAGCCCTTCCTGCGGCGTCGCTCCTGCTCGGAGTGGCAGTGGAAGGCGCAGAGGGGCCCGGCTCCCGGGGAAGCCCACCCTCCCCCGAAAAGCTCCAGGGCCCCCGCCGCAGAAGACGCCATCTCCGCGCCGCCGTGCCCAGCCCCTGCTTCCCAAACGCTAATTTTAGGTTTTGCCCGCCCCCCTTTTCCCCTCTGGCTTTCCCGGTTCTCGCACCCGAGCAGCTGCGCAGCAATTTGCACTCCACCCTCTCCTCCTTGTGAGCTCTGCGTTAAGGAGGCCCCAGCACTTTGCCCTTGGACACCGGGGCTGGTGCACGTGGAGGCTGGCGCGCAGCCACGCCGGGCAGGTTACTTACGCCCATCGAGCCTCTCCCACCCCGAGTTAAGTCGTTTGGGTGACCAGGGAGACGACACAGGCCCCAAGCCTTTTCCTCCCTTTACGCCAGGTCCCCCAGGCTTGGTCTTTCCCAGCCAGACCAGTACCCAGCCACTCTCTGGCTTGTAAGATTTCCACGTTGTGATGGTCAGTGATGTTTATTCCACATTAAAAAAGGAAAACCACCCTCCCCCGAACAAAAAACAAAAAACAAAAACAAGAACAAAAAAAAAAAACAACGGAAACAAAAACCAAAAAACCAAACCAAAACAAAAAAACACCAGAAAGCCAAAACACAAAAAGCAAAACCCCAAAGCCACAGCCTGAGGCCGGTGAGGAGACTGGTATTTTAATCTACTCAATTGTTTGTAATGAAGTCTCCTAAGCAAAGCAACTTTCTGTAAGTGAGGCTTTAAAGGGGCAGGAGTAGTTGGTGTTGGTAGTATTAATATCTAATAGGCTCTGGGTCATTCACATCTGTATTGATCTGTGTGGTTTTGATGTTTAAATTTTAATTAAGCAGCCTTAGGTGGGGGAAAAGAGCTATGTATGCATGGGCCTGGCAAATGGAAAGGGCCTCTCCACTGCTAAGCCAGCCTCTGGTGAACACATAAAACCTGTGCCTGTGTAATCCAAAGTATTTAAATGAACTGGGGAGTGTTGGCTTTCCCTGTGTTGTTTTCAGTGGCCAGAGAAAGGGTTTTTGGAAAGAAAAAAGCAGTTGCTTATATGCCATGTCATGCTAGGCCGTGCTCATGTTTTAGAAAAAGTTAAGACTGCCTTGGTTGGAGGCTCAGGATGAGGCTAATATTCACTATTGTTTGCAATTTTAACACTCAGTTTCTCAGTGTGTCAGCGTGTTTTAAGCTTCAAATCCCTAGCTGCTTTTTGAGGGGAGTTGGTATTTAGAATTTTTGTTTCTCTTTGTTTTGGAAAGAGCCTTTGGTTGGGAGTCAGGATAGTTAGGTTTTGGCTTGTTTCATCTAATTTATTAGTGACTAAGGACAAGACCCTTTATTCCTTTGGATCTTAGTTTACTTAAAATGGAGAAATGTTAGACTGGATCACTGTCCTTCAGACTGTGAGTGGTAAGAAAGTAATGTAGTGGGTCTCGAGCAACATTTTAGAGAGATGACATAGAATAGAAAATGTCACACAACATTGCACCTGGTAAGAGTAAACATTGTTTACTGAAACTTCTGTTGTGGGTACTTAGGTTTGTTTATGCACCTAGGTATAGACTGTCTTGGAAGTCAGATGTGTTTCTTACTATGAATCCCAGTCAGGAGTTTGAGAAACACTGAAATACAGCACAGCTTACTAATTTGATTTTCAAGGAGTCTGTGAAGTGCAGTTTTATATGCATGTTCATTTTGTTTATGTATGAGGAGAACATCAATAGTTTTTCTCAGATTTTCAAAAAGGTCTAAGATCCCCAAAAGGTTCTGAATGTTTGTTTTTCTAAGGTCTCCCAAGACCCTTCCAAGCCGATTTATTAGTGATCAAAGAATCTTTTCAGGGCCTGGAGATGCATATGTGTTGACAGAAAGCAGCTGAGTATACAATGTGAGGGGTGTGTGTGTGTGTGTGTGTGGTGCCTGTGCCCAGTGGTGAGGAGAAGGTGTGACCATGGTAACCAGACCATGAGAACTATTTGTAGGTTCCAAGGTACCAGTTGGTGACCTGAATATGAAACATAACTATCTAAAAATCTGATTCTTTTTTCTTTTTTTTTCTTTTTATTTATTAACATATAATGTATTATTTGCCCCAGGGTACATGTCTGTGAATCATCAGACTTACACATTTCACAGCATTTACCATAGCACATACCCTCCGCAATGTCCATAAGCCAGCCACCCTATCCCAACCCCCCTCACCCCCCAGCCACCCTCAGTTTGTTTCGTGAGTTTAGGAGTCTCTTACGGTTTGTCTCCTTCCTGATCCCATCTTGTTTCATTTCCCTCCCCCACCTGCCATGACCCCCCTGCCCTGCCTCTCAAATTCTTCATATCAGAGAGATCATATGACAATTGTCTTTCTCTGATTGACTTACAAAAATCTGATTCTTTATGCCGAAAACTACCACAGAAAAACTGTTAAAATGTTGTGAATTGTTCAGAAGTTAAGTTTCCTTGCAGAGACTGAAAATGAGAATCAGATAAAATCTGAGGAAGTTGACAGGGGCAAATAAATCATCAGGATATTGGTAGGCAGAAACTGAATTTTTCTACACTACCATCACATGACTAATGTTCAGTAAATGTTGAGTTGTGGTTTAACAAATGCCTGTCTTTTTCCTCCTTTTGGTACTTCTTGTCTTAAGACAGTTCAGCGAAGCTTTTATTTATTTTTAATTTTTAATTTTTAAAGATTTCACTAGTTGAGAGAGACAGAAAGCATGAGTGGGGGGAGGGGCAAAGGGAGAAGGAGAAGCAGACTCCTTGCTGAGCAGGGAGCCCCCCTGGGGCTTGATTCCAGGGCTGGGGGCTCAACTTGGGCTCTGGGAGTTCGACTTGGGGGTTGACTCGGGGCTTGATCCCAGGACCCCTGAGATCATGACCTGAGCCCAAGACAGATGCTTAACTGAACCACCCAGGTGCCCCTCAGTGACGATTTTAAATGCAAAAGCTATTGTGTAACATTTACCCTGCATATCTCAAAATGCTTTGCAAATCAGAAAAAAAAGTTATGTATAAGGCAACTAAGAAGAAAATCATTGAATGAGTTAGTAAGTAGATATTGGCAAACATGACAGCTAATTATAATAATAACAACCATAACTCCTATTTAATAAACCACTAGTATGTGAAAAGCTCTCTGCGAGGTACTTTACATATTGTCACAACACTGTAGGGTAGGGGGTATTGTGCATGTAAAGAGATGAATTAAGAATTGTGTATAGGTACACATGGCTAGTAAGTAGCAGAGTCTGGATTCAAACCCAGGTCATTTTACCTCCAAACCATTCACATGGTAGGCAAGGACTTGAGAATAAGTAGCATGGTGAAATTGCATAGTTATTAATAAAATTTTCAACATCATCTATTATTAGAAATAATTTACGTATTATAAAAAGGGAAATGAGAAGCATAGAAATGATGGCTTTTGACTAATTTTCCGGATTGTATTTATTTGGAAGATAGGCGTTCCAACTCCGCTTGAAAATTTCCTTTTATTTAGAAAGTTTTCTGAGTATTTTGTGCAACAAGGTTTTAAAAGCAGTGATATGAAAGAATAAGAGTGGAGAATTTGAAAATTTGGTTGGGAAGTTTTTTTTCTACAAGAGTGTAGGACAAAAAGTTCTTTTAAAACTTTGTTATTTTTCTGTATTTTATCTCAGAAAAACAGGCATGGCATTTTTTTGGACAAATGGAAGTTATGTATAACGATTTAATATGGTAAAACTAGGTGTGGAGTATTGTCTGTGCCAGCAGTTCTTGAAAGAATTTGAAATTTCACTGAAAGTCATTACAAAATCTGATTGGGAGTTTGAATATGGACAGATCCAGGCTTTTAGGTACTAAATATTAAAAAGACTATGGTGTACATCCCCTAATCTATAATCCAAATACAGTAAGTGGAAGGAAATAAAAAGATGTTGTGATTTTTCTTTCTTTCTTTCTTAACCACTTTGATTATGTTGATACTTTTAGAGAAAACTCAGATTCTTTCAAGGATTTTTGTCATTTGCTGCTGGTGACTGAGTAGGTTGGAGAAATGATATGTTGGCTGGGGTGATCTGTAAATGGCTGACTGATTTCTTAGTTTCAGGGCTAGTGTGTGATAAAACTGGGTTTTCTGCCTGGCTTATTCCAGTGGTTCTCAAATGGGCAAGGTACTGCTTTGGGGCGGGGGGTGGGGACACACCGGAAATATATAAGGGGCTCTAGAAGCATTCACTAGGCAGCAACCAGAAATGCTGTATGTTCTGTAATGTTCCAGACTGTTCCATTCAGTGACAAATTATCTCGTGTCCGGGGCAACTTTCAAATGTTTTGCTGAAGAGGTAAGTGAAAATCCTTTATACTTTTCTGAGCCTAGAACATACATTGGTTTTACACTGAAATATATATATGCAGTGAAATTTTTAGGATTAGAAATGCTGTGTAAATTGAGGAGAGATCATACTTAATTTTGTTCAGAAAAACCACTTACCCAAAGCAACACTGTTTCTATTTGAGAAACCAATAAAACACACCTGTCTCATTCAATCTACATAGAGGTGCATGTACCTGACTACTTTACTATATTCTCTAATATAGTATTGCTTGAGCATTTGCATATTGAAATCCATATTTTTATTATAACTTTTTTTACTTCTCTTATAGTTGATATATTGTATATATTTTTGTTTAATTTTGTGTGAAGTAGGCTATTTTACCTTTCAGTTTCATTTTGAGATACTAAATAGGGAAATACAAAATATTTTCATATTTATCTATATCTATATCTATTTGTGTTACTCGGACTATACAAAATGACCTCCTCAATGATTTTAAAGAATTTGAGCCAACGTTACAACTTTTGGAGATTATATACTCAATTCTGTATTTCAGGTTCCTTTAAAAAATTAGAACAATCTACAACAGTGAAATTGAGCTGAGCATAAACTGCCCTCTTTAAGACCGAAATACTGGGATATAGGTGTTACAAATCTTCTAAAAGGTGATGTTACTGGTAATTGATTTTTTATGCTACGGTAACTGGCGTCTTAAAATTTCACTCTCTAATTGCTTGTTGTTAGGATATAGAAATATAGCTGATTTTTATTTGTCGACCTTATTTCAGGGGTCTTGCGTGATTCACTTATTAATTTTAATAGTTTTAGATTTTTATAGGTGGTTAGATTTCTGTGAATAATGACAGCTTTATGTCTTCCTTTCCTATCCTTACACTTTTTATCCCTTGCATTATTGTCCTAGCTAGGATCTCTCTTGCAATGTTGACTAGAAGTCGTGATGGTGAGTATCTTTATCTTGGTCCTCATCTAGAGGAAAAGCTATCAATCTTTGATCATTAAGTACAATATTTGATGTAGGATTTACATAAGTGCTTTAAAAAATCAGATTAAGAAAGTTATCTTCTATTCTTAGTGTGCTTTTTATCATGAATTTTTTTAAGTTTATTTTTAAAAAATTATTTATTTATTTATTTGAGAGCAAGTGAGTGAGAGAGAAAGAGAGAGAATGAGCAAGGGGGAAAGGGCAGAGACAGAGGGGGAAGCAGGCTCCCTGGTGAGCAAGGAGCCTGATGTGGGGCTGGATCCCAGGACCCTGGGATCATGACCTGAGCCCAACGCAGATGCTTAACCAACTGAGGCACCCAGGTAGGTGCCCCTTTAGCAGAAGTTTTTTTTGTATCATGACATCATGATTGTACTATTTTATTTTGTTAATATGAATTACATTGATTTTTTTTTTTAGTGTTAACTCTTCTCAATTTACTTGTGATATGTTATCCTTTGTATATGTAGCTAGATTTGACTTGCTAATATTTTGTTGAGTAATGTTTTTGTTCACAAGAGAGATTAACCTATAAGTTTCTGTTGTTGTGGCCCCCTTGCCAGGTTTGGACATCAAGGTTTTGCTGACCTTATAAAACAAGTTAGGAGATATTTACTCTCTATTCTGTTCTTTGGAATGGTCTTGTAAGATTGGAATTACTCTTTAAATGTCTGGAAGAATTTACTGGTGAAATGATTCAGGCCTGGAAATTTTGTTGTAGGAAGGTTTTAAAAGGTGGATTCATTTATTTTAATAGGTATAGATTTATTCAGATTTTCCATTTCTTTTTATGTTAGTAAGTTGTGTTTTTCTAGGAATTTATCCATTTTATCTGAATTTTCAAATTTATTAGTAAAAGGTTTTCTTTTTATCCTTTTAAGATCTTAATATTTGTAGGTTGTATGGTCTTGTCCCTATTTTGTTATTGGTGTTGCTATTGGTATTTCTCTCTGTTTTTTATACTGGTAATTCTCATTTTTTTGATGCATATTGCCAAAGTTTTATGAATTTTATTGATCTTTGCAAAGAGCTAGTACTTTTGATTTGGTTGTCTTTTCTATTATAAATTTTTAAATCTCACGACTTCTTTTATCATTATTATTTACTTTTACACTCTTTGATTCCAGTTTTCTGAAATTTTTTCTAGTTTCTTAAGATAGAATCTTATATCTCTGATTATCAGTTTTTTTCCAAAAAATATTTTCATTTAAGGGTATCAGTTTTCCTCTAAGCAGAGCTTTGGATACATCCTGTTAGTTTTGTTCTGTCACATTTTTATTGTCAAGTAGTTCAAAATATTTTGTAATTTCCATTGTGATTTTTTTTTTATTTTTTGGCACACAGAGTGATGTAGAAATGTATTTCTTTTTTTAAAAATATATTTATTTTAATTCCAGTTAGTTAACATACAGTGTTATATTAGTTTCAGGGGTATAGAATAGTGTTCGGGCAATTCCATATATCACCTGGTGCTCATCACAGGTGCACTCCTTAATCCCCATGACCTATTTTACCCATACCCCCGCCCACCTAGAAGTGTACTTCTTCATTACTAAGCAGTTAGGGAGTTTCTAGATTTTTGGGTTTTTTCCCCTTCCTGTTTGTTTCTAGCTTACTTTTCCAGTGGTCAGAGAACATACTAAGGATGATTTTAGTTCTTTAAAATTTGTTGCAATTGCTTTGGGGCCCTGCATATTGTCAATTTATATATATATATATATATATATATATATATATATATATATATATATATGTGTGTGTGTGTGTGTGTGTGTTACATGTCTATATATTTATTTTTTGAAGCTGATTGTACCTTTATTTTTATTTATTTATTTTTTTAAGTAGGCTCTATGCCCAGTGGGGGGGCTTGAACTCACAACCCTGAGATCAAGAGTTGCATGCTCTACGGACTGAGCTAGCCAGGTGCCTGCCCCTTACATGTCTACTGGAAAAGAATGTGCATACTGAGGTTATTTGGTTCCATGTTCTATATATGTCAATTATATCACTTTTTAAGATCTTGTGGCTCAGATCTTATATATCCTTACTGTCCGTTACGACTTTGGATTTGCCTGTTTCTCTTTTTATATTTGCTAACTTTTGCTTTATTTAACTTTGAAGCTATGATTTTTAGGTGCATATCATAATACATTTAGAATTGTTATATCTTTATTGTGAAATGTCTCTCATATCTAGTAATGCTTCCTATCTTAAAGTCTATCTTTGTAATATTAATGGAGCCATATCAGCTTTCTTTGGGCTCATAATACATGGTATATCGTTTTCCATCTTTATACTTCAGTTTCATTTTGCTTTTATGTTTTATCCACATCTTTTGTAAGTAGCATATAAAAGAATTTTTAAAATATCCAGTCTGATGGTTTAGTCTTTAGTTCAAGTATTTAAAGCATTTTATTTTTTATTTCTTTTCTTTCTTTTTTTTTTTTTTTTAAAGATTTTATTTATTTATTTGAGAGAGAGAGAGAGCATGAGAGGGAAGATCAGAAGGAGAAGTAGACTCCCTGCGGAGCTGGGAGCCCAATGTGGAACTTGATCCTAGGACTCTGGGATCATGACCTGAGCCGAAGGCAGTAGCTTAACCAACTGAGCCACCGAGGGGCCCTAACGCATTTTATATTAAAGTCTACAGCTACCATGTTACTATTTGTTTCCTATCTGTGTCCCGCCTACTTTATCTACCATTTCTTTTTCTTCTTCGCTTTTTCTTGGATTAATCAAGCATTATTTTTAACTTTCCCTTTTCCCTCTCTACTAGCATGTTGTTACACATTTGTTTCCATTTTACTTTTTGTGTGTATGTGATTGGTCCAGTGCTACTTTTACTTAATCACATTTAATCAAAGTTAGGCTCTGAGAATATTTTAATTCTATTTACCCTGCCTTCCCTTCGCAATGCCCCCTCCCCTTCCACCTCTCGTGTCATTATTAGAATTGATTTTAATTATATATTTAATTCCCCATGAGACACTGATCTTATTGTTTTTTTACAATCACTCTCCACTTAGATTTACTCATATGTTTACCCTAGCCATTGCTTTTCGTTACTTCCATGTATTCCCCCTGGGATCTTTTCCTTCTGCATAAAAAACAAAATAAAACGACAACAACAACAAAAAACTTTTTAGTATTTCTTGTAATACATATCTGGCATGAAAGAATATTCTTAGTTTTTTGGTCTGGAAATGATTAGTTTTGCCTTTGTGTTTGAAGATAATTTCATTGGATTTATGGAATTCTGGGGAGGAAGATACATCCTCCCCACCCCCCATACTTTAACGATGCCATTCCATTGTCGCTAGCTTTCTTCCTTTCTTGGAAAGTTGGCTGTTTTATTGTTGCTGTTTGATGTTGCATCTTTTTTATTTGGCAATTTTTAAAGACTTTTCTTGGGGTGCCTGGATGGCTCAGTCAACCGACTGCGATCCACTCATATCATGATCCCAGGGTGCTGGGATCAAGCCCTGTGTCAGGTTCCCTGCTCAGTGGGGAGTCTGCTGCTTCTCTGGACCCCTCCCCATGCTCACTTGCTCCCTCTCTCTCTCAAACAAATATATAAAATCTTTAAAAAAAGACTTTTCTTTATATATTTGTTTTTCGGCAGTTTTTCTAGGTGTGATTTTCCTTGTGTTTATCCTGCTTGGGGCTTTCAGACCTTAAATCTGTGTGGCTTAATGTTTTTTGTAATTCTCATAATTCTCTGCCATTATCTTGTCAAGTATTGTTTTTGCTTTGTTCTTTTCTCTCTTCTTGGGATTGTAATTATTTTTATGTTGGAACTTTTTACTGTGTTCCATACATGTCCAATTTTATTATCTGTATTCTTAGTCTTCATTTCTCTTTTCCATTTTGATTATATTTTGCTATCTTAGGGCTCTCTAGCTCTTTGCTGTGTCTAATTTATTATTACACAATCTGTTAACTTAGTATCATTTTATACTTTTCAGCTTTCAAATTTTTATTAGATTATTTTAAATAATAGATTCTCCAAAAAAAAAAAAAAAGAAAAGAAAGAAAGAAAGAAGAAAGACCCCCCAAACCCAGGGGTCCCTAGGTGGCTCAGTCGGTTGAGTGACTGGCTCTTGGTTTTGGCTCAGGTCGTGATCTCAGGGTAATGGGATAGAGTCCCACGCTGGGACTCATGCTTTAGCATTGAGTCTGCTTGGGACTTTCTCTTTTTCTTCCTCTGCCCCTTCCCCCTGATCTCTCTCTCTCTCTCTCTCAAATAAATCTTAAAAAAAAAAAAAAAATAGATTTGGCGTCTTACCTATTTCTTCAAATACATTAAACACAATCATTTTAAAGACCATACTTATTAACTCCTATGCATGGGTCATTTGTGAATCTGTTTATATCTTCTGTTTTTCTTCTTGCCTCTCTTTCTTCATATGCCTGGCAGTTTTTTATTAAATGTCCAATATTGTGTATGAAGATGCTCTGGATGATGTCATCTCCTTTATGAGAGTATTTACCCTCTTCTTTGCCCACAGTAGAAAGGAGATCACCTCAATCTAATCAGGCTCTCAGTCTAATTAAGTGTGTTTTGCAGACTTTAAGATTTGGTCTGTTTCTGGGTTCTCCCAATCCTAAGCCCCCAGGAATACTGATTGAGAGAGAGAGCCTTAGGTGTTTCCCTCAGCAGATCCTAAACTCCAATTTTTGCCTTCCTAATACTGTGAGTCCACTGAATACTCTGAAAAAAAATGCTCATTCTGCCTTTCATCTCCTTCACTTCTGAGCTTCTTACTCTGTGCGGCTCAGATAGCCATACTTCAAGGAGAAGCACATGTCAGGTTCACTTCTTTGAGCTTCTCGAGGACATGACTTTTCAGTCCTGAATTCATTTTTGTCACTGCAGCCCCAGAAGGATGTCTGAAGTTCTGCAGGCTTCTCTGCCTCTTAGCTGCCCTCTGCCTGGCTGCTCAACTTCTTGCCCCATGCCAAGAACTGGCAAATACCCTACTGAGAAAAATGGGCTTTCAGAAAGCTGGGCTTACCTCAGTGAGCCTCATATCTCCCCAAGATCTGGATCCTCAAATCTCAACTGATCAGTAGCTTTCCTGTTGCTTCAAACAGGTGTTTCTGAATTTTACCTGGCTTTCTGACCTCCCGCAGCAGAACTCTTGGTCTGCTGCATTCCACTCTGTTATAGCTGAAAGTCGAAGCAGACCATGTTTGTTTTGTTTCATTTTAATGTGGGCTCTGTTAAAAAAATGAAAACAACAGAGCAAAAAAACTTCTAAGATATCAATGACATTATAAACATATAAATAATAAAAGGTGTGTGCAGTTGATTTCTAGTTACTGTTTCTTGCTTTTTAAAAGCATGTCAGTATCTTCTTTCCCCATATATTCTCAGAAATATGTACACATTCTTGTTGCCTTGTTCCAGAGAATAGGTATACTAAAAGACTTTTTCATTTTCCTGAGTCTCTTCCTCCTTCCAAATGTTTAATACTTTTGTGCTTTTATGATTTGGAATTTTCAACTCTCACCTCCGAAGTTCCCTGTGATTCTAAAATTCACAAAATAATTTGAGTGATTGCATTATCATTAAGTTTTTAAAAAACTTGATTCAAACCATTTACCGTAGCTGAGTAGGTGTTTTTTTCAGTGTTCTTGTCAGGATGCAGGGTTACGTGTGGTGCTGGTCTTACCCATGAGCTTCATCTCACTACCTGTGCCCTCGGTTTCTCAAATTCAAGTTCAGTTCACATGTTCATCTCATATTTTTTGAGCATTTGTGCAGTAGACTCTCCTTCCTTCTCAAATACACATTTTTATAGTTCTAGGAATTAGGTCAGGGCAATAAATAGCTCTCCTCAAATGTGGCATAAAACTGAAGGGTGACTGAGTGGTGCATTACCCATTTGTGGAAATGTTTTTTATATTTCTCCAAATTTCCTGTTAAAATCAAACTAGCTAAGGGTGCCTGGGTGGCTCAGTTGGTTAAGCGTCTGACTTCTGATTTTGGCTCAGGTCATGATCTCAGGGTTGTGAGATTGAGCCCAGTGTTGGGCTCCGTGCTGGGTGTGGAGCCTGCTTAAGATTCTCTTTCTCAGGGCGCCTGGGTGGCTCAGTGGGTTAAAGCCTCTGCCTTCGGCTCAGGTCACGATCTCAGGGTCCTGGGATCGAGCCCCACATCGGGCTCTCTGCTCAGCAGGGAGCCTGCTTCCCTCTCTCTCTGCCTGCTTCTCTGCCTACTTATGATCTCTCTCTCTCTCAGTCAAATAAATAAATAAAATCTTAAAAAAAAAAAAACCAAAACAAGACCATGCTATAAAAAAAAAAAAAAGATTCTCTTTCTCCCTCTGACCTGTAGCCTTCACCCCCTTAAAAAAAAACAAAAAACAAGCTAGCATTCATTTTTCAGTCTTCAGATGGGTTTCCCTACTCCAGTGCTGGTAATGTTCTATTACTTGATTTGGCTGCTGTTTTTTTAGGTCCATTCAGTTTGTGAAAATTCGTAAAGCTGAACACATGATTAGATCACTTTTCAGTATGTCTGCTGCACTTACATAAAAATTTTTCATAAAACTAACATTTTCATGTTAAATTAAAGAAAAAAGTGTCAGGGGTGCCTGGGTGGCTCAGTCAGTTAAGTGCCTACCTTCAGCTCTGGTCATGATCCCAGGGTCCTGGGATAGAGCCCCGCATTGGACTCCCCGCTCAGAGGGGAGCCTGCTTCTCCCTCTGCCTGCTGCTCACCCTGCTTGTACTCTTTTTCTCTCTATCTCAACTGTCAAGTAAATACATAAAATCTTAAAAAACAAAACCAAACCAAAAACAGCTTTTAATTAAAAAAAAAATGTCAAGGACAAAAGAGCTCAAGAATCACTGATCAAGGTCAGTCTCCAATCCCTAAAATGATTAAGAATGACGAGGCTGAAGTTTGGGAAGGAGAAATTGCTTAGGGGTGGGCAGGGACTGGCATATATACATATATATACATATATATACATATACGTATATATATATATATATTTTTTTTTTTAAAGTAATCTCTGCATTCAACGGGGGCTTGAACTCACGATCTGGAGATCTAGAGTCACATGCTCTACTGGCTGAGCCAGTCAGGCGCCCCTCTAACCAGCTGACTCAGACAGGGGACAAGGAAAGATCCAGCATGCACTAACGCTGGAGCTGGATGACATTCTCAGAACCCCAGATGTATCTTACAGAGTCACCACTTAACTCCCCACTCTGTTTCTGCCCTCTTCAACCTCTTCCCTACTCTGTTTCTCCCCTCTTCAACCTCTTCCCTGGTCATTAAAAAACAGACACTTTTATCTCTTGTGAACTTGGAGATGGTTATTTTATTACCTAAGAATCATTTGACTACATCTGCTTAGAAAAAAGGGTAATTTGTGCCTGTGAAATCTAACAAGAGCCCAGCACAAGGTACTTTGTTCCCCTTTTAAGCCATTTTTAGTTTGGTGCTGTGTGGTTTAAATTTAGAATACTTCTTCCAAACTGGGGATGGGGGTGGGGGGTGCAGAGATTGAACCCAGCTGTGACTCCTGCTGCTGTGAAATAAATGGGAAAGTCTGGGAACCAGTGTTAAAAGGAGAAGCTCTCAAGGGAGGGGCCTGCAGGGGAGGGGACTTGCCTTCACTGGGGTAGGGGAGCAGTAAGGAGAAAGAAACAGAGGTTGGTATCTCCTCTTTCCCCTCTGCTCTTGCAAGATTTGGCCTACCAAGAATGAGGCAAAGGCATTTTATTCATGCACACGTAAGTACACGCGCAGGCACACACAGACACATGCACCCTGGAGAGTTGGTAGTGAGTATTATGTCTTCCTAGATTCATTTTACTTTCTCAAAGGCTAGATTTTGAGTTCCCAGCATGCTGTTCCTTCTACCTGGAATGTACTTACCCTCCTCTTTCCTGGCTTAGTTCGACTTCTTTTTCAGATAGTAGCTTCCTCTGGGAGGCTTTCCCTGACTCCAGGTCCCCTCCCCACACCCCGCCTTATAACATATTCCTAGAGCATCCTGCGTTTTCCCTTTCATGTCACTTCTCATACTTCCAGTTATGAGATTAAGTTCTGACACACCATAGGCCCTCAATACATACTGTAAAATGGGGGGGGGGGGAGGAAAAAAAAGGAAAGTGAAAGAGGGAGTGAGAGAGGAAAAAGAAAAAAGAAAGCCATGTTTCGATCCCTGCTCTTAACAATGTGGACAAGTTCCTTAACTTCTGAGACTCAGTTCCTTTATTTTCAAAACTGAAATAGTAATACCCAACTTATAGGATTGTTGTGAGATTAGAAATTATATGTAAAAAGCACCTAGGACTGTGCCTGGCATGTAGTCTAACACAGGCCTGACTTAATTCGATGTCATTCAGAAGTACCTATGTTCTAAAAAGAAAGTATGAAAATTCAGGAAAGCACAGAGAAAAGCTGTAAAACCATCTATTAATCCGTACCCTTGAGATCACTGTTAAAATTTGAATGTCTCTCCTTTCTGTGTATATCTTTATATTTTCATATAAAATAGGAAAATTATGAAAAATTTTCATATATTTTCATTTACGGGGCACCTTTGTGGCTCAGTCGCTTAAGTGTCCGACTCTTGGTTTTGGCTCAGGTCATGATCTCAGGGTTGTGAGACTGAGCCCCACGTTGGGCTCCATGCTGAGTATGGAGCCTGCTTGGGGTTCTCTCTCTCTCTACCCCTCCCCCTCAAATAAATCTTTTAAAAAAAATGTGCTTTACCTTGTTGAGATCATATTTTCTTTTCTTTCCACATGATGGCCCAAATACCTCCCACTTTTTAGAATTGCAAAATACTGCTATATTCAAAGTATTACATGATCATACATAGGCCTTCAGTAGTTAAAAGAAGATTTAGAAACTGGTACTTTAATCGTTCAAACTCTCCTTTCAACAGAACCATGTTTTGTGATTTAGGAGAATAATCCAAATTGCAGGGTAAACAAATAACATAGGGGATAGGGTACAAATTGACATTTTGTTTTTGTTTTTTGTTTAGATAACCTTTCTTATTTATTTCGGTAAATTGGAGGATTATTTGAGATGCTTGAAGAAATGGGGAGGTCAGGGGGAATGAAAACTCCATTGGCCTGGAGGTTCAGGGGCCTGAAATTTTCTTGCTTACAGCCTAGTCCCCCACGCAGCTTGACTCAGTGACTTCGCATTTGGGTCTCATTTTCCCCATCTGTGTAAATGAGAGAGTGGGCTTCGTTATAGAGATTTTCAAACTGGGCTTTCCCAAGTGCTAGAGTTCCGTGGAGATGTTTTCTTTTTCATATTGGGTAAGATTTCCTTTGAGGAAAGAATTACATAGCTTAAAACCAACCAACAAACACCAAAAAAATTAAGTGGAATGTTTCTAATAAAATTCCAATGTGCTTTTTTTCCTTTTTTTCCCCTGAGATAGAATTCATATACCATAAAACTAGCCCTTTTAAAGTCGCATACAATAAAGAGGTTTTTAGGGTATTCACAAGATCGTGCAACCAATTGCTGCTAATTCCATAACATTCTCATTGCCCAGAAAGAAACCTGGTACCCATTAATGCTCTCTCCTCTTTCCCCCCTTTCCCCCGGAACGTGGCCACTACTAGTCCACTTTCTGCCTCAATGAATTTGCCTTTTTTTGACTTCTCATATAAAAGGACTAATACAATATTTGGTCTTTTGTGTCTGGCTTCTTTCACTTAACGTGATATTTTCAAGGTTTCTCCATATGGTAGCATGAGTAAGTGCTTCATTCCTTTCTGTTCAAGCTTTTCAGAAATTTTTTTTTTCCTAGGTCTGGAAAAAAAGTTGATCAGACTACTAGAGGACTTCCTATAGTAGTAGAATGCTGTATCAGCACTGTTCTTTGAGAGGTGAAACAATTTCAGTATTTCAGGCTTTTAAATCAAAGGCTCTGTTTAGTGCATGTGAAAAACCATTTGAGCTCCCTCCCCACCCCTCCCCCCCAACCCTTCTTAAAGCCAGGAGATAGATATACTGATTGGCCAGTTTTTTCTTCTTTGTGTCTGGGGGAGACTTTTCATTGCTGGGAGTATACGAAGTGTCTCTTTCCAATTCAGTTGGTCAATTAAGATTATATTCAAACAATATATTCTTTGGCGTTCCCAACCATTTCCCTTCTAAAAATCCTCATAGCTTCCCCACCCCTCCTTTTATGGTGTCTACCTTATTCTGTGCTGTATTTTAGGTTTGGGGAGGTATCTAATTCAGGGCCCAGCACTATGCCTATCACAAAGTTGATGCTTATGATACATTTATGGAGTAATTTAATGTATCCCCTACCCTCAGCAACTTGGGAGATCAATGGACATGTGCTGAATGAAACAGACTCTGTGTATATATTCTTCTCTCATACAATCAGAGCCTAATTTTCATTTTGTTAATTAGTACTCTGCATTAGCCATTTGAATAGCAGAATTCCAAGTGGTCATCTGTTTTTGTTTTTTTCTGGTCACCTAGAAATCACTTCTTAGGATTGAAAAGCCATGGACAGTCTCTTTCATCTCGTTTGGTAAATGTAGAAAATCATAACAGCAATGATGAGAGCAATGTATTAGTCTTGGTATAACTCAGATGAGGTAATGCATATAATTTAAAATCTTAGATATAGAAAGTAGGTTATTAATATTCAAAAAATAATAAAATTGCTGCTTATTTACCTTTTACTATGTGCTAGTATTATTAAAACTAGCAATATTAATGGTATTAATATGACCATTTTATTGATGAAGGCATCGAGGATCAGAATCATGAAATAATCTAAGAGTCGAACAACCAGTAAGCGGTAGATCTAGAACTCCAACAGATTTCTTTGACCCTCAATTTATGTTCTCTATGCTGTTTTGTCTCTTTAGGTAAAAACAGAAACTGTCACATTGTGAGAGTTAATGCCCACCTGAAAATTATGTTCTGAAAGCTAAATTATTATTATTTATAATACTATTTATTATATTGTTAATATTATTAACATTGTTTCTGGCCCATATAAAAATGCAGAAATCAGTGAGCGAATGACTGAGTCAAAGAAAGAGTGAATGAGGGGCGCCTGGGTGGCTCAGTGGGTTAAACCCTCTGTCTTCGGCTCAGGTCATGATCTCAGGGTCCTGGGATCAAGCCCCGCATTGGGCTCTCTGCTCAGCAGGAAGCCTGCTTCCTCCTCTCTCTCTGCCTGCCTCTCTGCCTACTTGTGCTCTCTGTTATATAAATAAATAAAATCTTAAAAAAAAAAAGAAAGAGTGAATGAAAGACTGGGGTGGGTAGGTTGGAGATACCATATGTATTACTTTGCCAGATAAACTAGTACACTTAAAATATTTATTATGGTAGATTTGCTGGAGAATAACCTTAAAAGAAATTAAAAGTCCATGCAAAAATGGCAGGCAAATGAGGGAATGCAATGTAAAAACATGGAGGGGGTGAGGAGTTTGTAAGTGAATATTAGAAAGTTTATATTAGAGGTCCATGAATTAGTGGAATAATGAGATTCTGTTGTTCATTTTGGCCTCCCTCTCCTGTCTCCTTCTTTAAGGTACTTCCGCAATGACTCTGGAATAGTAGTTATTTACTCCTGATTGCCATCTATTTCCTTCCATTCATCTTATCTTTTTAGTCTTCAGGGTACAGACTCATTCTAAAGTTTCATAGATTGAATGAAGAATAAGCCGTTCCCCATTTACCTGCCTCCTTTGGCTGTGCCATTTAATATAAGAGGTTGCCCCTATGCAAAAAAAAATTAAATGCCTTTGTTCATAAGTCAGCCTGTTCTGTTGAAACCAATTAAACATTAAATAAATTTGGGACACCTGGGTGGCTCAGTTGACTAGGTGTCTGTCTTCAGGTCAAGATCCCAGGGTCCCGGGATGGAGCCCCACATCGGGCTCCTTGCTCAGGAGGGAGTCTGCTTCTCCCTCTGGCTGCTGCTCCCCCTGCTTGTGCTCTTTCTCTAACAAATAAATATATAAAATCTTTAAAAAATAAACATTAAATAAATTTAAATAATGACTTTGCCACAAAGTCCCTACCTGCATGATCTTTGGCAAGGCAAATAGCATTCCAAACTTATCCTCAACTATAAAGGGGAATAATAATATCTACCTGAAGGTATTTTTGTGAGCATCACATCTATCTACATGTAAACTATTAGTAAAAAGTCAGCTGTTATAAAAGACATTTTGGAGACAATTGAGGATATTTGAATATAGACTGGATATTAGATGCATTAGGGGATTATTATTAATTTTGTGGTTTTGTAGGAGAATATCCTTATTAGGAGATGCATGATGAAGAATTGAGAGGTAAAGTAATATGATGTCTCAATTCATTTGTAGTAAGTTCAGCAAAAAGAAGAACCCTCAAATATCTAGATAAAGCAAACTGGTCAAATGTTTTCTGTTGTTGAATGCAGGTATTGGATATGTGGGTATTGTGAAATTCTTTCAACTCTGTGGCATTTATGAAATTTTCATAATAAAATGATCAGGAAAAAGTTAGCTATTAATAAAGTTATAGCATTCTATTATTTCACATTTTTTCCAAAGCTAAAAGTACATAAGGACATAGTTAAGTGGATTTTGAGTAAATGAACTTGTTCCATCTGGGAAAGAAGAAGAAAATGCATTAAGAATAAAAAGTGAACTCAAGCATTGCCAGCTTGAGTGGGATAAAGCCGAGCTATTTCCATAAAATGAAGGCATTGCTGGGAACATAAGGAAGGCGAAAGTAAGGAAGGGATCTAGGATTTACTGAGTTCCCATTAAACTATTCTGCTAGATGCTATAAATATTGTCACCTTTAATTTAAAAAGCAACTCTTTGATGTAGGTAATATTAAAAAAGTTTAGCATGTTTTGAATAACTTGGCTAACACAGCTGCTGGATAGTGGAATCAGGATTTGAACCCAGATCTGTTTTGTCTGTTTTCCTTTCCCCTCTCCCTCCTTTTCTTCTTTATGATGAAGACTGGGCTTTTTTGCTTTGTTTTTTTATTTTTATTTTTATTTATTTTTTAAAAATATTTTTATTTACTTATTTGACAGAGAGAGCACAAGCAGGGGGAGCAGCAGGCAGAGGGGGAAGGAGAAGCAGGCTCCGCACTGAGCAAGGAGCCTGATGCGGGGCTTGATCCCAGGACCCTGGGATCATAACCTGAGCCAAAGGCAGACACTTAACTGGCTGAGCCACCCAGGCGCCCCTTGTTTTGTTTTTTAAATGAATGGTATTTTTTCTTTGTGGAAACTCTGGAAAACACATATTTATCAATTATGCTTGCTTCATAAGAAACCACCCAAAACTTAGTGGCTTAAGAATATATATTTATTCAGCTCACAGTCTTTTGGCCAGGAATTGGGCTCAGCTGGGCAGTTCTGATCTGGGCCAAGCTTGGCTGTTGTCAGCGAGGCTTGCTGTCATGTGTGGCATGACTGGGCCAGCTCCTCCATGAAGTCTCCAACCTGTGACAGACTAGCTTGGGATCATTCTCCCAGGGAAGGAGAGGAGAATCCAAGAGAGCAAGCAGGAGTCCACCAGGTCGGTTGGGGCTAGGCTTGGGACTGGTATAATGCTACTTCCCCTCTTAGTCCATTCCAATAGACTGGGTGGCCTAAACAACAGACATTTATTTCTTACAGTTCTAGAGGCTGAGAGGAGATAGGATTGGTGGTGAGAGCCCTCTTCCTGGCTTGCAGAAAGCCACCTTCTTGCTGGGTCCTCACATGAAGGAGAGAGAATGCTCTAGTCTTGACTGGGGCCCCATCCTCATGACTCACCACCTATCCCTAATTATCTCTTAAAGCCCCCACTTCCACATATCCTCACCTTAGGGTTTGGGGCTACAACACATGAATTTGTGGGGACACAAACACAAACACAACACCTGTTGTTCAGATTCAAGGAGTGAGGAAGTAAACTACCACTTGGTGAAAGGAAATGTGAAGTAATGTTGTAAGGTGGTGTGGATTGCAGCCATTTTTGCAAACTGTCGTCCAGAAAATACAAAAATAAGCATCCTTTAAATCATTCTTTTTTTTTTTTTTTAAGATTTTTATTTATTTATTTGACAGAGAGAGATTACAAGCAGGCAGAGAGGCAGGCAGAGAGAGGGAGGAAGCAGGCTCCCTGTCAAGCAGAGAGCCCGATGCAGGGCTCGATCCCAGGACCCTGGGATCATGACCTGAGCTGAAGACAGAGGCTTCAATCCACTGAGCCACCCAGGCGCCCGGCTTTAAATCATTCTTGATACTATTATCAAAAGATAATTATTGTTAATATATTGGTATATTTTCTTCCATTGTTTTGTCTATGCACATATAGAGACAGACTTCTTTTTAAAAAAAGAACATAATTCATATCTAGAATCTGATTTGTGTTCTGATAATTTCCCTTAAGGTTATATTGTCGGTATTTCCCAGGCATTAAATATTTTTTGACAGTGTGGTTTAATCTATGATGCATAGGAAACCAACAGTAAATTGCTGTGTTTCAGGCACTATGCTAAATACTTTCACAGTTATCTTGATTAGAAAGCAAGTTTCTGGTTAATTTGCAGGATTTATAGTCTGCTGCTCCAAAGAAAAAGCAGTGCATTTTACGTGATGAAAAGATCCAGAGAAAATTATAATGGTTAAGATATATCAGCAATGCCCATTTTTCTCTTGAAAGCTTACCCTGTCAACTATAACTGCTTATAGGAAAGGGCAGTCTCTCTCTTGTAAATGGTGGGACACTGACAACAGATGAGACTATTTGCTCTCCATTTCTGCCTGTTGCTTCAAGAAACCATTTTGCTAGACTAGTTCAGCTGTTAAAGTTAAATTGTTGGCAATTGCAGACTGTTTCAGGGAACAATTTTATTTGCAAAGGTTTTGATTTTGATTCTGTGACCAGAGTAATAGCTAGTTAGAAAAGAAGGTATAGTGGAGGGAACTCTTCCATTTGTGATAGTAAGAGATTCATTACGCTTGTGAAGCAATAGATATAGAGAAGTTGGGATTGTTCCTGTTTGAGCTACTCTGTCCCATTGGCAGACTCTGTGTCCAGAGTGATCAATCAATAAATATAGCTCCTGTGCCTAAAGGCCACCTGTTCAACCTTTCATTTTATAGGTGAAGCCACATCATTATTAATTTATTTGATCTGGCTGTATTTCAGGATCATGCTGAGCATCAGTTCTTACTGTACAGTTAGCATAATGTGATAATGAGCATAGGATTTGGGGGCCAAAGACCAGGGTTTAAGCCTGGGCTTTGTGTTGTCTAGCTCTTGAGTATGAACAAATTACTTAATTTTTTTGAGTTTCAGTTTTCTCATCTATAATTACAAAAGCTTCGTTCAGTCTTCTTAGGGTTGTTGTGGAGATTTACTGAGACAATTTATATCTGCATTAATATGGTAGCTACTAGCTCTCAGTGGCCTTTGAGTGCTTGACATGTGACTCATCTAAGCTGAGATGTGTGGTAAGTGTAAAATACACACTGGATTTTGAAGACTTACTATGAAAAAAATAAAAGTAACTTACTGATTACTTTTTTCTGTAGACTTTGTTGAAATGGCAGTATTTTGTGCTCATTGAAGTAAATAAAATATATTAAAATTGATTCACTTGTTTCTTGTTTCTTAAAAATGTGGCTACTAGAGATTTAAAAGTTACATGTATGAGTCCTATGTGTGGTTTGCATTATGTTTCTACTGGGCAGTGCTACACTACCTAGAAGTTCTCTGTAGAAGGTAGTATAAAGAATAAATGTTAGCTATAGCTGTACAAAGGGTAGAAGGTTTGAATGGGTAGGGATTCCAAGTGACAGTATGAAGCTTATTATTTTACTAAATTTCTAATGCAAGCTTTATTTAGGCATCTTAATTTTTCCTCTTTAAGTGTAGCAGGGAAATAGAGGAGTGATGACCTAATCATGTGAGCAAACAGTAACTGCAGTGCATTGAGCTACGATGATGCAGGCACTGTGCTAAGTACTGTCTTAGGTGAGATTCCTTTGGTGCGTCTGGGCCTCCTGAATTCTTAGGCAATAACCACTGTGTTCTCTGTCTCTTGTCTCTCTCTCTTCCTCTCTCAAATTTATTTCTCTCTCTCCTCGACAACATTGTTCTCGCAGATCACTTATCTCCCTCTACATTGCAGAAAGTGTGGCTCCCACTACTCCTGCATGTCATCCTTGCTCTAAGGAAGGACTCAGATTTATTCCCTCTAGTTTTAAATTGAAAAGTCCTGTGGAAAGGCCATGTTGACTTAGCTTGGCTTCAGATAGCCACCCCGGGGCCATGGCTCTAATTCCAACACCAGAGGACGAAGATTTCCTAGAAAAAGGGAGTGTGACTCTTGGTTCATAAAAGAATAAGTGTACACAGGACCTATCCTAGTTAATTTAATAAGTACAGCCATTCTGTGGGGGTAATAGCTCAATTTAGAAATGAGGAAACTAAGGCTCCAAGAAGTTACATATTTTGTCTAAGTTTAAACATCCAGGCTGAAAGCCCAGATCTGTCTGTCACCAAAGCATGTTCTTAACCACTACACTGACAGAATTTGAGAAGATTGGGTTGTGTTGATTGAAGTTTTATTGAATTCACTTTGCTATTTTCTCCCCTACCAAATTGCTTTCCACTGAAATTTGTGATAGGAATAAGGGTAAGGAAACTGGCCCCTCAGTAACATGTAAATCTTTCTTGAATTGAAAACCAGTACTACTATGCTCTCCAAATCTTATATCCAAAGCTTTAAAGGTCATAAAAAAGCTCTACCATAATTATCTTTGTAGTAATATGTTTAAAACATATTTACCACCACTTGGGCATTTTGCTTTTGTAATTTTTTTTTTTTTTTTTAAAGATTTTATTTATTTGAGAGAGAAAGAGAGTGAGAGAGTGAGCATGAGAGTGCAGCAGAGAGAGAGGGAGAAACAGGTTCCTGCTGAGCAGGGAGCCCAATGTGGGGCTCAATGCCAGGACTCTAGGATCATGACCTGGGTGCCACCCAGGCACCCCGTGCTTTTGTAATTTTTGATTATATACTTTTTTTTGGTACCTATCACATAGTTGGTACTCAATATATACTAGCTACTGTATTTACCATACTAGCTATTACATTTATATTAATAAATGTTGGCTGTTATGTTGATTATATTAATACATATTAGGTATTATATTATTATTTAAAATAATCATATCCTATTAATAACATAACATCTCTCATAGTGTCTTTTTTGGGAACAGCTTTATTGAGACCTAACTTACATACTGTACAATTCTATCCATTTAAAGTGTATCATTCAGTGGTCTTTGGTATGTTCAGAGTTGTGCAACCGATCATATACTTTCTTTTGAGAACTTTCCCATCTCCTTTTCACCAACACATGATTTCCTATAGTCTATACAGTATGGTACAGTGATTTCAGATGTGAAGATAAAGAACCATCTTCTATTATTCATAAACAATATCTGGCCCAGAGGAGATATTCTTTAAAAATGATGATTTGTAAATCTTTTAGAAAGTTGATCTGGAGTTTGTAAATCTCTTCGTCTGGTCAAAAAGTAAATTTCAAACAAAAGTGATTTCAAAATGCTATATAAATCTGTGTTTTCCACAATCCATTAGAAATCATTTAATTTACATAGGAAATTATCAGCAAGGGATAGCTTTTTTGGCTGAATTCATACGAAGCAGAGTGATGGAATGCTAAGAGCTCTGACTGGCCAGAATGCCAGCCAGTCCCTTATGTGTAGTTCTGAGGCCTGATGAATCAGAAATGCAATGACTAACCTTCATTGGGTGCTAGGCAATATACAGAGCAACTTTCTCTTATGTCTTTCATGGACTCTTCCCAGTGGCATTGGTCATTATTCATCTATTTAAGAAGTATGTATCTGGTGTCTGCATTGTGTCAGGCATGGAGTTAGACCACACATGGCCATGCCATCACGAAGCTTATAATCTGATGTGGGAAGTCATACATCTAACAGGAAATTTCAATGTAGTGTGTTATAAGTGTTATGTTAGAAGATGTACACTGTGCTGTGGGACACATGGAATCATATCTAACCTGGTTTTGAGAACTTTGATGGTTTCCTTGGGAAAGTGTTGTCTATGCAGGGATCTGAAGGGCAAGCAGGAGTTGACCAGACTAGGTTTATAAAGAACCTTTATGTCTAGACGTAGAGGATGAGGGGAAAGGGGAAGTGGTGAGGGCTGAGTCTCCAGAGGGAAGTAGCTTATCTTAGAATGTGAAGGGTTCGTTATGTTAAATACCTTAGACTGAGGGCAATGGGAAGCCCTCAAATGGTTTTAAGTAGCTGAGTCACATAATTGGATTTGCATTTTAGAAAGCTCAGAAGTGAATCAATTTGCTCACTTCCCTGTCTCAATATTCTTATCTTTAAATTGAAAAGGATAGCCTACCCTGTATAGCTCCTTCCAACTTTAATAGTCCATAAATTTCTGCTATCCTGGAAAAACTTAATTCCATGCTGATTTCCAGATATCTCAGGTAGCAAGGCCTACCTAAGATTATGACCAGTACTTGAAGAGGTGGGTTTTGTGGGGATGGGGGTGAGTGAGAGTGGTGACAGGAAGCTGAATGGATGATATATTATTTCCACTGTGAAATAAAGGAAACAGAAAGATTATGCAGGTTCCTGTGACAATCTCCTGAAAGGGAACTGGTGGATGACTTTAATTTCTCAGCATACAGTGGAATGGCACCTTGCCCCGTTCCAGTATATTGAAATCTGATGTTATGTTCCAAAAATTAAAATGCTGCCTTCTGAGATATTTGTTGATGAAATGATACAAAGTCTGGCATTTGCTAAAAAGGTAGTTAGGGATTTATACCAAACATGGTTGGCCATGACTTGATGATTATTGGTGCTGAATGATGGGTACAAAGGGATCCATTATATAATTTTCATAATTTGTGTATGTTTGAAATTTTCCATAATAGAAAGTAAAAAGATAGAATAATAAAGATGCTCTGACTTATTACCCAAGTTCCTTATTACTTTAGCACAAATGGAGAAAGAATCAGACTCTTTCACTTGGTCATACTGAAATAAATAGACTCAGAACTACTGTGTCATAAGCACTGACATTTTGCTTTAAGTTCTTTTTTTTTTTAAGATTTTATTTATTTATTTGACACAGAGAGATCACAAGTAGGCAGAGAGGCAGGCAGAGAGAGAGGGGGAAGCAGGCTTCCCGCTGAGCAGAGAGCCCTATGTGGGGCTGGATCCCAGGACCCTGAGATCATGACCCGAGCCAAAGGCAGAGGCTTTAACCCACTGAACTACCCAGGCGCCCCTGCTTTAAGTTCTTTTTAAAAAAAAAATTATTTATTTTTTTAGAGAAAGAGAGTGATTAGAGAGAGAGTGTGTGAGCTGGGGAGGTGGGGAGGGGGCAGAGTGAGAATCTCAAGCAGGCTCCACACTCAGCACAGAGCCTGATGCAGGGTTCGATCCCATTACCCTGAGATCATAACCTGAGCTGAAATGAAAAGTCAGATGCTCAGCCAACTGAGCCACCCAGGGGCCCCCGCTTTGAGTTTTGTATCAATTTAAGGGCTTAAAATGTTCCAGACTGCATTGAGATTATGTTGGCAGATCAAAGAAGGAGAATAACATTTCAAGGAAGGGGCAATTCTTCTAGGGATTTCATTGATGACGTAGGCAGAACTCTGCAGCTCTGGCCTGGGTCAGCCCAAGAAGGCAGTCTCTGGATAGCAGGATGAAATGGAGAAATCACTGTCTTTGGAGTCATAATAGGCATAATAGACTGAGCTATGTGTCAGGTGAAAGATAGTGACAAGAAATAACAAAATAGGTAACATTCATTGAATTCTCACTGTATGCCAGGTACCTGTGCTAAGCTCTTAATGCACTTCATATCATTCGATTCTAATGGCTGCCCTATCAGTTTGATGCTACTGTTTTATAGATGAGGAAACTGAGGCATAAAGAACTTATATAATTTGTCCATGATCACATAGACTTTATATAATTGCCAATAAATGTTGTGATAAATAAGCAACTAAAATCCAATGGTTAGGTTTCGGTTTGGATGCACATAACAGACAAAAGTAGAATAACTGTGGCTTAAAACAAAATAGTTTCTCTCTCATCTTTATGAAGAGATATGAAGAGATAACCAGTCCGGAGTTGCCATGATTCTCTGGAATCAGCTTCCTTCTGTTCCTTCATTCTGAAAGGCTTCCATCCTCAAGTTTACTTTATGGTCCAAGATACCTGCTGAAGCTTCATATTCCAACCAGAAGAAAGGGAAAAAGAATGGAAGAAGAGAATACCATTCATCCTCCCTTTCAAGGATGCATGCTAAAAATTGCACTTATCATTTATGCTTATTTTACAAAATCATTATTATCATACCACAACTTACTCTCATGCACATACCTAGCAGATTATAGAAAACTTGCTTGTGGCAGGTCCAAGACATGACAGATGACTGAGGAATAGATTTGTCATGCTATATGGCCATGTGCCCAGCTAAAGAGCAAGGGTTCTGTTAACAAAGCCGATGGAAAGGAACATTGAGGATCACTGACAATCACTGCTTGGTCCACGCTCAGCTGCGTTTAGAGCTCTGGTCTCCATGGGTGGGCAATGGGTATGGTAATCATTCTCAAAAGACCTTTCAGGGGTGCCTGGGTGGCTCAGTGGTTTAAGCCTCTGCCTTGGGCTCAGGTCATGATCCCAGGGTCCTGGGATCGAGCCCCGCATCGGACTCTCTGCTCAGCGGGGAGCCTGCTTCCCCCTCTCTCTCTGCCTGCCTCTCTGCCCACTTGTGATCTCTTTCTCTCTGTCAAATAAATAAATAAATAAAATCTTAAAAAAAAAAAAGACCTTTCAGGTTTAAATAGGTAACTATTTACCTATTTACCTCAACCCCACCCCTACCCCAAAAGAAAAAAAAACCAGGCACTTAATTTAGTGCTCAGAAAGTGGTAATTCTTTCCCTTCAGTGAGATGTGGGCAAGTGGGTGAAAGTGGTTTGGTGCCATGGAGACTCAGCACCCCAAGAATTGACTCCACCTGCATCTGAGTGATGTTTGTCTTCCTCATCACCATCTCATAGGATCTGCCACATCTTCTAGGGCTCAACCTTTAGGCACAAAGGGGTTACAGAGAATAAGCACCTACGTTTTAAGGATCTTGAACATAAAATCATATATAATGAGCTCGGGGCCAAACATGGGAATATCTAAGATTGAGGGAAACTTTCACTTCTGTGTAGATTTATACCTGACTTTGGGGAACTAATTACCACATGAATATTTTCAGTTTGTTATTCCCAAGACTGGGAGCAATTGAGCACAGGACCAGTTTATGGTAGTTTGTCAGAGTCCGTCCATTTGAGAAGCTGATTTCCTTCCCTGTAGAATGACAAATGAAAGGGACAGGTGCTTCCATGGGTTACTCTTGAAATGGTAATGTAGGTGTAACATTGTTCAACTATGAGCATGTCCTTGAAAAGTCAAGGGTAAGTTGAATGTTAGCAAATGACACAGCATTTTAAGCGAGCTTACTAAAGAAACCCATGGTGAATTTTTCTGTAAGCTAAAGATGGCCTCTGAAACTTTTTTTTTTTTTTTTGCATTTTCATTCAGTTAGCATATAGGGAACACCTTTTACTTGGCAGGCCCTATGGTAGGCCTGGTAAAATATGATGAATGTTGTCTTTACCTACCAGAGTTGCTCAAAATACCTGAATTATAAATAGACAAATAATATTCTCAGGTTAACAGATAGTCGAATAATAATAAAATTTTTTCATCAATTCTAAAACAATTTTTAAAATATTAACATTTATGCAGTCTTTGAAGCATCTTAAAATTGAGACTATGTCACATGTGGGTCATCGATAGTATATTTTTCTTAATACTGTGACTCAAAATGGATGATTTCTTAGATTTGATGAAATGCAGCTTTTGAGTAGGGCTTTAGTGTTTATTATATGCTTTCATGGACCGTATTTCATTTGATTCTTTCTATGAGGGAGAACAAGTACCTCTTCAACTTTATGGAAAGGGAATGTGACTCTGAGTGGGAAACAAATTATAGAAAACTTGCATCTGGCACGTCCAAAACTGAAACATATTTGTATTTTTTCCCCAAAGCTAGTGGTTTTTCCACTACACCTTGGATGTCTTTTTAATCTGCATACACACATATTTATACGCATACCTGTGCACAAGCGCAGCAGGGGTCAAGCTTATTTGAAAGCTATGAATATAAAGATTATTTTTTCTTCTAGTGATTAAACTAAGCCAAAGAGTAGCCAAGTACCAATTTTCAGGAGCACAACATAAAAAGTCCTCTAAGCCAGATAGTTACAAAACAAGATTGCCTATTGGGAACCCACATCAATTGAAAACTTTAGGTTTCACTGAGAAGAACCTGCATGTGAGGAGTTAAGCAAGGGTAATCTCGTAAGGTGCCCAAACTATTTTTTGCTGGCCACGCTTAGGTCAGATCTAAGAAATAACCCAAGTGTCATCCAGTGTTCACTTTAACCTCTGAAATTGCCCTCTCAGGCTGGTGTAGTGGCCAAAGCATAATCAGAAAGATGGGATTTTTTTTAAGAGAATTTTTATTCATTAGAGAGAGATGTGTACTCTCGAGAGTGAGAGAGAGAGAGAGAGAGAGCATGCGCACACACAAGCGTGAGCACGAGCAGGGGGGAGGGGCAGAGGGAGGGAGAAGCAGACTCCCCACTGAGCAGGGAGCCCAAAGTGGAGCTCAATCCCAGGACCCTGAGATCCTGACCTGAGCCTAAGGCAGATGCTTGACTGAATGACCCACCTAAGTGCTCCGTAAAGATGGGATTTTGAATACTAACTAAGAGCTAGCTGTATGAGCTTGGACAAGACTTAACCTCTCCAACTGTGCCTCAAAAAAAGGGTCACACCTTTGCAGGGTTGTTGGGGAGATGACCGTTAAGGTAGATAAGGTACCTGGCAAATGGAAAAAAACTAATGGTGGTGGTTTTTATTACTGTTACAAATTCAAGGAGGCACAAGTTTTAGGATACTGAGTTACCTTAAAAGATATATCCAGCCTGGAAAATTTGTCCTGTCTTGTAGGAGACCCAACACTCTATCAGGCACCAGGAACAGACAAGGTCATTTCTAAGGAAATATTGTAGGAATAGTTGAGGTTTCGTCTGCTAAATATTATCAGCTCACTCAGTTTTTCCAGCATATTCCGTCTTGTCTCTTGTGTATTGCTCTATGTGCAACTCTTGACAGCTACCACTATTTAAGCCTGTGTTCTATAGTAAAACCTCGATTAACTGGGACTTAGAACTGGAACACTTAAATGGTCATGGTTTTTCCCTCTGGGCTTCCTTTGGAGAAGGAAGGAATTGACAACTAAAGTTTTGAGAAAGATAGGAAAATTTAAGAATAGAGAGAATGCTATAATTCAACCCCTTCAATTTAACTGCTAAGAGAGAATGATTATCAAGGCCACTTTGGTGATTAATAATAGAACCAGAAGAGGATTCTAGCCCATTGCTCTTTCTTCTGGATCGTGACCTAAAGATTCGGTTTTTGGCATCTGTCTTGGTGTTGTTACTCCTCCAGTTTTGGCCACTACACTAGAGGTCTCAAAGTCAAATGCGTGCAAGGGCTGACTGACAAGGATTGAGTGGGGCAGGCTGGGTATTTCATATGGGGAAGAGGTGAACTTGGCACTCAAGCTGGAGTCTGTGTACCTTCTGTGGAGGCATTAAAAAAAAAAAGGACAGGACAGACAAAACATATTTTGGGGCCAGATATGGTTTCCTGGTCCCCAGCCTGAGCACTTTGCATTCATTGTATTTACAGACTTTTATTCAATAAGGGCATAATCTGAATTATGTACCTGAGGCACGTTGCCAAAGAAAGTTTCAGTGCTATTCATTGATTTATATTAAAGCATAAAATCGAAGAAGTGCATTTTAGAAGCCTGATCATACATAATAATTTTTGCATTTTGCAACAGAAAGAACAGAGCAATTCTGTTCTCATTTACTGTCTGGTTAGCTAGAACTTTGTTGTTCAGTTATGTATCCAAGTGAGTTCAGATGTCACAGTGTGTAGGACATTCAGAATTGGGAACCTCTTGGTATTGAAGGTTCTGTTATATATAGACATTCAAATATTTATAACTGGCACCCGTAGTAAGAAATACATTTATGTCATTACTGAGGAGAAACACCTACATACTTTCACCACACAAACTCAAAATACTAGTTCAGGAAACAATATCTTACCATATGCCAAAAATTGATATTTTTCTGACCTATTTCATTTTTATTAAAATAATGGTCATGAATTGCTAAGTTTATTTTTTAATCTAATAGTAGACCACAACATATAATTTTTTTAAAGATTTTATTTATTCATTTGACAGAGAGAGAGATCACTAGTAGGCAGAGGCAGGCAGAGGGAAAGGGGGAAGCAGGCTCCCCGCCGAGCAGAGAGCCCGATGTGGGGCTAGATCCCAGGACCCCGAGACCATGACCTGAGTCGAAGGCAGAACTTTAACCCACTGAGCCACCCAGGCGCCCCTACAACATATAATTTTTAAAAAATCACTAGACTAGGTGATACTAATACATTTTATTTATTTATTTATTTATTCAGTAGATATTTATTCAATCTTTAATGAGTGTGAGGTGCTCTTTTGGATATCATGAGCAATACAGACACGAGCAAAACATGAATTTTTATTCTCAAGGAGTCTAAAATCTAATAGGAAAGAGATACATGAAAATACCTAAAATGTCAAGCCAGAATAATGACTCTACATTATACATACTGCTTTTATATTATTATACATCATCATAATAAATTTCTTAAATAGGCAGGGCAGATTTTAGCCTAATTTACAGATAGGAAATTACATTTTTAGAAAAAGTTACTTATCCTTATAAAAATAGTAGAACAATAGTGATAACATAATATTTGTTAAGCACTTACTGTGTGTTAGGTACTGATTTAATTCTCACTACAGCCTTATTCCAGTGGTACTATTTTTATGCTCATTTTACAAAGGAGAAAAGTGAGGCAGAGAGGTTTAGTAACTTGCCTAAGGTCATAGAGCTAAAAGAGTCTGTGGAAATAGGGTTCAATCCTAGGAAATATGGTTCCAGAACTTCAGTTTTAACCAATGTGTTATAGTTCCTAGGAATTAAAAAGCACAAATCATAATCCCAGATAGGTCATGGCATATATTCATCTTCTCTGACCCTCCACCACAAAAATAGTGTGACATCTGTTGTGATGGGAGAGTATTTTGGGGGAGGAGGGGATGAGTAGGAATAGAGCCTGAACATTCCTCAGTGTGAATAACCTTCACCAAGTTGATAAAAGTGACTGAAGTAAAAAAAAAAAAAAAAAGTGACTGAAGTCAGCAATAGAAAAGGCAAAGGGAAAGAATACTCTCCCCCAAAGAGGGCATCTAACCCTTTGGCTCTGCTCTGTTTGTGATGTAGTATTCTTGAGATATAGTAAATTAGGGAGCAATCTTGCTCTTGGAATAGCAGGAGAGTTTAGCTCTAAATGTTTGCCTTGGATTTTACCAGTGCCCTTCCTTTAGCAAAGGTGTTCATTCAGAATCACACAGACACATTTCCATTAGTATAGTACTGGAAAAAATGGTACTTATCCTTTATTGAGCATCTCCCATGGGAAGAACTAGGATTGTGGGGCACTGACGATAGAGCTGTGCCCAAGCCAGCCCAATAGTAGTAATAATAGTGAATATTTGTTAAGTACTTACTCTATATGTGTTAGGTACTAATATAATTCTTTAACTATATAATGATGGTATTTTTATTATGCTCTATTTTATAGAATAGAAAAGTAAGATCTTCATGGATAAGTGAACTTTTTATGAATTTGATCTTTAGGATAATAAAAACAATTTGACTGTCAAAATTGGTATATATTTCAATTTAAGCCCCGAACTAGTTTTTAGACAGTTGTATATTAATCTAGCTATTGCATTTTCCTGCCTTTATGTGTTCTTTATATCCTTAATTTTGTAGGGTCATTAATAGTTATTCTGATTAATTTTATTTATATTAAATTAAGTGTAAGGAAAAAAATTAAATGGTCCCTGTAGCCCATTCATGTTTTTCTTTACACTTGCAAACTGAGGAGGTAGATATCCAAAAATATAAAGGCATATGTTTCATCTTAATTTCTTCAAGTGGTATGCCTGCAACTCTGAGAACAGTTGAACAAAAATAACTGAAGTTTCTCTTTTTGAAAAAAATACTTTTCACTTTTGAAAAATGGTCATCTCTAAATTCTCTTAATCCAGTGATTATAAATTCAGAATTTGCCAAGGTGTGTGATGGACATTAGGTATTTACTCTCCCTGTGGCTAAAAGAGAAGGAAAAGTACAGAAAAAGATTATTTAAAATGTTATCAGAAAATATTTGCTAGACTTTACAGAGTATTACTTCAGTCAAGTACATAAAATTGCTCAATCTGACAGATTTGGAAAATTGAAAATATAAAATTGTGTTTAAAATTTTATTGCAATTTTAACTGCTGTCACTCAAGTTGTTTGATCTTGTTGTAAATGAGCATTAATTGCGATTTGTGATTTGGGTCAGACCACACCTTCTTCAGTTAATGCAGTTGGGAAAGCAAATGGTCAGGGAACTGAGGTCTTCCCAGAGGGACTGGAGGGATCTATAGCATTCTTGGCCTCTACTGATTCATCCTCTTCCTATGAGAATTTGTGTTTGGGTGATCTTTGAGCAGGCATATGTCTCTCAATACAATTAATTTATTTTACGTAGACCTACGTAGACCTAGAGCTTCCTGAAAACTCTTTGGGTCTCAAATGATTGAGACCCAACTTTCTTAGATGCTGTTGTTTGATTTTGTGTCCTTAAGTGATCAAAATAATATCAAGAGAAAGCCACGGAAGGTGAGAAGAAGGCAAAGCTGGTTTTGTGTATAAGTTTAAGCAAATTTTACATATGTGCACTTTTTTCTTGCCGATGGGTGATAATACTCTGCCAAATGACTTTTGAAAAGCTCCTCACTTAATCAGTCCAAATCCTAATAGGGAAAAGGATCATTTCAAAACCAGAATTTCACTTGAAATGATAAAAAGAGGGATACTTCTGTAGTCTTATTATTTCAAGTGAAAATAAACATTTGGTAATTGCATTTGGAGACTTAGAGTTATGTCTAGATTTTGCAAGTTTTGAAATATATAATGTTGGGTTTCTCTTTAAGAATAAGAATGCAAAATCATGAATATGAAATTAGGCATACAGCCTTGAAAGAGGTTTCTGCAAGAAAGGGGCTCTGACCCTTCAGCTTGATTAACTTCGTCATTAATTCTCCTCTGATAATGAGTGACTGTTTTCTTCGTTTCCTCAAAATTATGAAAGAAAAGGGGAGGAGCTAGAGAATGGATAGAAAATCCTTGTCTTCCTAACCATCCCCTCAAGCCAACTGAGTGGTATAGTCCTTTCTCCAGGTCCCAAGGTAAATGATGTCAGAACTGAAATTGCACCTGATTCGACCTCTTCCCCGCTCTCCGCCCCCCCCCCCAGTTTCGTTCAACAAATAGTTACTGAAACAGTCACATCTACTCACTAGGTGGAATGGATCCTGTCTCCTACTTAGAATAGCCAGCTCTTTGATATCTCACTTAGGGATCATTCCCATTCTGGTTTGAAAGAAACTGCTGTTCCTCTCTGCCCTAGCATACATACAGCCTGGCATTTAACATGCGTTCTTTTTCTGATCAATTAAGTTACAAGTCAGTCTTCCAGGACAGAAACCTTCGGGGTGGCTTTGACTTGCCGAATCTTCCAGCAAATATAGGCTAAGTTATACAAAATGGGCGTGTCTGGATTTTACCAAGAGACCCCCTCGTCCCCAAAGCTTACCAAGCAGAGACACCCAGCCTCTTTTTTCTTTACCTCACGCGCGAAAACACCCTCTACCTGGGTCGTAGTAGTCCCCGCCCCCTCCCACCACGCCCCATTTACCGCCCTCAGCCCCCCCTCCTTGAGAATCCCCCCTCCCTCACTCCCTCTCTTTTCTACCCTCCCCGTGGGCCAGCCGCGCTTGGAGCTGCCCTGCTGCGCGGCAGGGCGACGCGGCGACACCTATAGGATTGCTTCCGGGCACTCCCCAGCCAGAGGGTGGCTGGCCCGGGGCCCGGAGCTCCGCAGGGCCGGCGGCTCCTCGGCGGCGGCACCGAGGACGCGCGCACTCGTTCGCCCTCCCGCCCGCGCCCTCTTTTTCTCCCTCGGTCGCGCGGGGCGCCCAGAGTCGCTCTCTGCCCAGGGCGGTGGCTTTGCTGCCCGCCCCGCAAAGCTCCTCTCTGGTGGCCGTTCCCTCTTTCCCTCTTCTTTGCGTCATGTCGGACACTTGATGTTTTTTTTTCTTTTCCTTTTTTTTCCTATTTTTTTATTTCCTCCTATAGCCCTTTCCACCTTCCACCTCCCCCTTCGTTTCCCAGGTTGATATTTTCCCCCTCTTCTCTGGGCTTGCCCATGAGTCTCCTCGGGAGCTACCGGAAAAAGACCAGCAACGATGGTTATGAATCCTTGCAGCTGGTGGACAGTAACCGGGACTTAAGTGCGGGGAGCGGCGCGGGTGGCGGCAAGCAGAGAGTGAACGCCGGGGCGGCGGTAGCCGCGCGGAGTCCCGCCCAGCAGCCTCCGGACCGCGCCAGCACCATGGACAGCTCAGGTAGCGCTGGCGGCGGGGTGCGCCCAGCTGAACTCCGCAGGGTCCTCCAGAGGCTGCCCACTCCACTAGCCCGAGGCTCCCACCCCACCTTGGCCTGGGAGGGGCCGGGAAGGAGGGAAGGCATCTAATACCACCAGGGTGTCGCGTCTCTAATTTCTCTAGTTCAAGGAGCTAGGAAACGTTAGATCAGTCCTGAGGCCCAGTGACTGTAGGAGCGCCTCTTAATCTGGCTAGGCTGCTGAATACACTAGCTGGGGGCGGGGAGAGGAGGGGAAAGGGGAGGGAAGGGGTGGACGCGAGAAGGGAGCGGGTGGCGCGAGGAGCCACTGGGAAGGAGGGCAGGGAGAGGCAGCTGCTTTCACTACCCAGCTGGATGAGGGGGAGAGGTGAAGGAGCAAGTGCGTTGATTGTTTTTGCAGCCTGCGGAGGGACGGTATTTATTCCAATTTTTATTCTCTTAATGCTGATGTTATTTGCAATCCTGTAAAGCTGTGCCTCTTCTCAACCCGGCTGTCTGCTAGGGTTAATGCTGTTACCTTTCTTCAGCAATTTTTACCTTGAGCAAATTTTTATCTAGAGCTCTTTTACACAGCTTTTATGATTTGTAAAAAGAAATTTATTTCATCTGCTATTGGCTTTGATCTTGTTTATCTTTTTGCATCGAGTGTACTAATATTTCATAAACGTTACATGTAAGGAAAATGAAAATGCCTCTAAACTTTGTATCTGGGCTTGCAACCTTTTTTTTTTTTTTTTTAAAATAAAGCTCTTTTAGCGATTTCCATAGCAAAATAATCATTTAATATTTTAATATATGTATGTTGGACCGGGGGTATTATTATAGCTGTTTGCTCACCTTTTCGAGGAACCAGGATCAGAGGATTGTTTACATAAAGATAATTTATAATTGAAGTGCTCAGTGGTTTGTTCTACATTGGTAACTTTAATATATTGGACAACCGAGGACTCCAGAGGAAAGATTCATGTTGGGTTGTTTGAGAAGTAATGAAAACAAACTGAATTTAATTCTTGCACTTTGCAAATAAATGCTTCTTTCTTTTAATTGTGTAATGGCTCTCCCTGGACTACTGTTTTTCTATTTTCCTTATCCCGTAAGTGGGGTAAAATATTGTCTACAGATGTTCAAGTGTTCTCACCTGAAAACATATTTTACCCATACAAGCTCTTATTGGAGTTAAATAAGGTATTGGTAGAGTGTTTTCTCAGGACCATTTTAAATTAAAGCTAAAATTACCTGAAGGACTGATGATTCTAGCAGCTTTGGTATTGATGTTGTACATAGGTATTTGATTTATGATTTTCTTAAATCTGTGATAAAGTCCAAAGCATCTTTTGGCCGTATGTGATCTCCTTTAAGTCTTAAAGAAAAAGATTCATGCATTCCAAATGATGCCACCATAATCCTTTCTGGAACATAGTGGACATGTATACAAATAACTGAAATGGAATGAACAATTTCTAAATGAGTGAGGAGGAGCCTCACTTTCAGGAAATGAAATTTTGTACATTTTCACTTCTCATAAGGATTCTTATTTTAAGAATTGGAATTTGTTTTTAAAGTATGTTACATCCTAGAATATCTTCAACACCTATTTCCTGAGTCCCTTATATGCCAGGCACTGTGCTAAGCACTGTGAGGGAATATAATAGTGAATGAGAGACACTTCTCATCTTTAGGGGACTGTCATTTGATAGGAGCAGTCACTCAAACACACAGCAGCCTATAGTGAGTCCTGGATTTTTGAGGATTGTCTTTTTTTTTTTTTTTTTTACCAAATCAGACTTTTTCAATAGGTTTAGAGAAGAAGAATGAAGTGACTTGATAAACCGTTGCAATGGGAAAACATTTTTATTAAGAATATGGTTATATCTAAAGCATTATTGCTAGGAGTTGATTCTTCAACTTGATCAAACTAGCCCTGTATGAAGACGTTGCAGGAGTTTTCCCCATCCCCATTCCTCTTTCTGGTTAGGGGAACGTTGTGGCTTTGTTATGGCAGAAATATGTATCTTATGACTATTTTGATGCATATTTGCAATTGAGAACACAGTCTGGGAGGATGCTGTTTGCTTGGTGTGGATGAGCAATTGGGCCCCGAGAGTGGGGTTTCTTTTAGTGAGTAGCAAGTTTCATTGACTAGTGCAACTATATCTATCTTGTCTAATTATAGTTCTTTCTTCCTAGATCCTCAAAGAGTGGACTTGTGCAATGTAGTTGTATCCATTTGTTTAAGATATTTAATTAAGCATGGATCATTTCTAAAGCAGCACTGATCTGCCCATTTATTCAACTCATTGTACTGTAACATGCTGGCTAGGAGAGGTGGTTCATGGGGCTTTTGGTCTAACAGAAGTGTTTATGAATGGAAAAAAATATGTCTAAAGGATTTAAAAATAAATCTAGAGGATTTAAAGCTTAGTTCTAACAATACCTTACACTGGAATACCTATTTATAATAGGTGGTACACTAGGACACTTATTTCATTTCCCCAGAAGTCTATTAGGCAGAATAAGTGGCATATCTGTGCTTAGAGACTTGATGTCGAACATCTGCACTACTGTTACTAGCTGTAAAACCTAGACAATTTTTAAGCCTGTTCCCTATTTATAAAAGGAGAATCATAATAGTTGTTTTTACAATAGAGCTTTTAGGTTGAGATTTAAAATAACATGAGAATACATTTACAGTTTTCCTTTATTTTGCTGTCTGTGTCCTTACACTTAGATGAGGAAACGTAATTTTAGAGACAGTAGGAGACTTGTTTAAGGTAAAAATACTACTTAGTGACAGCCAGATTCGGTTTTCTGACTCCAAGGTCTAAGTTTTTCTCCACTGAACTGAACTGTCTTTCTGTGTAGGTATAATGTCAACTGATTATCGAGATAGAAACAATACCATTTCCTTGGATTTCACCTCTGTTTTTAGATGAAGGAGTGACAGATGTTCAGAAAAGTTTAATGACTTTCTAAGTCAACAGACTCTCAAGTGGTGGATTCCAGAGCAGCCCCCAAGCCAGATGTATCTTCCAGAGCTCTCTGCCTGCCTTGGTTTACTTTCTCTTCATTTGAATTATTCTCTAGAAAAGATTGTCATTCAAAGGTCATCCTCTAATCTCCCAGATGGCATTGTAGCTATCCCATCCCATCCTGTAGCTCAGGAACCCTGTATTTATCTTGTGTTCATTTCACCTACCATGAAAAGTAGAATCTACAAACAGTCCCAGTCTTGAGTCACCAAAGTGTTCCAACATTAGGCTTTACTTACCAAATTCATAATGACAAGCCATAAAACAGTAGTCCAATTAAAATCTGTTTCCAGATTTTAATGGAATTTAAAAGTGTAAGGATAATGAAGAATGCTAATATACTTTCCTGTTTAGTATAAATCTGATTGAAAGCAAAAATTACCTTTAACAAATGCTATTCTAGGTGATATTTAAACGCAGCATCTACATTTTGAATCAGGCTTTATCATTATATAGTACTTATTCGGGTAACTTCATACTTCATTGAAATATTATAAGCATATATATGCTAATATTCCTTTCTTAGGAATACCTGGCCATTTAAGGGTTTTGTAGATTGAAGACAAAGTTGATTTACTAACTTAATGTGTGGCTAAAGTTTGAATGTTTCTAGATAGTCACTTAAGTATGCATCTTTGTCAAAGTTCCAATGCTTGGAGACTGCCAGGTTTCATAGACTTAGAATGGGAGTCTTTTTTTTTTTTTTTAAAGATTTATTTATTTTAGACAGAGAAGAGAGAGTGTGAGAGTAGGGGGTGGGGAGGAGCAGAGAGAGAGAGAGAGTCTCAAGCAGACTCCATGCTGAGCACAGTGGGGAGCTTGTTGTGGGACTCCGTCTTCCAACCCTCAGATCAGGACCCTGAGATCACAACCCTGAGATGGCAACTGGAACCGAAACCAAGAGTCCCCAGAGGCTTAACTGACTGTGCCACCCAGGCGCCCCAGAAGGGGAATCTTTTGGACCAAGTCTCAGAAAGATGACCATGTAGCCTATGATATATACCTTCCGCGATGGAGCTATCACTGCCTTCTGAGGCTGTATCTTTGGACTGTTCTCATCAGCACCAAGTTCTTTCTATTTATTTAGGCCTTTTGGCTTTCTAGATACAAAATAAATCTAATCCTTTGTCCACCCTTTGAAAATTCGAGAATGGATCCTGTTTCTCCTCTTAGCTCAGTTGTCTTCTTTTCCAGGCTAATATATATTATGTATATATATATGGTCTAAGTTTTTCTCTACTGAACTGAACTGTCTTTCTGTGTAGGTATAATGTCAACTGATTATTGAGATAGAAACAATACCATTTCCCTGGATTTCCCCTCTGTTTTTAGATGAAGGAGTGACAGATGTTCAGAAAATATACGTATGTATATATACATACACATAATACAAAAAATTTATATACATAATATATAATATATATTATATAAAACATATACACACATCTATAAATATATATCATATATACAATCTTATATACATAAATCATATATAAATGTATATAAATATATTTAGATATATAGCTATATTAGATATATAATGTGAATAATGCAGATATATAATTATATATAATATTTATATATTACTTTATTTAACACGGTTTTTAAATTAATTTTTATTATAAAAGTTTTTATCACAAAAGTTTTCCATGCTCTTGTTAAAAAAGAATTAAAGATTATAGAAAAGAATACGACAGAAAATACAATATACCCTCCCCATTCCCTGATTCTTTGTCTCAGAGATAACCCCTATTGCAAGTATATGTAAACATATATATAAAATATGTGTGTATGGATAAGATTAAAATTATAATAAAAAAGAAAGTTGTAACCATGTGTGTTTATACACATTGTTCAGTAATGCTTAAACATAAAAATTGTTACAATTTTTTTGTTGTAGCAATGATTACAATCCAGGCCATTTTGCTAAGCACCGTACATATGGTATCCTATTTAACCCTCATAAGAATTCTTTAAGGTAGGTGATAGTTAATTTTTTCTTATAGTTGAATAAACCAGGCACAGAGAGGTTAAGCAAGTTGTCTGAGGTTACACAGGCTCCACTTATTCTACATTGAGTAAAGTGTCATAGAGAAATGTCCATAAGGTTGCAAGTGAAGAATTTCCCGGTGAATGTTTCTATTTGCTACTTTCCCTGTGGTAAGGGGAAATAGGAGTATCTGAGGTAACTGAAATGAATATAGTTGTTTTTCATTTTGAATCTTGTAAATAAGATCTCTCTTTCTCTCTCTTTTTAAGATTTTATTTATTTATTTGACAGAGAGAGAGAGAGCACAAAGTAGGCAGAGAGGCAGGCAGAAGGAGGGGGAGAAACAGACTCCCTGCTGAGCAGAGAGCCCGACATGGGGCTCAATCCCAGGACCCCAGGATCATGACCTGAGCTGAAAGCAGATACTTAACCAACTGACCCACCCAGGCTCCCCAGGATGTCTCTCTTGACTTAATTATAACCTAAAGAATTTTAAAATGCTAGACGTGAAGAAGGCGGAGAAAAAGCATTATCGAATAAGACTGATTAAATCCTTATATGACTCTGAGCAAACAATATAATTGGTACCGCTTTATAACTTTGTGGAGCAATATCTCGCCAATCAAAATGAGTCCCCACTGTTCTCAGGATAAAGTCACTTTATATTAACTGGACATCAGAAGCCCTGGTTCCTCTGCAAACCAGCCAGTAGAACTTCTTATCCTGTCTCCACTGGTAGGCCCCCTTCCCCCCACCTCCATCTCTATTCTTTTGTACATATTGTTCTCTCGGGTTAGACCAACTTCTCCCATAGCCATCTAGATGTCCACTTTTCCAGGTTATCTCCTACTCATTTTTCAGCTCCTAAACCCCTACAGACTGTATGAGATGGCCATTCTCCATGTTCCTCCCCCAGCCTGTATATCCCTGCCTTAGCTCTTACCACATCAGGTTGTGATACATTGCCTGACCTATCTCTCCCTCCAGACTCTAAGTAAAGTTCAGAGCAGGGCTGTGTGTTCCTCACCTTTGTATTCTTGTCGCTGCTTGGCATTTATTAGGAGCCTGATAAATACTCATTGAATGAATAAAAGCATGCACTGATTTTGAATTTTTAAAAAGGGCATTTATAATGAAATGTACCTATCCAAACCATAAAATAAGCATACAGCTAGATTTTAATAGAAATGAGACCAGACTTGATAGAAATGAAACCGTTGGCAGAAAGCTAGACCAACTCAAAAATGAGCATTTTTCATATGCAAGGACACTAGAGGGGAGAGAAAGATAATTAATACATAGTCCCAGACCCCCAAGAGTTTTCTAGTGTGGAAATGTAAAGAAATAATAAGCTTACCAAAAGACTGCTTTCTTGACCAAAAAAAAAAAAAAAAGCAACTTATTGTATGATTTATCATCAAGATAATTTTTTGAGCAGAAAAAAAAGAAACACTAAATGTATACAATTTTTTTTTAACAAACTAATAATAGAATACTTTTATCTGTAGATTTGTGTGTTTCTTCATCAGTATTGCAAGGTTGGAATCTTAGCTATTTTCAGGTTTAATATTAAAAATTCTTTGTATCACCTTTGGCCATCTGCAATTTATGTAAGCATTATGGTGTCCTTTATAACCTGTACTCACGATTTTGAACTCCCTTTGGAAAGAGTCTTTAATTTCGAGGTGGATTAAAGAATCCTGGAGTTTAAATCGTACATTTCTTCATTGACAAAACTTGTAACTCGGGAGAAAGCTAAATTATAGTTATTGTCTACTTAAACAACATCTCTTAAAATTTATGTAGGAGCTTTTGACAGAGCAGCTCGATGTCTGAGTAATAAGCCCTTCATGGTCTAAGGAATTAGGAAATTTTCATGACAGGTGCCAAGAGATCTGGCAATTTCCAGTTCTTCAAATTGCTTTACCTGACATGTCACAGGCCATAGCCTAGATCCAAAATATTTTTTTCTTTCAATAATGCATCAAAGCATAATTTGAAAGGCACTAGGGATGAAAATTAAAATTCAGCTGTGCGTGATGTTAACAATGCAAATGACCACACCAAGGAAGGAATCAGATGGTCCAGCACTTGTTATGCATGTTGGGTTTGCACCTGCAGAAAATGATTGTTGGCACATTGAAGTGTCGTACTCTACCTGGTGACTGGTGAATTTGTTTGACGTGTGTTATAAGCTACTTCTCGATTTTAGAAACGTTATGCTGTGAAAGAAGTGCACCTCAGAATTGGGTATATTTGGCACAGGGCAAGGTGAATAAGGGGTCTAACAATAGCCACATATTAGTGCCATGGAGTGCAGAAGCAGGAGGCATAATTTCAACCAGGGAGACAAGGGAGGGCTGCAGTGGAAAGTGCTGTTTGAGCAGGAAGTCAGTAGGTGGAGAAGGAAAGGAAAATTGTTTTGGGCTGAGAGCTAAGGTGCAGTGGCATGATCATACATGGTATGTTGAGAGATTTGCATTTAGGCCTGGAAGCCGGAGCCCACATGGGTTGGAAGGGCTATAGTGGATGACGCTGGGAAGACGGATTGAACCCAGATCAGGGTAAGTCTGTTGAGAAGGTTGGACTTTATTCTGTATATAGCGGGATCGTCCTAAAGATTTGGGAGAGGGGCTGAGGCAGGGCTGACGTACCCATAGGCATAGTGCCTAGAGATCACAGCAATTTTAAGGCCGACAAAAATGTTTTAATTTTAATTTCTTTTAAAAACCGGAATAAACTAAATGAGTATAGCAGTAAGGAATTAAGGAATTCATATTCATACCAATGCAGTAAAAAATAATTTTTTAAATTGGGGGAATGAGCACACGAAGGCAAAACTACTTAGGGCCCCTAAAGGTCCTGCTGCAGTTCCAGAGAGAAGAATGTAATGTGCAAATCCTGGAGATACTTGGCAGCTGCATAAAAGGTGGGTCCCGTTTGTGGTTCCCACCTGTGTCCTGGCTGTATCAGGTTGACCTGAGACACTGCTTGAAAACACAGTTCTTGGGCCCCAGGGATTCGTGGTTTAGTGAGGGAGGGGGCGTCCTGACAGGGAGAGAGCATGTGCCTAGTGGACAAGGAGAGCAAATAAGTGTCCATTAAATTGATGACCTGAGAAGTAAATGACAGCCCAAACCAGGGTAGTGCCATGAACTGTGGAAGAAAGAGGAAAGCATTGCACAAAAGAACGGACAGACTGACAGCAGACTGGATATGAGGTGGGAGGTATAGGGGAAGCTAGAGGTGTCTAGCCTGGTGGCAGGAGAGGAGGTAGTATTTTCGTTCTTGACGAGAAATGGAAAACGTGACCAATTGGTTTTCGATGCTACAGATGCACCATGAGCATACTAGCGAAAGGGCTGAATATGCTGTCAGGTTGGCACAAGGTGTCACCAGTCTTTCAGCTTCTTGGTGGGCTGTCCATTAGGCTGTGCAGATCTCCAGGGGAGTGCTGTGGAGGAGGTGGGAGGCAGGAGCAGGTCTGTGTTCGCCTAGGGGAGGAGTAAGGTAATCAGTGGAAATGCTAGAACTGAAATTCTGCGGCACTGGGCTGAGTCCAGGGCTGTGGCTGGAGGCCAGGATGGTGTAAAGTAGCCAGCCCGCCCTTAGGCCTGTTCTCACAGGGCAAGCCCTAGGATCTGGGTCTTTCCTTGCCTGCTGATGGGGAAACAGGAAGAAAGCTCAAACACCAGGGAAACCTGGAAGATGACTGTTGAAGCAGGAATTCTCGGTCTCTATGGAAACAGACGAGTGCCTGAAAAAACACCCTGACCCCAGAAATTCTCAAGGGCTGCCTTGGGCCAGCATTTGGCCACTTGAACATCACAGCAGAAATCAGCGGGTGACATTTCTCTTCACTGCTTATTCTTCCTTCCCTTTCTCCCTCTTCTGCAGTCCTCCTTCCCAATATTCTCTTCCTTCTGCCTCCTCTACTTCCTTCTCCTCCATCTTCAGCTTCCTTGTCCCTCTCTCCTCTTTGCCTGAGCTGCTCTTTTCTCTTCCCCTGTCCCACCTGCGCCTTCCACCTTTTTCCCCAGTTAGTGAGTCAGCGTATTTGGGAGACTTGGAACTCCGTGCCATAGGAAGGTGTGTGGATGACTATAGTTTGGGGGTATGCATATGGGGATGTATGTGTGTGACTTAGACCCCAGGCTGCTGTGTGTGGCCCAATGGGTGTGAACACTGGTGTCACTTTCCAATTTGGGTAATTGCATCTGACCTACCTAAAATTTCACTTGCTGTTTCAATTAGCCAAGTGTTCCGCACTGTGACTTGGTGATGAGAGGTTTCGTAAGCCTCCATCCCAGAGGTAGCTGCATTTCATTCAGATGAAGGAGAGAATTTCACTTACTAATTTGCAGCTAGGGAGTGCAAGATAATAGCACACCATTTCCCCCTCCCTGTCTCTCCTACCTCCTCCCAGCAGAAAAGCAGATCTTTCTCTTCCCTTCCCCTATTGCTAAAGCTTAGAAAAATGGCTCTGTTTTCAACCCTTCCAAGTCCAAATTTGTGGATGCTGTTGAGCAGTGGGGATATTAGGGAATCATGAGTCAGAAGCCGCAGATGTAAGCTTTGGCTTTGTCATTTACAAGCTTTGACCTTGAGCAGGTAATTCAAATGAGAAAAATCATACTCACCCTGCCTGTTTCACAGGCAAGGGGAAATATAGGAATGTAGATGAAAGCACTTTGCAGTGGGTAAATTCTGCATTCATGCATTTTATGAATGTCTCCTGACTGCCTATTATGTGCCAGTACAGTTCTAGCCACGGTGATACAGTGGAGGACAAGACAGATAAGACTTGGGCGCTTGTAAGTTTACATTGCACACAAGATATACCATAAGCAAAGATAAAGGATTATATGGTATGCTAAATGCCATCGAGGGACTAGAGTGAGGGAGAGAATAGCTCAAGGTGGGGGTAGGGAGGAGAGAAGGCTACTTTACAGACCACAATCAGGAAGGGCCTTTCTGAGGAGGTAACATTTGAGCTGACACCTGAAGAAACAGAAAAAAAAGAAGGAGAGAGAGAGTGGCAAAAAGAGAGAGAGAGTGAGTGCTGTGTGTAGCACATTTCAAGGAATAGGTTCAGCAAATGCAAAGACCTGGAAGAGGGGCCAAGCTCTGTGAAAGGATATGCCATTGTTACAACCAGCGCTTAGTGAGCCAGGAGGGAAGGGGGACAAATGAAGTCTGAGTTGTGTTTCTAAGAGAACCATTTTGGCTGCTTGCTTCAAGTAAGAATTTGAGGTGACTTCATAGGTTCATAGAGATTCGAGACTGTAGATAGGATTTCTATACTAGAGATGACATCAGTAACTATACTTTTGAACATTAAGGGTCAGACTTTTTTTTTTTAATTCAAATGATAATATTTTCATAGCATCTTAGTGTGGGCAACATGCCTTTCTGTACTCTCTCATAGTTTTTAGAAGGTCCCAGTGAAATTCTAACATACTGGAAATGACACGTTTACAGAGGAGGAGAGTTGAGGTCTTGGGCACCCTGTGGCCAAGATGTATTAGCTACTCTCAAAGGAGACAAGCTGGAGGGATAGAAGAGTAAAAGTTGGGTTTTAACTGCTAAGGAAATTGGCTTAGGTTGCCTTGAAACGTATAGCAGTATTTTGCTTTAATTATTGGCCTTAAAATCCAGCCACTAAATTGCCTAACGTGGTAGGAGCCTGGCTTTGTCTCTCAGTGTGCCAGGAGAGAACTGTCTCCATTATGCCTCATTTGGCACATGGAACCTAGGAGGCTTTCACACACTGTATTGTTTTGTGAGGATTTGCAGTTGTAACAGAAGACAGTTCTATTTCATATGTTGCTTTGTTTTCAAGCCATTGCATGAGAGCTCGGCTTCTCGTCTCTTAAAAAGCAAAACCAAACCAAAACAAGAACCCTGTTTTTGTTTGTAGCAGGATGCATATTTATGAAGAGAAAATATGAAACAATTTAGTAAGTCACATAAAAATGAAAATAAAAGTTCATTTCCTTCCTCCCCAGATATAATTAATATTGTTTCTTGTATGTACTTATAGAGTTTCCTATGCATTTACAAGCTTCTCCACAGCCACAAAGACACATGCAGATTCCTGCACATCAACATATGTGTACATACACATTCATATATAATAAATACCTGTATGTCCTGGGATCATTCTATACATGCTATTACAGAACTTGATTTTTACTTAACACTATGTCTGGGATAACTTTATACATTTTTATCTAGTGATATACCTCATTTTCTTTTAATGACATGCTTTTGAATTCCACTGTCCCAATTCTTCTATTGATAAGCAGCAAATATCTTTGAGTATATGTTTATTTATTGTATATGTGATACACCCATGGGATAAATTCTTAGAAGTGGAATTGCTAGGAGAAAGAGCACACTCACATCACATTATGATAGATCTTGCCAGATCGCTGCCTAAAGAGCCTCGATCCAACTTAAATTTCTACTCACAGTATATGCGTCTACTTGTTTTCCCAGATCTTTGTTAAAGCTGAGTGTTGTTATCAAATTTCTTAATTTTTGGCGGCCTCATAAGTGAGAAATAGTGGTAATGGTTCACTTGAAACTGGCATTACATTTTGATACTTCCATGAGTTATTTTTATGTTTGGAAATGGATGTTGTTTTTTTTTTTAAAGATTTTATTTATTTATTTGAGATAAACAGAGAGGGAGAGAGCATGAACAGGGGGAAGGGCTAGAGGGGGAGGGAGAAGCAGGCTCCTCATTGAGCAGGGAGCCTGACATGGTGCTTGATCCCAGGACCCTGGGATCATAACATGAGCCTAAGGCAGATGCTTAGCTGGCTGAGCCACCCAGGCTCCCTGGAAGTGTTATTTATTTATTTTTTTAAAAGATTTTATTTATTCACTTGACGGAGGGAGAGACCACAAGCAGGGGGAGCAGGAGAGGGAGAAGCAGACTCCCCGCTGAGCAGGCAGCTGGATGCGGGACTCAATCCCAGGACTCTGAGATCATGACCCCAGCCAAAGGCAGACGCTTAACTGACTGAGCCACCCACGCACCCTGGAAATGGGTTTTAATTATTTTTTATCACATAGGTTATACATATTTAGGGCAAAACAATTTAGAAAATGCAGAAAAGTGCAAAAGAAAAAATAACCGACAAACTCGTTTTCTGTAGATGACTGTTGTTAACGTTTTGAAATAGACCCCTTTGTCTCTTATCTCTGTATGAAGTATGAATGAAACAACTGCGTTACGTTGTTCACTCTTTGTTGACTGTGGCAACTGGTTTTCTTGTGAAATACCGTAGTACAGAAGTGGGAAGTACACTGGAGTTTGAGCCAGTGGCTGTTCAGATTCAAGTTTTGACATCACTGACTGTGAACTTGGGCAAGGCATTCTACTCCTCTGAGCCCCTCTACAAAGCAGATAATGTCTTTCTTATCAGATTGTTAGGAAAATCAAATGGGGTAAGGTACAGAAAAGTACCTAGTGCATTCCCTGCCCTGTAGTAGATACTTGATAAATGTTGGCTATATCAACAGGTTGACATGAAGTAAGGCCATGTTGGCAATATTTTATTATCCAGAGGTTTCTTTAAAGTGGATCATGTTTCTCTCTTCATTTTACAAAGTTCTGAGCATTTTCTTCATTATATTCATACTGGGATTATTCATAAGCTTTAAGGCAATTTGTGATCACCATATAGTCCTTATAAATGTGTAGGATATCTATTACTACCACTCTTGGTTGAGGCAGTCAGCAAGCTTGATATGATGGGGTGCTGAGAACGGCCCAGTTTAAGGAGAATTTTGAAGGTAGAGGATTGCAGAGCTTCCTAAGGATGAAAGGAAAATACCATTTATATTTTAAGTATAACTAGGCATTGCTTATTTTTTCCTTCCTCCCTCCCTCCCTCCTTCCCTCCCTCCCTCTCTCCCTCTCTTCCTTCCTTCCTTCCTTCCTTCCTTCCTTCCTTCCTTCCTCCCTCCCTCCCTTCCTTCCTTCCTAATTTTCTTTCTTTCCTTCCTTCTTTCTTTCTTCCTTCCCTTCCCTTCCTTTCTCTCTTCCTTCCTTTCTTCCTTTCTTTCTCCCTTTCCCTTTTCTTTTTTTTTTTCTTTTCTCCCCCAGTGTTTCCACAAAAGCTAATTCATGTGAAGCAGTGGTTCCCTACTTTCTACCCACCCTCCTCCATGGGACATTTGGCAATGTCTGGAGACATTTTGAGTTGTTGCAGTCGCAAGGGTGGGTGATGGGTTGTTATTGGCATCTAGCGGGTAGAGGCCAGGGTGCTACTAAACATCCTATAACACACAGGACAGCCCCCACAACAAAGAATTGTCTGGCTCAAAATGTCAATAGTACAAAGGTTGAGAAACCCTTATACAAAAGGAATGAATATAGTGATTATGAGGTGAAGGTGGCGAACTTGGTAAAGTATGTGTCCGTGGACCCATAAGGTCCTGGTCAGTGCTACCAATTAAACTGTATCTAAAGGAATTCTTCCTGACTGGAGGAGGGTCTTTGCTTTTCAGAGAGATGGTGTAAGCTGTGAAATAGTTCTGTTGCCTAGGGCTATTCTCTAAAGGCAGCTGAAGTCCTAGAGAGTTCAAGTTCCTGTCTCCTTTTTCTCAGAATCCAAGATAGACTTCCTGTGTTCATTCCAGCATTTATTTATTCAGCAGACACCATTAAAAGTGACTATTAGCCCAAGTACTGTGCTCTAAGATAAAAAGAAAAAGAAACAAAAGCTGAAGTATCTGCCCTTAAGGAGCTTAGAAGACAGTATTGTGGTTAAGGACTCAGATCTGATCTGTTTCCTCGGTTCCTGTCTCTGCCATTTGTAATGTATGTGATGTAGGTCCTCATTTTAGGATGAGGTTAAGAATAATCTAGCTCATGTGATTGTTGTGAGGATTAAAATTTTGACAGGCCAAGTATTTAGAACAGTATCTAGCTCAACAAATTTTGGTTGGTTTTAATATTTTTATTTCACTACTACTACGGGAATCCTGGAGCTTTATGGATTATCTAGTTTAGGATTTTCAAACTTGATTAGTACTAGATTCCTTTTCTCAATAAAGCCTTACCTAGACTCCCAGTATATGAATTACATGAAAACGGAGTAACTCTTGTTGAAATAAGTTTGTGAGGCTGGGATACGCTTTTTTGGGACACCCACCTCTCTCTCATAACTGCCAAACATGGGGCAGTGGAGAATCCACTTTGACAACCACCAGTCTCAAACAGTTCACTCATTTTAAAAACAAGGAAACCGAAGCCTGGAGAGAGGAAGTGATCTAAATGGGGTATGAGGCAAGTACATGAATAACTCTAATGTACATGTGTCAAGCACAGAAACAATGTTCTAAGAGGGAATTCAGAGAGGGCAGTGACAGTCTCCTTGGTTAGGTTGTATTTAAGCTCAGTCTGAAAAATGGATAGAATTTTAAAGTTTTAGATAAAGTGGGAAAGAATATTTCAGAGAAAGAAATAGAATGAAAAAGGGATGGAAGAAAAAGCACTGGAAGGTGCCTGGGTGGCTCAGTCGGTTAAACATCTGCCTTTGGCTCGGGTCATGATCCCAGGGTTCTGGGATTGAGTCCCACACTGGTCTCTCTGCTCAGTGGGGAGCCTGCTTCTCCCTCTACCTCTGCCTGCTCTTCTACCTACTCATGCTCTCTCTCTCTGGCAAATAAATAAATAAATAGAAAGAAAGAAAAAGCATTGGAGTTCTTGCCCATGTCTTAGTAAATTATCTTTGGTTGTGAGTAATAAAAGCTTATTTCAAAACATTTTAATTGAAAACCAAAGGAAGGGAGTAGCAAAATCACAGGGTACCTTCTGGATCCTAGGGCCAGGGAGTGGAACTCGGCTTCATTTGGGCCTGGAACGCCAGAGCTGAGAGCCTTCTGGCAGCCTCTCTCTTTCTTGTGTTGCATGGTTCTTGTTTTATCCTCTCCTGTACATTTGCTGCATCCTTCATTCTCTCTCTGTAGACCAGCTTTCCTGTCTTCTTTGTGTACATGGCTTCCCCAGATGTGACAAATTTACATGTCACTGGTTCAAGCAGCCAGTCTTCATGGATCATCTGTCTCTAAATCCCAAACTCTAAATTCTAAGAGGAGAAAATCCAATTGGCTTAAGAGGTATTACTTGTGTACCTCTCATCCAGTAGTTGTAGCCAGAGTGAAGGATGTGAGAAACCTATCTAGTCATGTCAATATAGTTAGCGAAGCCCAACTCAAGGGTGAAACAGAAGCAGAACTGACCCTCAGGTTGTTCCTTTAATGTAAGTACAGACAGACATCTATGTAGCTATACCTAAGGATGAGGTAGTTAATAGGAGCAAGAAGTAAGTGAGTAGATTGACAAAGACTTCTCTGAAGAGGGACACTGGTGGTGGCTCTGATATGTAGAGAGGATGTCCTCAGGTGGAGAAGGATAAGGGAGGACATTCTAAGGAGGAGCTGACTAGGAACAAGGAGGAACATTGGATGTTTGAGCGCAGTGAGCAGCTGAGTATCTAATGTGCCAGTAACCAGTCACTCATTCAGACAGCACATATTTATTGAGGGCTTGCTAGGAGGAAGGTATGTTTGTGGATGAAGAAATAAAACTTAAGCTAGTTAAACTGCTTCCCCAGTGTCATAGAGAATGGGAATATGAACCAGATCTAGCATGTACCAAAGTCTGAAAAACTTTTTTCCTCCATAATTTTTTCGCTTATGCTTTTTTTACTTGATTCTACAAGGTTCAAAATGACTTAGAGCAAGGTTAGTGGCTCATGCTTTTTTTTAAACAGCTTTTGAAATTGTGCCTTGTCCTTACTTCCTGAAGTAAGAATAGGCAAATGCTTTTCATAACTATAAAATGATTTATATGTGAGTATTTGTTTTAGAGGGATTTTTTTTGGCAGATGATTTCTAAAATGCTTGATAATTCTAACATTTTAGTACTTAGGGACTTGTTCTCTTTCATTTCAGTAAAGTTGGCAACCAGTTAGATTTAATTTATTGTAGAATTACTTATAATAGGAGAAATTTTATTTTATTTTATTTATTTTTAAAGATTTTATTTATTTATTTGACACAGAGAGAGAGAGAGAGAGAGTACAAGCAGGGGGAGCAGCAGGCAGAGAGAGAGGGAGAAGTAGACCCCCAGCTGAGCAGGGAGCCCAATTTGGAATTCAATCCTAGGACCCTGAGATCATGACCTGATCCGAAGGCAGCCACTTAACCACCCAGTTGCCCTAATAGGAGAAATTTTAAAACAACCTAAAATGTTCCATTTAAGGGAATTGGTTCAGATAATTAGGCCTATATGGTATTACTAAGTAGCCATCAAAAAAATAATTGTTGAAGGAATTTTTTTACTATAATGGCAAGATCTTTGAAATAGAAAATTTGTGGAATAAATAAGGAATAAGCTATGCTAAATTAAACTATATAAACATGGATATATTTATATATACATAGAGAAATATCATTGTAATAGCATATACTAGTCTAAAAATGAAAGAACTAGGGGCGCCTGGGTGGCTCAGTGGGTTAAAGCCTCTGCCTTCGGCTCGAGTCGTGATCTCAGGGTCCTGGGATCGAGCCCTGCATCGACTTTCTCTCTGCCTGCCTCTCTGCCTACTTGTGATCTCTTTCTCTCTGTCAAATAAATAAATAAAATCTTAAAAAAAATAAAAAATAAAAATAAAAATGAAAGAACTAGATCAAAATATTACAAAAGGTTATTTGGGTCAGAGGGTACTAGTAATTCCAACATTTTATTTTTTAGGTATTTTGCTAAAGTTTCAACATTAAATTCATATTTCATAACTACAATTTTATATAACGATATTCTTCTTTGTTGCTACGTTTATAACTGCAATTTGTATGGGAATAATTATAGATTCTCATGCAGTTCTACGAAACAATACAAAGAGATCCTTGTAAATGTTGCCCCTTTCTCCCAGTGGTAATATTTTATAAAACTATAGTGTAATATCATAGCTGAGATACTGACATGGATACATCCCACCTCATATTTCCCTGGGCCATGTATGTGTGTGTGTGTGTGTACACTCTGTGCTATTTATCAGCTGTGTGGATTCATGAATTCAGCACCACAGTTCCGAAAGTACCACAGGGAGCCCTCATGCTGCCCTTTTATAACCATATCACGCCCACCCACCACTATTCTCTTAGAAATGTAATGAAATCACATGTGCAGGACATTTATTTTATTTTGTTTTTTTATCTGAAGCCGTAATTATAGAACCTTAGAGTAGAACAATTAACAGAATATGGGAATTTTAGAGGGGAAGTGGGAAAGGTTTTATGATTCTCCACCCTCCTTTGAACATATCATCGGCTTGAGCTCTCTTTCTATTTTTTTGCCCCCAACACCTTTTTCTCAGTAACGTCTGTCTTAAGTTAGCTATCATTTTCTGTGGAAACCCTTATCTGGCCCTCTAAATCTGGGTCAGATGGTTCTCCTCTGTGCCTTGGTTATACTTTGTGTTTAACTCCTTGAGACACTTTTACCATGTTATAATTGCTTGTAGATAACCAATAAATACTGGATGGGTGGATGAGGTCTGGATAAGAGTCCTTTCTCAGTTTCTGATGAGCCTCCAACTGCCAGCTTCCCTTCCTCTCCTACTCTTTGCATTGCTGTTGATCCTGCTTGCATGTCACAGCATACATGTAACAAGCCCTAGTTAATTTTCACCGTGCAATGATGTGCCCAGTCCACAAATTCCAGCCTCTACCTACTGGTGCTTCTGCTAGGATGACTAACTCCCATCTTCCCAGCTGCTCACATTTTTTTCTTTTCCTTCTCCATTTCTAAAGCTAATGCGATGATGATGACTGCTATCAGCAACTATGGCCTAACACTGTGCCATGTGCTTGCCATGCATTATCTCTTTTAATACAATATACTTTAAGTTACGTCTTGCTATACCTATTTTTAAAATGGGGAAACAGACTCAAAAAAAGGTAAATAACTTGTCCAGGATCATGTATCCAAGCAAGTGGCAGAAGTAGATTGAAATCCAGAACTGTCTACTATAAAGCCTGCTTTCCCGACCAGTCTGTAAGAAGGGGCTGAGTCTGTTCGAACTCCGTGGTCCTCCTCCAACTCAGCACTTCCTCTAGAAACCTGTCTAGTCTCTGATTGAACCCTTCTAGTCACGTAACTTTGGACTTTGGACTTTGGATGGCAGCCATTCTATTGCTGAACAGGAAACATTGCTAGGAAGTTGTCTTCTGATGTTCAGTGGAAATCTGTCCTTCACTGTCACAGTGCTATATCTAGGTGGGTTGTAGTTCTGTCCTGTGGTGCAACATAAATTCCTCTGAATCTGTAGACCCCTTGTGGTATACCTAGAAGGGATTTGAATGATTTTCTGGTGTTATCTGTTACAGATGAGGAAACTAGAGTGCAAAGAGAGGAGCCCTGTTCAACTTACTACACTTGAGTTACTTGAAATCTAATTCTGTTGCTCTGGCTTACCTTTCTCCTTCTCGATCTTACAGTCTTTCCTCCTGAGATGGGTTTTTCTGACCTTTCATTGCCCTAGTCATTGTCCTGTGGACACTCTCTAGCTGACACTGTCCTCTTGTTTCTGGAGCTGACCTTGATATTCCAAATTTGGGTTGATTGCCTAGAACTCTGAGGATTAATTCTGCAAATCATTATGAGAACCTACTACGTGGGTTACTTTTGCGGTAAACATCTTTGCCACTGAGGTCTCTGTGGCAAACATTTTTGCTACATAACTAAATGGCCATAAGGCAATTTTGCTGTAAAAGATAACAAAAATAACTGGTTGACACTTTGGTTTGACAGTTTGGTTTATCATCAAACTGGTTGACAGTTTGGATTCATTTCTCCATTGACACTGAGCTCCCATTGTTATGTAAGTCTTAGCTCTGATTATGATCTATACAGTGCGTAGAATTTTGGTCCTACATTTCCCGTAGAGCTTTGGAATGTCTATAAACAGACTTGTGACAGTGTGCCAAGAACAAAGAACAACATAGAAGACTTTCAGAATGCAATAGAAAGCTCAGTTACAAATATGCATCCTAATATTTGGAAACTGATACATCTCTTAATGAAGGAAGAAATTTTAGCAAAAAAAGAAAAAAGTGTGATGCCAAATGAGGAGATAAATGGATCAACAAGCAAAAAATGTATACTATGATGAACGAAAGACTCCAAAGATAAGTGCTTAGGTACAATCCATAAAATAAAATCAGTTATTTGTGCAGTATTGCTGTGAATCTACACACATCTTAAATGTGTTCAAATATTTTGTATTTTGCAATAAAGTCTTTTTATTTTTTTCACGTTTCATTACATCTTTTTAAATGAATGTCTCTCTTTTGTTTTTCATTATTTTATCTTCTACAGAAGAATTGCCTTATTGCCAATTAGTTACACAATGAAAATGTTTGCAGCAAAAATGCTCTGGGCAAAGAAGTCTCTGGCAAAAATGCTTATGGTGAAAATATCGTGCATGTACATTGTGCCAGGGACATGTTGTAACCCTCCACCACATTCTGCCTTTCTTCTAACTCTGTAGTATTTGTGAAGCTACAGTTTGGCTGCATGTAATAAAGGCCATCATAACTATGGCTTAAACTGATGGAAAACTTATTTCTTAATTTATAAAAGCCTGATCTGGAATGGCAACTCTATGAAATAATGACGGTCCCAGGCTCTTCTCTCTTGTTGTTTTATGTTCCTTAGGATTACTCTCTTCCTCCTTATCCAAGATGGCAACCAACATATTTGTTTTCCAGCATACTTCTTCCCTCTAAGAAACACCCTGGAAGTTATATTCTCACTTCCACTCACCTCCTGTTGGTTGAAACTTAATCACATGGTCACACCTTGCTGAAGGGAAGCATGGGAAATGTAGTCTTATTTTGGGAGGCCCCATGATCACATTACTAAAACACATTACTTAAAACACATTACTAAGGAAGGAGGAGGGGGAAATGAATATTGGTTTAACAAATAGCCGTGTCTGCCATAGCCTTCGTCATGTTTCAGCTCCAGGAAAACAAGCCCCAGGTTGATGCTCTATAGTTACTAGCCTCCCAGGCTTATAATGTTCCATTTCTAGGAAAGATGGCCAAGGAGGACCCCTTCCCCTACCCCCAGGAGAGTTAAGAGAAATTCTCAGGATTTCACGAAAGACTGAAATTCAGAGTCTTTGGTGAGGAAGTCACAATGGTAGAAATAGCTGTCATTATTTGAACTTAACATGCTTAACATGTATTATCTTACTTGGTTCTCAGAGGAATTTTGGGAAGCAGATACTTTTATTAATCCCTAATTTACAGATCACATTTTCAGAGAGATGAAGTAACTTCCCCAAGGTCACATGGAAAATATGCAGTAAAAGTGCTACCTATCACGGTGTGCTGGTGGCCCAAGGTCATTGCCCTCTCCGCTTTGATGCCAGGCAAAGCAGAGTTGCTCATTAACACTTCATAAAGCCCTCTCATGTTCTTCATAATCATCAGATACTTCTAATTATAACCTGAGCAGGAAGTGTTGTTTTAAGTAGGTTATGAGCCCCAAGTTGAAAGGATGGGTCTTACATCGTGTTTGCTGAGTCTGAACTCGGGAAAGAAAAAAAAAAAAAAAATTGGTGACCAAATTGGCAAAGGCTCTTGTTCCAGTGATCCGTCTTACTGTCAGCAGTACTCGTTGCGATATTTTCTTTTGTGTGAGGTAACTGAAGTGCAGAGATTATAGGATTTATTACCTATGGTAGAGCTGAGATTTGACCCACGTTGGTCTGAGAGGACCAAGGAGAAAGAATCAATCATGCAGAGAGCCAGGAAGAGGCTCTTAACAAAGGAAAAGCAAAAACGAATGCCCTGGATGGGGAAAATTGGAAAAGAGACAAGAAATAAACTAAGATCGTGTTTGAGCCTTATATATTTTAGAGCTTGTTTGTTACAGAAGGGAAGATAGAAGCTCATTGTCAGTGGTACCCCCGCCCCTAGTGGAAAATCAATGGCTGTTTCAAGGCAAACCTCAGTGATGTTGGGATAAATGCCATCATGCTTATCAAATTCTACTTTGCTTAGGTATCTACGGAAGAGTGATCAACAACTTCCTTGATGAAGTGTTGTTCTCTTTTGTGTCATTAAACTCACCTTTGGAAGTGGTTATATGGGCAATATTCCTTTCTGAATTCTTTAGAAATCTCTCAGGGCCTTTGAACATAGAAAGCAGTGATGTTTTGATATTAGCAGTGGTGTCTAAAGATATTTAGATCTCCCTTTCCTCTCAAAATCCATTTAAGCACATAGAGGGTTGAAAACCAGATGATTACGCCGGTGTCTCCAACCTGGGATTTATAGAAAAGTGGAGGGTACTCAAAGGGTCTTCTGTTGGTAGAGGTGCTGAGCTGCTCTGACAACAATGGCAGATTCTTTTTATTTACAGTGACTAGAGCCTCACAGATGTGCATCTACTGGCAACAGTCCGTCCATTGCTAGCAGATTTGCACATGGTTCTAGTTTGGACACTTTGTTTCTTAATCTAATGTTAATTCAGCTATTCATATTAAGGTTTGTAAAATACCAAAAGGTTCTTAAAAAAAAAAAAAAGCAAGCACAAAGAATGCAAGCCCAGTAATTAATTGTGGGAATTTGATAGTACATTCTGGACTTATTATTTGCCCAGGCTCAGCAGAAATGCTTTTGATGTACTTCCAATAACAATCAAAGTAACAGCTTCGTGAAATAAATGGACTGTTAGGTGGAGACCTGAAGTTCTGGGAAGAGCTCTATCTTCTAATCACATTGCTCTTTGGCGTTGGCCATAAGTACCAACCATCAATGCCTTATTTTTAGTTTATGAAGAGTTTCCTTGGAAATCATTTTACTTTATTTTTACAACTGCTTTGTGAGCTGAGTATAATTATCTTCATTTTGTGGCTGAGGAGAGTGAGGCTCAAAGGGGTAAGTGTCTTGCCCAAAGTCATAACATAGGTAACGGGTGACAGAATCAGGATTACAACCCAGATGTTGTACTTAGAGGTACAACTTCTAGTAGCTTTAAAATCTTAAAAAAAAAAAAAAAAAATCAGGCCACCTTTAAGACAATGGCTTAAGGATTTTTTTTTCCTCCATGAATATTGTTTCAAATGTTTTAAGGAAATAGTTACAAATTCTGTTCTGTACTAATGTTAATAACACTTTCTGTAATGTCCCTGAGTCCATAATGCCTTAGGACTATCTGATTTTTCCCAAGCTTCAGTCTTTAATATTGCCTTGTGTTTCATGATAGCACATTAAAGGCAAGAACCTGGAGAGTCACTTGTTAAGGGTTTGTCAATTGTTGCATGACCTTTTTTATTTTGTTATTTTATTTTTATTTTTTTGGTAGTTTTATGGTTTATTAACACAAATACAATGTGCACGTAAGCTATTTGTCTATTCATTTTCTTCACTGCACAGCCTGCCATTGGGATTGCTGACTCTCATGGCCAGCTGGCTGCTCTTTCCACGATGGCTCTGTGGTTCTTGGAAGAGACACTGTGAGCAATCTCTGCACAATGAGATTTGTTGCACATCAGCAGCACTTAAAGATCCTCGATGTTGTGTACCAGGAACTTCCAGAAGCCACTGGGCAACATGTGCTTTGTTATCTTGCTGCTCTGATAACCAATGTTGGGCATCAAGATCTGCCCTTGAATCTTCTGTGCACCCTACTGTCAATGTCTCTGGGTTTCCCCCACTTGTGGTTAATATCGGTCTGAATGGTGCCAGGTGAACTTCTTGCTCCTTTTTTGAATGATCTTGAGCTTCACCAGAGGTCTGGGGTGGCCATGATGCTGCGTAGAAGATGGCTATGAGGAAGAAAAGAAAACTGCGTGACCTTTTTTAGAAAAAGTATAAATAGGAATAGAAATAAATAAAATTATTTCACAAAGTAACCAAGGCTTTAGCCATGTCCATATCTGATTCACTCATTATAAGAAATCCCTTTGAAGATATATTTTGAATTTCTTGAACTAGATCATTGAGAAAAAGATGGCAATTTTGTTGTTAGGTTAATTTATCCCTGCTTTGAGAGAGAGCCATTCAGTGGGGAGCCGGGGGGGATGGGAAGGGTTAGCCCGGTGATGGGTATTAAGGAGGGCACGTATTGCAATGAGCACTGGGTGTTATACGAAAACAATGAATCATGGAACACTACATCAAAAACTAATGAAGTACTGTATGGTGACTAACATAACATAATAAAAAATTAGAAAAAAATAAAGAATTTTATTTAAAAAAACTGTATCAAAAGAAGAAGACTCCCAGATGAGATTATACTTGCAGAATTTTCTAGGCAGACATGAAGATTCTGAGCGTAAGATGTAATTGTGTTTGACAAAGAACTAGGGGAACATAGACTACAAAACCCCTTAAGCCTGACAGCCTCTGGCAAGGTGGTAAATCATGTGATGTCTCTTAGAATGGCTTTTGTTGGGATAAAACACAAAATGTAACATATGCAGAATTGTTGCTGGAGAGAAGACCACAGAAATACTCTTCAGCAGCACAGGGAAGCCTAGAAAAGTTATGTACACACTTCAGAAGGAAACCAGAGCGTGGGCTATCGGGAGAATCACGGTGGTTTCCTGGGACTGGAGCAGGGAGCTGGTGAATTGGGGAGGAACACAGGAGATAAGCAGCGCCCAGGTCATTCGACTTTTAGTAGGCTCTTGACTTTTACTACTTTAGTAGTAGCCTAACAGTAGACCCTGTTATCTGGAGCACCTCCAAGTTTCTGCGAAGGGCTTGATAAGATTCAGTGTGTATTTTAATGACATCATTTTGGAGAGGACTGGAAGGGTTCCAGGCTGGCCGTAGGGAGACTGCTTAGTAGGACACTTAGGCTGCAGAGGGAAGTGGCCCGAACTAAGGCACTAGTTAGCTGTGGGTTTGTAGAGGGTGTGATGGATTTGGTGTTTGACTGTAGGAACAGGGAGAGGAGACAAGGGGCCTCTCAGATCTCTTTGTATTCACCCATTTTTTGCCATAAAACCTTTGGGCTTTTGTGCTCCATCAACAAAAGAGATTTGTTGATTCTTGAACATATCCTTTCCAAATAACTGCTCCCACCCCAAGCTTCTCATGCCCTTGGCTAGGGCTTTTTTATTCAAAAACCCTTATACACAAGTGATTGCCTTATTTGTGTGTGTCCATATCTCTTTATGCAGGGACATTGTATTCTAATCTAGGAGGAAACATATGTCTTAAATGGCTAACCAGAAGTATAGTGGTTAAGCTCTTTTAGAAGGTGATAGACCTTCTAATATATATATACACCATCTAAACACCAAAACGCATGTGTTTTCTTTAAGATAATAACAAAGGTGGTAAGAATGACTATCACTAAAATTCGAAGGCTTGTTATATAATTTGAGGCTCCCCATCACCTGCAAGACAGAATTCAAGTGTCTTAAAGGGGCATGCAAGCATTCCATAGTGTGTTTCCTACCTACCCCACCACCCTTTGCTCCACACTCTGTGAAATATTGCTGACTAGTTTATGGTTCAAAATTTAAAAACAAAATTCGCAATGTTTATGGAGCCAGACACTTTAGGAAATAATAGTGCCCAAAACAAAACTGTGTCTATCCTTTTATGCAGCTCCTTTTCTGGTAAGTGGAGACAGAAGAGAGAAAAAATAAAGGTAAAAATATACCACGAAGAAAAATAAACTAGAATAGGGAGCCTGGGGGTGCTGCTTTATATGGGGCGATCTGGAAAGCCTCTCTGAAAAAGGAACATTTAAGTAGAGACCTGTAGGAAGTGAGGAAGCAAGCCATGCGCATATCTGGGGGAAGAGTGGGAAGGCAAGTGCCAAGGCCCTGAGACAGCTAGCCATATGTTGAATAGGGCACAGTGCGACTGCAGCAAAGACAC
>CM052900.1:118780280-118886940 GCA_028534135.1 Potos flavus | reverse complement strand
ATTTTTCAAAAATGAAGAACTGTTTCCTTAGCCTTCTCCAAGGGTGACTAGTGAAGTTTCTCTCTCTCTTTCCCTCTTTATCTTATTGTTATGAATTCATAAACATAAGTTTATATATTGTTTATATATATCGTTTATATATTATAAACATATATGTGTTACAATCCAGTGCAGTTATTATTCTTACTCAAATGGACCCATCTTTGGCCAGAGCCAGCCTCTTCCTTTGGTGTCTGAGTCTTTTTGATGCATTGCAGTGGTCATTGACTCTTTCCTTTCTTTCTGATATCACACATCAGGCTCATTGTGTACATTTTCTGCTCTAGTCTCTAATCAGACATTTCTCAAAGGTTCCTAGTTCTTTTTAGAGGGAAACGATATTTCAGGACTAAACTCTTGGGATATATGCTCACTGCCGCTGAGTTGGTCTTTGTGTCTAGCCCTATTCAGTGGACAGAATTAGAAACACATTTTTTAGAAGATAAAATACATCATGGATTCATTATGATACTTCCAACTCAAATTCAGGAATGTGGGATTTTTACTTAATTCCATCAATCTTTCACATTGGTATCTCTTACATCTGTATCTCTTTTCTCCCATTCCAGAAGTCCTGGTCCTCAATTATACCAATGTAATTACTTACTTGCCTTTTGCCATAATGCACAGTTGCAGAATAACAATAACAACACTATCACCAAACCAGTTTAAGGTTATAACATTTTTTGGTTGTTTGGTTGTTTGTTTTGTGTTTGGGTCTGGATATATTTCACTTTAAGACAGTTACTTTGTGTCTTAAAGTCACTCAAGAGAGTTTCTCTCTGTGTGGTTATATCATCAGTTTGAAACCTAGTTGGGTTTATTTACTTCCTTTTGCTCTCACTTTTTAGGAGTTGCTTTTAAATGGATGTTTGTAATTATAGATGTACATAGTTCCAAATTCAAATCTATCAAACAGGTTGTATTCAAAGAACTCCAGCTTCTATCCCTGCTCCCTAGACCCTGTCCCTGGCTGCATAGGTAGTTTTGAGTTTTTCACTTTGCAAATATGAGTGTGTGTGTGTATTCATTATATATAAATATATCCCCCCCTCCCCCCAACGTCCCTCCACTCTGTCTTAGATAAGTAAGAGTTCTACACACATTTTGGATTCTGGATGAAATTTGAAGGTTGCACAGACAGTATTTTCTGAAAGATGAAATGTGAAATGTGAAATATGAGAATAGGGTCAAGGCCGATAACGTGGAGGTATTGCTTAATCGATGGATAAAATGGAGTAACCCAGCCCTGAGAGCCCTCCCGCCATCTGTCTGGGTGAGTCTGGTTAGCCTCACTCATCCTTATAGACTCTGTTCAGCTTTCCTTGCCCTCAGGTGCACTTCTCTGTGTTCCACTGATATCTTATGTGTAACACTGTCCTTCCCATATGATATATAGTCCTTCTGTTTATGTTTACCTGGTCAGTAGATTGGGAGCAGCTGGAGGGCAGGGATCATGCTTTCTTCTGTTGTCCTACCACCCAACACAAAGCCTTTTACTAAGTAGCAACTCAATAAATATATGAGTAGATGAGTAGGCCAGGCACAATACGAGGTTCTTTTACAGGTATTATCTCTGATTTTCAGAATAACTCCACAAGGTAGATGTTATCCCATTCTACAGATGAAGAAACTGAGGTACAGAAAGATTGAAGTGCTTATAGGAAGAGCTAGTAAATTGCTGAGCTGGAGTTTGGACCCAGGTCTGTCTGATGCCAAAGGCACACAGCCTCACCTATTGTTTCAATCTGGTTGTAGTTGTATTCATTCAAGAAGTGGTCGTGACAGAGGGCCAGCACTTTGCCTATATTAACTGTGTGACCTCGGCAAGGAACATAGCTTCTCTCTCTCTCTGTTTCCACATCTACAAAACACAAGATGATAATATTAGATACCTCCTAGGGTTGTAAAGCATTTAGAATAATCCCTGGCATATAGTAGGCTCTCAAATATTGGCTGATGTTGTTACTGTTTATTTTTACTAGCAGAATGCTGGAATACTCTAAATACTACTGTGTCCATGGTTCCCTGCTCCGTGCTATGTAGGCAGTCTTGTCTAACCCGCCCGGCTGGACTTCTAGGAGCTCACAGTCAGTTAAAAAGGCAAGATGTAGATGTTTAAAGGTTACAAAAAAGAGCACCAAGGGAGTGGTCAGCCAGTCTGAGATTAGTGCCAAGTGCAGGGAAGAGGATAGAAGGAGCTCGCAGCTGGCCTGTTACGTAGTCTGTTACGTAGCAGCCCCCACCAGGGCCTCCCAGACAGAAATAGAAAATAGGAGCCACTATGGAGACCTGAATGTCTTTGTTTGGCCAGCGCCACCTATGGTGGCGGTTAAACTTCAACTCCATGTCCAATTTCATAGGGTCTACCTGTCCCTCTCCCTGTGGTAAATTGCATCAGTTACAATTGCACACTCCCGTTCTATAGCGTCTGTGAATTACCGAGTCACCAGTGGTACAGGACCTTAAGGAGCAGCTAATTCCCCTTCCTCATTTTACAGAAGAAGAGACTTTGCCCAGAGAGAATATGCTATCTGCTTCACAGCACACTGGCATTTGAAACTTGAACTCCCCTGGTTCTCCTCCAGAGCCAGATAATAACAAATTCCCAAATGCCTGGGTTCAGGCCGGTGAGGGAGTGGCCCTCAATGTGGACGTGCGTGAGGAGGAGAGTGATGGCTCCACCCCTGGGAAAGGCCAGTGACAGTGGCTGCTGAGGGAACAGTTGGGAGGCCCCAGGACATAGCCATCTCTGCTGCCTGATTTACGCTGGGCAAGGTTTTCTGGGGTCCCTTTCAGATGGACCTCACCCAAGCACTACTGGCGGTTGCACTGAGACCTCTACTCTTCTGTCAAACAGGGGAAATGAAGAATGTGGTTGGAAAAGGACATGGGATTGAGAGCCAGGTAGACCTGAGGCGTGTTCTTATTTGCTGTTTGTTAGATATGTGACTTTTACCAGTTATTTAACTTTATTTTTAAAAGATTTTTAAAATAAATTTTTAAAAACTTTTTTTTTAAGATTTTATTTGTTTGACGGAGAGAGAGAGATCACAAGTAGGCAGAGAGACAGGCAGAGAGAAAGGGGGAAGCAGGCTTCCTGCTGAGCAGAGAGGCTGATGCAGGGCTCCATCCCAGGACCCTGAAATCATGACCTGAGCTGAAGGCAGAGGCTTTAACCCGCTGAGCCACCCAGGGGCCCCTAAAATAAATTTTTAAAGATTTTATTTATTGGAGAGAGAGAAAGTGAATGGAAGACACAGAGAGAGACTGCATGAGTGGGGAGAGGGGCAGGGGGAGAAGCAGACTTCCCGCTGAGTAGGGAGCCCAATGTGGGGCTCAATCCCAGGACCCCGAGATCATGACCTGAGCTGAAGGCAGATGCTTAACTGAGCCACCCAGGCACCCCCCCCATGATTTAACTCGAATGAGCCCCAGTTGCCTCCTCTGTGAAATGGGTGTAATAATATCCCTTTCAGCAAGTTGTTGTAAAGTTTCACATATGGTAGCATATGTGAAGCACCTGGCAGATAAAAAATGCTCAGTAAACGATAGCAACCCTCTCCTTCTCCCTTTCTCCCTCCCTTCCATCCTCCTTCCCTGCCCCCTCTCTCCCTCCTTCCCCCCTCACTTTCTCTCCCCTTCTCTTCTGCCTCCCTTCCTCCCTCCCTTCCTTCCTCCCTCTCCCCCCACCCCACCTTCATTTAAAGCTTCTTATCTTTAGTGAGGAAGTTTGGCATAGGGCTGTGGCTGTGTTCTTACACTTGCTTGTTTATCAGAAGCTTCTAGGGGGAAGTTGAGAGATGCAGACTTTGGGCCCCACCTTCAGAGATTCTGATTCAGAAAAAATATGGAGATCTGTATTTCCAGTAGGCACCCCAGGCTGTTTTAATGCAGTAGGTTTGCACCTACAATTTCTCGGGTCAGACCTGACGGTTAATCCTGGGAGCCCCTTGTACCACTGCTTACTAGGCTTCTTAGGTTATGTAACTTCTCTGAGCCTCATCTCAGTACCTGTAAAGTAGGGCTATCTCAGCCTTTTTTGTGGGGTCCTTGTAAGGGTGAAATGAATCGGTGTGTGTGAAGCATGTGGCTTAAACCTGGCATGTAGGGGGAGCCCAGTGAAGCTCGGTTTCCCCCAGGGCTGCCCCATTTGCATGTACATTTATGCTGTATACAGATGGGCTTTCTCGAGGGGTCAGATGGGGACCGACATCAGATAACAAAAGCTGTATCACCCTTTTCCAACATATATAATGGTTCTGTGTAAGCTGGCTGTAATCCCCTTGCCTCCTTTTAGAGAAGGTCACCAAACCTTTATAATGCATCCACTGACCCACACTTAGACCATTCTTTGGGTTTTGTAGAGGACACATTGTTCATGATGGAAGGCCACCCGCTTTCAGCCTCTCATGTTGTCTCTCCTTTACCAAGACTCTTTTTTCTGGTTGTTGGTGCTCATCTTTGAAATCTCAGAGCCTGTGAGCTCTGATCATGTTATCTGGGATCTAAAAGGCACTGAGGGAGACCAGGCACCGCTAATGATTTATCATGTCTCTCAGCCATAGCCTTCTCAAAGAGGGCTGTGACCCTGGGTTTGTTAGCACTAATGTGCTTTTCTCAAAGGGCCCTGACAGTGGGCAGGTCTGCAAGGTCCATAGAATGTTTCTTTGGGGGAAGATGGAGAGCATGATTGCAGGTTGGTTCTTTGAGCTCTTGCTCTTTCCCGTCTTGGGTGCTCTGGCCACCGTTCCTGGAATACTTGTTCGTGTGGCTGACAGACACGAGAATCAGAGTCTGAGCAGCTGCTGACCCTGAAGATTGTGTGTGCCTGTCGAGTGAGTACCATTAGGCAGCAAGAAGAGGCTAATTTAGGAAAGAGCATCTTTTTTTTTTTTTAAGATTTTATTTATTTATTTGACATAGGGAGAGAGATCACAAGGAGGCAGAGAGGCAGGCAGAGAGAGAAGGGGAAGCAGGCTCCCTACTGAGCAGAGAGCCCCATGCGGGGCTCGATCCCAGGACCCTGAGATCATGACCTGCACTGAAGGCAGAGACTTTAACCCACTGAGCCACCCAGGCGCCCCAAGAGCGTCTTTTTTTAATTGAAATGTATTTGACATATAACGTTATGTAAATTTAATGTATATAAGGCATTGATTTGATACATTTATATATTGTATATATATATTATAGTGCTAGCATCTCCATCATGTCAGATAATTATCATTTCTCTTTTTGTGGTTGAAATAATTATGGTCTAGTCTCTTAGAAGTTGGACAATTTTAAGACAATATTGTTGTCTGTGTTTACTATACTGCGCATTAGATCTCCAGGACTTATTTACTACTTATTGCAAGTTTGTGCCCTGTAAACAACATCTCTTCTATCCCCCCACCTTCTAGCCCCTGGTAATACCATTTTGTTTTCTGTTTTTATGAGTATGGCTTTTTTCTTATTTATTTATTTATTTATTTTTAGAGGTTTATTTATTTGAGAGAGAGAGCAGGATGGAAGGGCAGAGGGAGAGAGAGTCTTAAGCAGACTCCGCGTTGAACGTGGAGCTTGACTTGGGGCTCAGTCTCATGATTCTGAGATCATAACCTGAGCCAAAACCAAGAGTCAGATGCTTAACCAACTGTGCCACTCAGGCGCCCCTGGCTTTTTTAGATTCCACATATGAGAAAAGAACATCTTAAGCCACTGCCAACATCCCTTTATATAACCACCAAGGCCTTATGAGGGACCATAAGCACACCTAGGCTTTGGCCTCCCTTCCCTGTCAAAGTCTCAGAAGGCAGTTTTCCTTTATTTATGCCTTCCCAGCCCCTGATCTTTCTCGGTTTTTCCCTTCTGAATGTCTGGTCTTAAAAGATATCCTTAGATCATACCAGAGCAGACATCAGGCGAGGATTTGGCTTCTCTATTCTCCAGCAGTGCTTTCTGGTGTGACCATTTTCCTTTGTGTCTTAAGCTTTGAACAAATACATAGGAGGCAGCACTTCTATGTGCCAAGAAGAACATGGGCTTTCGAGGAAGACAGACCTGGGGAAGCGCCTTGGCTGTGTGACCATATTTGTTTGTTGGGTCCTCAGTTTGCTCATGTGTAAAAGGGGGATAGTAAAGCTTATCTGGAAACGTAATTGTGAGGATTAAATGAGATAATGGGTATAAGGCTTGGAGTACCAGTTCCCAGCAGTCAGAAGGTGATTAATAAGTGATAGCTACAGCCATTACCTTGTAGCACTTCAAAGCAATTGCAGTAAGTTTAAGAGTGAACTGGGGCTCTTGATTTCTTGACAGATTTAATTCAGCTCGATTCAGTGTCCTGTTTTGCACTGTTTATCCTGGTAGGTGTCGGGCTGGGTGCGTAGTACAGATATAAATTAAGCACCATCTCTGTCCTCACTAAGCTCTTCTTGCTGATTCTCAATTTGTCTTGTTGCAACTTCAACAAAAGCATTCCCCCACCCCTCCCAGTAATTCTAAATGATCGTCCACTCCTTTGAAGGAGTGGTTAGTTTGACCTTCAAACCTTTGGGGACTTGCAGATCACTCACCTTCCTAGTCTCATCTCCCACCCTCTTAACACACCCTCTCCATCCTCCCAATTCCCCGAGAAACAGTATGTGTTGGTTCCGGCACATACCACAGTTTGTGCCTTTGACACATTAGTCACCATCTCAGAGTCCCCTCCGTCTCTTCTGTAGAGGAGACTAATTCTCGTCTTTCCGTGTTGGGTGAGGATTCATGCCTGTCAGTCTTTGTCCCAAGACATGCAGACCAGACTGCAGGAAATAGAAGAGACATACAAGAATCTGCATCTGCCAAATGCCAAGCAGAGACAGACACTACCCTGAACTCAGGAAGGCCCTGGGAGTACAGTAACTTGTCTGTGCTCTTTGTGGTGCCATTTCTGCCTCCTGTAGAAGAAAAGTGACATGGCTCTTTCCTTCTTTTCCCCTTCCAGGCTCTATGATGGCAAAGATGGCATGATGATAGTGGTACTTCTTACTGAGCACTTCTTATATACATATATTCGTGTGTGTGTGTGTGTGTGTGTGTGTGTGTGTGTGTGTGTGTGTGTTGCAGTTAAAATTATTATCTCAAAATTGAGGTCCAGAGAGGTTACATAGCACCCCTGAGCATGTAGAAGACAGGGAAGGTGGTAGAAAGGATGGCAATGGCTCCTCCAAAGCTGACTTCAGACTTCTGATGGTTGGGTAACTAGCATGCCAGGGAAATAATCAATTATCTATCTGTCTCCTAAGCAACACCCAATGTCTGGCTTAGTTGTCACTGGTGTATTTCAGTTATCTTCCTGTGGGTGAAGAAACAGTTCTCAGAAAATTTAATCCAGCTGCCAGTGTTATGCTCAGAATTCAATTAAGTCCATAATTTCCAATTAATGGACCTTCATGCCAAGACTGAGGTCATATCATTAATCTTGCTTTTATTTTAGGATTTCCACTGTCATGATTTACAGCGAAGCTCAGCCAATCCTGTCAGGATTACTGGAGCATAATTAAGCCAGACAGCCAGCCAGGACAGCTTTTTAATGGGTAACGTGGGTGCCAGGGAGGGACCCCCTTCCTTTGCTTGGTAGGCCTGCCTCAGGCAGCAAGGGGCCACATGGAAGGATTTCCAACTGAGGACCATTTCCTGGATGTCTGATCTCTGTTTAGTTTAAATTCCCATATGATAAAATCTCCAGACAAGGAAAAGATTTCCCTGTCCCAGTTGGTGATCCATTGTGAGCAGTGTTACAGTTAATTCAGTGCCATCTCGTATACCTCCGCCTTAAGTTACCATTTGCTAAGTCCTAAGTGTCCTGGACGGTAGGCTTTTGCAGATGGTGGATTTAATCTCCGTGATGATTCTATGAGGAAGATATCAGAAGCTTTTCCTTTGTCTAAAGTTTATACAAATAGCAAGTGGCGTTTCCACTGAGTTGATGGAAGAACTTGACAGTTCTAGATGCAGACCATTCCTAAGTGCCTGTGTCTTTCTCTTTCTCAAGGTCGTTTGCCCAATAGGATCTCCTCCACTTTCCCCTAGGGAGTAAGAAGATAGGCATGCCTGGGCAGATGCTACCTATGATGGCCTTCCAGGTGACAGATGCCTTTCTATCATTTTCTCATTTAAACTTCATAAGATGTATTGAAGGAAGATATCATCTGCCCCCATTTTACAGTTGAGGAAACTGGGCCTTAGAGAGATTCATTAACCTGCCCACTGTTGCACAGGAAATAAGGAAGGTCAGTGTCATGAATCCAGATCCGCTTATTTGCAAAGCTTAGGTTCTTGCCATCACATCATGTGTACCAAATGCTTCTTCCCTTTTCCTGGTTCTCCAGGAGTGCTTATTGTTGAGTTGATACTCTTTGGGATAAGTAGCACATAGAGGGCCATTTATTTATTTATTTATTTAAAGCAGGGGATCCACTGAGAGCTTAGGAACCAACCCAGTATCCAACAGGTAAGGGTGTGCCTGGAGAGTTGGCCCATGTCTGCTGTGTGCCAAGCCCAGCCCCACATTGTCTCTTAAGTGTGGCCAAGCACTGAAGCCAGCACCTGTCACAGGCTTTGATTGAATTGGCACAGTGTTGGGTTTTCCCACACGCGAGGGTAGTGATCAGACCTTTAAGAGAATGTCTCCCCAAGCCAACTCGATGCCAGGAGCTTTGTCCTTGAGACCAAACAAAGGAGTTGGAAGTTTTCTTTGCACTTAGGTAGCAGATTTTCTTCCCAATGCTTGCTGTGGTTTGGTTTGGTTGCTTTTTTTTTTTTTTTTTGCTTTGTTTTGTCTTGGTCTTTTGTTTATCCCAGGTTCACCTTCAGAATGTGTCTGCTTTCCCTGCTGAGTTAGCATTTAGCTGTGTCCTCACTTAGAGGTCACTTAGCGTCATTGAGCATCTTTATGCTTGCCACGACCTAATTCCAGAGGTTCCCCCTAACGCATTTATTTGAGAATTAGGTGCCAAATCTCAAAGGTACCATTTTGAAATTTTCCTGAGGTGCCCTCAGATGGAATACTGGCTTTTGAAATATGTCCTAAAGGATGTGCGGTCCCTGGGGAATTCCACTTTTTCTGAGGCAATATTAATCTGCTGTGGGAACGGTTTCTTGGCAATCTGCTGATAACCATTTTTTATCATTTGTTATGTAAGTGTGAGTATCAGTTTCCACAAGCAGTTGTACGGAGAGCAAGTAAAAATTCTTGCTCTTTAGCTTGACCTTCAAGCCTTCTGGGATCTGAGGACCCCCCACGTTCCCAGTCTCGCCTCACTCCCCCTCTGTACATGCTCCCGGTTTCCCTGAAGGATCTCCTTGTTCCCAGACTTGACTTAGACACATTACTCACCATCTCACAGTGCCCCTTGCTTCCACATCTATTTAGTGGAGACTGGAATGCCCGTGTCTTGGTGCTCTTAGTGAGGTCCCCAGGAGTATTAGTACTGGTGCCCAGTTTTGATCCTTTTCCTTTTTTTAAATTTATTTATTTGAGAGAGAGAGAGCATGAGTGGGAGTGGGGTGCAAGGGAGAGGAAGAGAGAATCCTCAAGCTCCCCACTGAGTGCAGAGCCTGATGCAGGCCTGGATTCCAGGACCCTAAGATCATGACCTGAGCCAAAATCCAGAGTCAGCTACTTAACTGACTGAGCCACCCAGGTGCCCGATCCTTTTCCTTTTTATCTATATCCCTTCAACCCATTTGCAACGAAACCGCAAATCAAATACCACCTCTTCCTTAAAGCCTTCCTCCTTCCTACTTCCAGTGACCTGTAGCCCTCTCTTCACACAGGACATAAGCACTTCTGAACTCCTGTCCACTTTATATACACGTATATAAATAGTATTTGGTAAGTCTGAACCAAGAGAAAAGTGGCTAACAATTATGGTGCAGCTCTATGAGAGATATTAGAGAAGAACATATTAATGACTTAGAAGACTATTTTTCAGTGTTAAGTGGGAAAAATGGCAGGTCCCAAACTGCATGTAGTGTGATCATCCTTCTGTGTACATGTACACGGAACACACAGTATGTATGTGTGCATGTACATAAAAATGCAGAACTAAAAAGGCAAGGATACATGGTTCTCCAAAATGTTAACAGCGGCTACTATTGTTTATTTTTAAGGATTTTATTTATTTGTGAGAGAGAGTGAGAGAGAGAGCGAGTGCAAGCTGGGGAGGAGTGGAGGGAGAGGGACAAGCAGACTCCAAGCTGGGCATGGAGGCCGATGCGGGGCTCGATGCCACGACCCTGAGATCATGAACCTGAAACTAAGAGTCGAATGTTTAACCAACTGAGCCACCCAGGCATCCCTGTCTCTTGTTTGTTTTCTTATTTTCTTTTCTGCATTAATTCTGTTTTCCTTGGTTTTAGTGGACTTCAAGTGCAGGGAAGTGAATTAATCATCCTGCTTTGTGGTCTTTAAACTGCACAGACCCCTCTCTTGTTTGATTCTAGATTTCTTTTTTTCCTCCCTTTTCCCCAATCCCATCCTCATTTCTCGGCCATTTGTTCTGTTTCTAATGCTCTGGATCTTTACGTACCCAAATTTGCCGTATCGAGTATGACTGACCTCTGTATTACATACATCTTATATTATTATGTAATTATATGTATTTTTATATGTTATACAACAAGATACAATATAACAAAAAGTTATATATACATATATATATATAAAAACATGTATGATACACATATGTAAATCTGAATGAAAACCTTAGAAACTGGAATTCACATCTCCGTCTCATACTGTTTTCCCTCTTCCCTCCCTTCCTTTCAACTTCACCATCACATATATACACGCAAATGAAAATTTCTTGAGCAGTTGTCCTTCCAGCTCTAAAATCTCAGGTTCTTTATTGCACGTATTAGTTGCTCCTTCCGTTGAGCTCTGTGATTCATGGTATGTGTAGAGTTCTTATTCTGACCTGTCCTGAGTGACTGAGCATGGCCCCTGCTTCTCAGCACAGCACTGCACTTTAGCAGAGAATGGCCGTGGCGGGGGAGACAGTCCCGTGGGACCAGGGTAGTATTTTGTGGTGGTTCCTATGTTTGTCTTATCTTTTCTCAAGCAGTCTGGACTCTATTCAAGTGTATGGCAATAAGGATGTAAGCTTTGGAGTTAAAGGTGCATGTGTGTGTGTGTACACATCCATACGCATATACATCAAGACTTATCCAGTGTTTACATTTTAAATATGTGAAGTTTATTGTGTTTCAATTTTATAAATGTCAATAAAGCTGTTTTTTTTTTTTAAAGCTTTTTTTTTTTTTAAAGTTAATCATAACAATGTTTGGAGGAAATCATTTTATCTTTCTGGTGCATTTATTTGAGGCATGGGAATATGTTACTAATATCCCATTGAGTACTGAAATGTTATGAGTCTGAGTTGCTTCCTCTCCTGGCCCCAAGCAGGCCCCAAGCAGGACTTCCACTTCTGTGACTGTGTATATCTGTGCCTGATGAAATGCAAAAAGCATGGGTCTTCTCATCAGATAGACATTTGTATGTCCTAGCTAAGGAACCCTGTGTGAATGAATCTGCCTCTTGGAGACACAGTTTCTTTATCTGACAAATAAGAGCAAAAATATGTTTCCCTACTCTGTGGGATAGTGTATGTTTGGAGTGTAGGCCTTACCATGTAGGAAGGCTGCCTTGGCTCTGTGTGGCATCCGTGTGTGTTTGTGCGGTATGTAGTATATACACATCGACCCTGATTTTGTAAACAACACACAATATCCATCCACGATAGTTGCTGCTTCTCTTGAGAGCAATGATTGGATCTTTCTCTGAGAAGTCCGCTTGCAGTGGCAGCTCCAGAATCTCTGTCTAGGAAGAGCCAAGAGGAGACAGTCTCATGGGAAGGAAGGGAGTTGAGAAGCTCCTCTTAGGGCTGAGTTTGAACAACAAACACTGTGCTTTTATGAGATTCTGTGTCTATCTGGGGTTTATTTGGGAGGACTGTTAGGGTTGTCTCAGCCGCCTTTTGAGGCTTCTATTGTCTTCCCTCTCCAGTAAAAGGAACTGAAATGTTGTAAAGAAGACTTTTGCTTGATTTTTTCTTTGCAGCATTTTTAAGCAGGTCCTTTGCTATCTCTGTCCTCCATCACAGACAGGGTCAGATAAAGTGAGGATGTTTTCTCTGTTTCAGGCAAGAAGGCTAGTCATTAAGAGAAATGTCATAGTCCATTTAATGCAATTTAAGCCCTGACCTTTTGGTTAGAGAAGGGAGAAAAAAAATTGATAACCCCTTACTTCCTGGAGTTGAGAGGCCATGTGGTGGGCAGAACCCTTTCTGTTTCTTCAGAGTTCTCTTGGGTGTTTTTTCTTCTTGCTAAATAGGTTTGATAATTGGTATTTCATAATGGTGAAGCTCTTTATTTGCCTCAAGTGTTGGAGGATAAAGATCTTTTACATTGAAATAAAGATCTTTCACATAGATCTGTTTTTCTGGCACACCGTAATTACTTAAAATATTTGTTGAATCAAATTAAGCCATATCCATGTTTCCATTGTTTAATATTAGAGTTTATAGAATAGAATTTGGACTGACAACTGTAGCCTAATTCCCAGTGACTCATGAAAGAAGAAAATGTGTTACATCCATTCTGCTGGAATTTCCCTAGCACCAACCCTGTGCCTTGCTTTTATTCTACACAGAGTCAGTTTTTATCTCACTGTAGTCTTCACTTAGATTGGATTTCTCATTCTTTCTCCTCTCATCATTCTTTTCTTTATATCTTGGATTTTTTTCCAGGAAAGAATAGCTAGTGATGGTTACTTCTTTAGTTCCTTTTATCTATCCAAAGATAAAAATTTCTCCTTGGCCTTTTTGTTAAGTGTTAGTCTTCCATACAATAAAGCTCTTGTTGAGTTTCATGAAATCCCCATCTCTCAAGCAAGCATGCTCAGTGGGTGCTAGAAGATAACAGTGCTGCAATTAGAAATTCAGAGAGGTGTGGGGAGACAGTAGAAGCATCTGGTTAATTTGCTGGCTGCCTACATTTAGGCAAAGACCGAGTCTCTGCCAAGTTGATCTGCTTGCTCTCCTTTGCCATCCCTTCCTCTTCTTCCTGATTCCTGTATTCTACAGCAGCCCAGTTTCATATACATTTATTGAGTACTTACTGTATAAAGGTATTTTGGTAAGATTTTAGGGGGTTATGAAGTAGTAAAATGTTGTCCCTGTTTTTGAAGACCCAGAATCACTAGGATTGAGTGTGGTGGGTCAGACCATTTATGAATAATTCTTATATAAGTCAGACTGCTCCAAATCCTACGTTGGGAGTGCGAAGTGAGGTGGGAGAATGGGGCTATGAGAGACAAAGTTCTTATAAAAAAAGGCAGGGTGAGAGGTGGGTAAGGGTAGAGGCTTTGGATCCAGCCAACCTGGGGTTCCATCTCATTCTGCTATGACAGTTACTAAACTTCACCAAAGCTTCCATTTCCTCAGTGGGACTCTCACCTGCTACTGTGCTTAAAGTGAGGGTCTCACTCAGTAGTGTATGGAAACTGCTTAGTAGAGTGTCTAGTCTAGAGTATGTGTTTAATAAATAGCCTTTAAATATTCCAGTATAGTTAACATACGGTGTTGTATTAGTTTCAGTTGTACATTATTAGTGATTTAGTAATTCTATACATTACTCAGTGCTCATCATGGCAAATGTACTCTTAATCCCCTTCACCTATTTCACCCATCTCCCCACTTACCTCCCCTCTGGTGGTCAGCTTGCTCTCTATAGTTAAGAGTTTGTTTTTTGGTTTGTCTCTTTTGTTCTTTGTTCATTTGTTTTATTTCTTAAATTCCACATACGAGTGACATCATATGGTATTTGTCTTTCTCTGACATGTTTCATTTAGTGTTATACTCTCTAGATCCATGCATGTCATTGCAAGTGACAAGATTTTAATTCTTTTTTATGGCTGAGTAAGATTCCATTGTGTGTATACACCACATCTTCTTTATCCATTCATCTACCTATGGGCATTTGGGCTGCTTCCATAATTTGACTGTTGTAAATAATGCTGCAATAAACACAGGGGTACATATATATTTTTGAATTAGTGTTTTCATATTCTTTGGGCAAATGTTAGTGGAATTACTGGATCATATGGTATTTCTGTTTTTAATTTTTTGAGGAACCTCCATACTGTTTTCCATAGTTGGCTGCACCAGTTTGCATTCTCACTAACAATGCATGAGGGTTCCTTTTTCTTGTAGATGGCCTTTCAAAAATGATGATAGTGGAGTGCATGGGTGGTTCAGTCAGTTAAGCGTCTGCCTTCAGCTTGGGTCATGATCCTGGGGTCCTGGGATAGAGCCCCGCTTTGGGTTCCCTGCTCAGTGGAGAGCCTGCTTCTCCCTTTGTCTGCCCTTTCCCCCAGGTTTGCGCTTTCTCTCTTGCTCTCTCCCTCTCAAATAAATAAATAAAATCTTAAAATAATAAGAAGAATGATAAATGAATGTCAGAGAGTTTCAGAATGGGGGGAGAGGAGACAGGGAATCATCTAATTCATTCCCCAGGTTTTATATTCTCTGAGACCATAAGTCTGTGATTCTCCCATGGCCACATAGCTCAAGAAGTTGCTGGGGCTGCTTGTCACATTAAAGTCCTGAAGAAAGAAAAAAAAAAAAAGTCCTGAAGAATGGGTACAGAAATACCGAACATAGTGACTTTATGATACGTGGAGGTATAATAAAATACTTAATAACTGGTATGATAATATAAATTAATATATAGTCATATATATCAAATGTAAAGTATAGCCCTCTTTTATTCTCTAAACAGATATACACATGCATATATAACTGCTTAGCAGGTGATAATATTTATAGCACAAATTATTCTAATTTTTACTTTTCTGTTGTTGATTTTGGATGGTCTCTAGAATGTTCTTGTCACTAGCTAAATTGTCACCATTTCTGAGCCATTGTTTGATGTAGGAAATGGCACCAGATCCTTCCAGCAACTTCCCAGTTAAATAGATTGTCATGTGCTCTAGTACCTTGTTCCAGCCAAAGAAGGGCTGAACGTGCTGCTGACTTGTCGGGGCTGTGTTGCAGGCAGATACCAGCGCTTCCTACATGGTTTGGGTCCTCAAAGCCTGAATCATTGGCACCACCTGCTCTGTGGCCAGTGCTGAGCTCTCTGGAACTGGGGGCTGCACACACCCAAGGCCTCCATCCCCGTGGTCTGTTGAGTGGCAAGCAGATCTGTCCATGTCTAGGAAGGTTGCGGTGCAATGGCCTGTAGTTTCACAAGTGACTGGTAGTGTTAATAGCTCATACTATGTGCCAGACAGTACGGAAGTATTTTAGTATTTCAAAAACCAGGATCTCTGAATTCGTGTGAACCTGGTTATTGGTCATGCAGGTAACACATAATAGTTTCCCATACGAGGCACCAGATCATTTCAAGGTGAGAAGAGGAAACCCCAGAACTAGGAAGAAGGATTCTGAACTACTGAAAGGGAAGAGTTTATAGGTGCTGGAGCCGAAGCTCCGAAAAGAGGTTCTGTCCTTGTCCCGTCTGGCTTCATCAGCCCTGAATCAGACCAGCATGGCCTGTTTTTGCTGAGGCTGCGTAACTTTGCTGGAGACAGCCTTTTTCCTAGTTTCATGCTTTCCATTCCCCAGAGCCATCTGGTAGCTGTCACTTATTAAGTGCGTGCAACACACCAGGTGTTACGCTAAGGGCTTGCAGAGTATTCTTGCATGATCCTCACCACAATCCCATGTGATATTCTATTAAGGCTTCCATTTTGCAGGTAAGGAAGTCAAGACTTTGATTAGTTACTTCACTTCTGCCTGCTCATCCAGCTGTAGCAGAAGTTGAATCCAAACCAGTTCTAGCTACTTAGATCTGCAGTGGCTATGTCCTGTTCCTAGCCTCTTGTTGGCTTAGGAATGTTGTGTTTGTTTGTTTTTTAATATTTCTACTGTGAAATTGTTATTTCTACTTGGATTCTTGGGTATATTGTGTCAGGCAATCCAATGACTCATTTACAAGAGAGCTGAATTTCTAAGAAAATAAAAATTTCTGATTGTTTTAGAAAATCTCGGTACTTAAAAATCACATTAGAGGTGGGATGCCTGAGTGGCTCAGTTGGTTAAGCGTCTGCCTTTGGCTCAGGTCATGATCCCAAGGTCGTAGGATCGAGTTCTGCATTGGGCTCCTTAATGGGGAGTTTGCTTCTCCCTCTGCCGCTCCCCCTGCTTGTGCACTCTCTCTCTCTGACAAATAAATAAATTAAATGTTTTTAAAAAATCACATTGGGGGTGCCTAGCTGGCTCAGTTGATAGAGAACATGGCTCTTGCCTCTTGATCTGAGGGTAATGAGTTTGAGCCCCATGGTGGGTGTAGAGATTACTTAAATAAATAAACTTAAAAAAATATCACATTGGGCACCTGCCTTGGGCTCAGGTCATGATCTCAGGGTCCTGGGATTGAGCCCCGCATCAGGCTCCCTGCTCAGTGAGGAGTCGGCTTCCCTTCTCTTTTTGCTCCTCCCCTCCATGTGTGCATGCTTGCTCTCTCTCTTTCAAATAAATAAAATCTTTAAAAAAAAAATCTTGTTGACATGCATGGTTTCACTTGATCCTTTTGACACCAAGAGGCATGTAGGAAAGTTTTTGTTCTTAATTTGTTCCCATTTACAGAAGGAGAAGAGGTCTGGGAAGAGTACAATGTCATGCTTAAGGCCACAGAGTTTTTAGGTAGAAAAATGAAGTCTCCAGTCAAGACCTCTCTCCCCAGTGTCCTGCTTTTTTCTAAGCTGCCCTGAACTAGGGTGTATGAGGAATAAGGGGTAAGCAGTCTTTGATTCTGGAAGCCAAGGCAGTGGGCTTTTTCATAGTAGATATAGTTATTATCCCCATGTGATCCATTTCTCTAATTGTGGGAAGCCAAGAGCGGAAAAGTCTGCTATAAACAAGGAGGATGAAGCTTTCTGTGGTGATGACACTGGTTCTCTGCTGCTTGCTGAGTGTTGTGGAGAAGGGATAGCATTTTCCTAGGATAGGAGCTAATAGGGCATCTCTGCAAGGTCCCAACTTTGTAAAAACCAGGAAATGACCTTTCTAGCATTATGACACTTAAATAACTACAGAAAAATATGCCCCATTGGTGAAAAGGAGCACGAATATGAACAGATTATGATGCCAGTGTTTAGGTTAGCAGTCACTCCTCAAACAGGCTGATTCTGAACACTACAAAATAATACCTCACAGTGACTAGACCTGGATGACAGAGGTGTTCCAGAAATGGAAAAGGGTATGTTCTGTAGAAGAGTCTTTGTGGCCTCAGAGGACCCATTGAGGAAAGCTCATGTCCCAAGAACTTCAGTTTTGCCAAGAGTCCTTTGCCATCCTTTCCCAGTCCTAATGTACTGGATTAGCTTGAGTATTCACAACAGAGCTGAGACAGTCACTGCCATGATGAAGCAGGGTCTCAGGTCTTAGGAAAAGAGTCAGATACTGAAGGACATTGCCAGCGAGTTCCCATCCCACTTGGCATTAAGGCTCCTCACAGGGCCATCCAGGGCTTGTGGGCAGCGTTTGCCTCCATCTCACAGGCTGGGTCAAGAAACTCTTCCGTGACCGTGAACTCCAATGAATTGTGCACAGAGGAAGGAGGTCTCGCCAGCCTCTGAGAACCGATATATTGAACCATAACAGCGTAGCGTTTGGCTGTTGTCTTTAATTTATATAACTTGTTTTTTGTTGTAAAACTTATTCATGTGAATTACAGAAAATTTAGAAATCGTAGTTCAACAACAACAAAAAATCACTTACTATTCTCTTACTTAGATATAATTGTAACTTAGATATATGTGTAACTGTTTTTGAAAATGCAGCAGCTAAGAGCCTAGACTGTGGAGCAGCCTTTCTGGGTACAAATTCTGGCTCACTAACTTTGGGACCCACAGTAGGTTATTGATGTGTCTTTGCTTCAATTTCCTCATATGGAAAGTGGGTATCTCCTTCACAGGGTGGTTGTGAAGATTAAATACTATAAGTAAAGAATTTAGATTAGTGCCTGGTACCTGGTTGGCATTCAGTAAGTTTGACTTGTTATTTTTATTTTATGTTTATTAAATTGTTTGAATTCTTTCTCTAAACTCAGATAATTTTCTTTTGCAAAAATGGGATTGTAGTGTGTGTGTGTTTTGTATCCTGCTTATTTTCCACTTAGTTCTTTGTCAGGAGCATCTGTACTGTCCTACAAATTGGTTTCAATAGCTTATTATGTAGCATTGTTAGAGGTACTCAACCATTTCTTGTACTATGGAGAAATACATTATCGTCTCTTGCCATTATAAATACTACTTCAGTGAACATGTGCTTTGCTAAATCTTTGCATACCATCCTTTTCTTTTGATGACAGTACTTTATGGGGAAACATCCTTTTTTAGGAGTCAAGCAAAATTATCTGCAGCCTAGGGTGTCATGGACTCATAGATTATGTGAGGGTAGGAGCATACATGGAGAATGACCGCAGTGCCTCATGGTCAGGCCTTTGTCAACATTTTCCTTCCTCTTTCATAGTGCTTCTCACAGCATTTTGCTTATGGCTGACAAATCAATAAGATGTTAATGAAAAGTAGCCACACCTACTTTTCCTATCACATTAAGGGAGGTAAGACCAGCCTTAACATTAGTGCTAGTCTTCTTAAAAACAGATTCTATGCCAGGCTTAACGACTGAGCCACCCAGGCAAAACAGATTGTATTCCAAATAACTATCAAATCACCTCCAATCTTTTTTGGAATGAAGCGTGATACAAATACACAGCAAATAGCTAACTCACAGTCCAGTGGGAAGCAAAGATTCTCTCCCAGGAGATACAAACGTCGTGTCACTCTGCCAAGTGAGAACTAGTCACGCTCTACATGTGGTGAGTTCCCATGGTTTGGGAGGGATAGGAGGCTGTGTCTTGTCTCCTAAATTAAGAATCCCAGGGAAAACTTGTATATTACATCCTTAGAAATGACACGAGGACAGGGTGCAGTTTTCTAGTGCTTGCTTTTGGTGGGCTTAGATTTTAAAATGTCAGGAGGGGTGCCTGAGTGGCTCAGTCGTTAAGTGTCTGTCTTTTGCTCAGGTCATGATCCCAGGGTCCTGGGATAGAGTCCTGCAATGCACTCCCTGCTCAGCAGCGAGTCTGCTTCTCCCCCCAACGTATGCTCTCTCTCTCCCTCAAGTAAAAAAATAAAATCTTTAATAAAATAAAATAAAATGGCAGGACATCTAGAACAAGAATCTACATGGAGCCTTCGAGGCAGACGTGGATCTTTCTCTTTGGATGGCGTTCTCGTGTTCCATCAACTCTGACCTCCCTGCTCCCGCCTTCTAAGACCCACGAATCCCTGAGGATCCTTTGGTAAACTCAGGGTGTTTTCTCACTAGTTGCCATGTAGTCAAGGCATTTAGAAATATGTCTGAGGTGGCAAGGTTTGGATTCCTAAGAATGCTAGTCTTTTCAACTAGCTAGTGCAGGAATTAGGAAACTTCTGTAAAGGGCCAAATACGAATCCTTTAGACTTTGTGGGTCATCAGGTCTGTCACAACTACTCAACTCTGCTGTCATAGCATGAAAACAGCCATAGACAATGTGTAGAGGAACGAGTGTGGTTGTATTCTAATAAAACTCTACTTACAGACATTGAAATTTGAACTTTGAATCATATTCACCTTATTAAACATTTTCTTCTTTTGACTTTTTTCCATCATTTAAAAATGTAGAAGCCACCCTTGTTTCACAGACTGTAGAAAACTAGACAGCAGACTGGATTTAGCCCGTGGGCTGTTGTTCGTCAGCTCCTGACCTACAATAGCCATTATTTTTCTGACTGCCCCGTTTCCCTTTGTGCTGTGTCATGGTTTTGAAACCTCTCTGCCCTTTCTCTCAGCCAAGATTCACATACCCTTTGGAGAATCTATGCTTCTGGCCCTGATATAGCTCATCAGGGAAAACCAGAATACATTCTACCTAAAAGAACCGTTAGGGCAAATTCAGATAACATCTCTCCTCTCCTTTTTGTGTCCAGGCTAGTTTGCCATGTAATATGGGAGTATGAAGAGGACAGACAGACTCTGATAAATGGTTCTGGTTTCTGCAGGGCTCCAAGGGTTTTAATGAACAGTGCATGCGGTCTTAGAGATGGCGAGAGTCTGATTTTTAGATAATCACGGATATTTATATCCTTTTAAAAGGCTGATACCATGGAGTTCTGTTCCAGCACAAAATCGAGAGTCACAGAGAGCCCTGAATAATCAATTTGATGGCATCTCTTAGAAGAGTGGTACATAACAAGGGTATTCAGGCTGAAGTGGAAACTCAGGATGGAAATGGGGGAAGTATAAACATTTTGTACCACCCTATCCTCAATATATTTAAAATGAAAACATGATACAGATTTTTATGTGAGGATGTGTTTAAAGGGAAGTAATATGCCCTGTGTCATAGGGAAACGGAACCTGAGAGGACATTCTCAGATCTGTGGTTCTAGCCCTGATCTGTGGGGCTGCCCTTCAGACCGATTCCTGGCATTTTGTTTAGGGCTGTGAAACAGTGGGGGCGACCCAGGTTGTCTGCCTACATAATGAGATTGGTTTGGTTGATCTGACAGATGCAGTGATTTATGGGAGTGTTTATTGTGGGGACGTCTGTTGCCAAGAGCAGCCAGATGAAAGGCATACAGGTGGGAGGTGGAGGAGAGCAAGGAATAGGAGAGGGGTGGTTGTGCTTAAGGCAGGTAGAGACCATCCCAAGGACAATTGTTAGAACAGAGCTGGTGTGGAGCCACAGCATAGTGGGAAATGGTAATGGATTATGTAGATCTGGACTTGAATCTCCGGCTCTGCCACTAGTTAGCCAAGATCTTAGGTGAGTTCTTCCCTTCTTTGAGCCTCCATTTCTTCATCTATAATATGAAGATAATAAACACCCTCCTTCTTTCCACCTTTATGAAACTGTACTAACATAAATGTCTCAGTGGAGTTCCTGGTATGTAGGGGAACTCAGTCAGTGGTAGACATTATTCATGTTTGTCCATGTGTCCATTCATTTGTTTATTCACCAGCGTTGATGATGCTGTATGATTTCTAATAGACCCATATTTTCAAATAGATACCGAATGGTGACTTAGGCATTAATGCATCTTGGGATCAGGATGAATGTACATAGTAGTCAACATGTATTTATAGGCATATGTGTATGAGCATCCAGATGCCACATACGAATTTAGTGGGAACCTGAAGTACGATTTAAAGAACAGCTGCCTGGGGCACCTGGGTGGATCAGCCATTAAGCGGCTGCCTTCAGCTCAGATCATGATCCCAGGATCCTGGGATCGAGCCCTGCATCGGGCTTCCTGCTCTGTGGGAAGCCTGCTTCTCCCTCTCCCACTTACCCTGCTTGTGTTCCCTCTCTCACTGTGTCTCTGTCAAGTAAATAAATAAAATATTTAAAAAAAAAAAAAAAAGAACAGCTGCCTGGTCAATAAACACAATAAAAGATACATAACTCATTAATCGGGGACAGCACAAAACAAGACTAAAGTGAGATATCACTTCACACTCACTGGATTGGTAAAAATTTTAAAGTCTGACAATACCAGATGTTGTATTTGCACTGCTAGTAGTTTAGACTGATATGACTGCTTTGGGAAATGATTTGTCAATATCTGGAAACCTGAAAATGTGCATATCCTTCTTACTAACAAATTCTGCTCTTAAGTATAACCTAGAGAGAATTTCCCCTATATAATCAAGGCAACGTGTTCATAACCACATTGTTCTAGTAAATGACCTTAGTGTCCATCAATGGGGTGATGGATTATACTTTAAGTGAGTTAAAGTTATAGCTGGCACAATAATAGATGAATTTTAAACCATGGTGAGTGAAAAAAATAAAATCGCAGGCAGAAAAACATTTATATACATCTTTAAAACGTGGGAAACAATATTAATATATTGCTTATGGATACCTACATATGTAATAAATGTTTAAAGAAATTACTTGGAATGATACGTATGAAAATCAGAACAGTATTAGAGAAAGAAAGAGGGATGTGATTGGAAGGGTTGCCCAAGGCTCAAATCCCAACCCTGCCATTTACTTAACTAGCTGTGTACCCTTAGACAAGTTCCTTAAGCTCTGTGCCTTGGTTTTTGGATCTATGAAAGAAAATAATAATAGTATCTGCTTCACGGGTATGCTTTGAGGATTAAATGAGTAAATATAGGCAAAATGCTCTGAATAATGCCCAGCAGAGAGTAAGTGCTATGTAAGTGTTAATAATTATAGTTTTTACTGCACAAACTTTTTATCTTTTGTTCATTTTTAAAAATCTTGAATATTGCAATTTTTCATTTAGAAATGTTTCAGTATTTATTCCGATAGGGTGAGGACTGTTGTTGAATGTAACTACAATATCATTATTACTCCTAAAAAAGTAACAATAAGTCCTTAATATCAAATAGTAAGTGCTCAAATTCCGGTTCTCCCGTAAATGTGATTAGTTTTTTATAGTTTGTTTGGATTAAGTTCCAAACAAGATCTACACATTCTGCTTGGTTGATTTGTCTTTTAAGACATTTTAATCTATAGATTCCTCTTCCAACTTTCCTTTTTCTTGCAATTTATTTTTTTTAGCTTTATCGAGGTATAATTGATATGCAAAAATTACACACATTTAATGAATACATTATGATGACTTCAAACATATGCATATACTAATGATGCTATTACCATAACCTCTAAAAATCTCCTTGTGCTCTTTTGTAGTTTTGTTTTTTGAGAACACTTAACATGAGATCTATCTCCTTAACATAGTTTAAAGTGCATTATAAATATTGCAAATTTTAAAAAAGAAGAGATGTCATTATTAGTTGAAAAGTGAACAAAGATTGAAAATATCAACATGGGAATTTCAGGATGTGGCATAATAGTTAGCTACAATCTATTGACCCCTAGATATATTAGGTACTGTACTAATAGTTTTATGTGCACTCATTTAACCTTCCCCTGTGAAGATGGCACTATTTTTATCCTGATTTTACAGTTAGGAAGAAAGAGGCTTATGAAAACTGTTACTTCCCAAGGTCACACAGTTAGGAGTAGCAAGGCTGGGCCAGAACCCAGGTGAGAATGACTCATGCTCTTGACTACTAGGCTGAACAGACTACCTAGCCATTGTTCACAGTAGCCTCCTCTACACAGGTTCTTGCTTTCTTCCCGTATCAACCTTTATAAGCGGAATTGTGCTGTGGGAAGGAACATTCCCACAGTGGGAATGGGGGCACTTGTAATAATAAAGGGTTATTGGTCTCTTATGTTATATGTATTCATCAAAGGTCAGCTGGGAGCTCTGCTACATAGCTTCTTACTCCAGGACCCAGGAGTACAGCTGTGATCTCAAACCCTGACAGTTGCTGGGGCAAAGAAGGAGAGGGACAGAGACACAGAGAAGGAAGGAGAACTATGGAGAGTTTCATACTCAGAGTTAAAGGGTCTATCCTCAACGCGACACACAATACCTCCACACACATATCATCACATATCATAGACTAGAGCAGTGGTTTTCAATCGGGGGTAATTTTGCCCCTCCCCCAGGGGATATGTGCCAACATCTGGAGACCATTTTTGTTGTCACAGCCGGCAGCAGTGGGGTGCTACCGGTACTATCTAGTGGCTAGGGGCCAGGGATGCTGCTAAATACCCTACAGTGCCCAGGGCAGCTCAAACTCCCCCCAGCAAAGAAGTATTTGGCCTTAAATGTCAGTAGGGCCAAGATTAAGAAACTTGGCTAGAGATAACTACAAGGGACCAGAAAGTACAATTTTGTGAATCCGTAAGGAAGGAAAAACTGGAATACTTGACAAATAACACTGATGATCACCGCGCATCCTAAAAACTGTTATAAAGGCCCCGAGGAAGCTATTTTCCATGATGGAAGTGAAGAATGAGTTGGACGGATAGGCATGGGATCAGTCTTCTAACACAGTCAGCTCCATCTAAGGGCAGGGGAGGCCCTGGACCCACTTCTAAGATGCCCTTCCTCTGACGCGGCACTGTCCGAAAGAAATATAATGCGGGCCATGTGTACAATTAATTTTTTTCTAGTATTCACATTAAAAAGTAAAAAGGAACAGGTGAAGTTAATTTGATAGGATTGTCTATTTAACTCAGTGTATCCAAAATACTGTCATTTCGACATGTACTCAATTAAAAAGTATTAACAAGATCTTTTACATTCTGTTTTTTGGCGCCATTTTGAAATTTATTGTGTATTTCATACTCACGACACATCTCAACTCGGACTAGCCACATTTCACGGGCTCAGCGGGCGCCTGTGGCTAATGGCGACAACCCTGCGAGCTTTCTGTGCCTGAGACAGCGAGGCACTTGCCCAGGTCTCTGAGGCCCGGCAGCATGGCTGGAACCCAGAGGCAGTAAGTTCTGAGAGTGGGCATCACTTCCGGGAGCGTCTGCCCCGGTCTGCATATGCTTTAGGGATGAAGAGAAAACTGTGCAGTCTGTAGATCACCTCCACTTCTGTTTTGCCTTGGCAGGTGCCTCATCTCCAGACATGGAGCCTAGCTACGGGGGAGGTCTCTTCGACATGGTGAAAGGAGGTGCAGGGCGGCTCTTCAGTAACCTGAAGGACAACCTGAAAGACACCCTCAAGGACACATCTTCCAGAGTCATACAGTCTGTTACCAGGTATGCGCCTTCTTCCCAGCTGAGTTAATGGAACTCCATGCCTCCCAAGGATCTGGTTACCTGCCAACTGCTTTTCTGGCTCAAGGACTGACAATTGTGTGATGTAATTGCATGGACTCTCATCAACCAAGCAGTGTCATTGAAGCCATCACGTTGGGCCTTCAGAAGCGACAAGCACGGGCTCGGAGGACTCAGCGCATTACGTTAAAATATAGTGGTTGCCATCTCTGTTTTGTGAATCCAGCATCCTGGGTCCTCATGCATTATCTGCCCTTGCTAACCATGTGACCTAGGCAACTTAATTAGCCTCTCTGAGCTTGACTTTTATACTTTGATAGGATTCATGTCCCTGATTGGTTTGAGAATTAAATGAGATAATAATGCACATGCAACCCGAAAAAGCAATACTCGTGGGTTATAATTGAAACAATTGTTTTTTTGTATCTTAATAGCCCTTTGAACCTTGTTTAGTGGAGAAAATTTTCTACCCTTCTACTGTATGAGAATTCTTACAAGCAGGCCATATGAATTCTTTTTTATTTGTAGGTATTAGAAAATTCTAGGGTCACTTTAAGTTACTGTATGCAGTTTTTAATCATAAATTCCACATGTCAAGTCTAGAATATTAATCAACTTTTTAATCTTTATTCAAAGGTAAAATTTATCCCTTACCTGCAATCCCCAGCTAGCGCCTGGCGGGCAGAGAAAGGATGTTCCTTATTTCTCCATCACTTCCTTCCTTACCCTCTAGCTGCCCACACTTACAGGAGATAGTCACACGTAGGCAAAGTGGCTGGAATAATCCATGTTAATGAATAAACAGTGTTTTCTATTCTTAGATTGATTCTGTTCATGAAGTGTCATCTACAAAGGGTACTGGGTACATCAGAGTGGTAGATTTACGCTCCTGAGGGTGTGAGAATCGTTGCTTCTCTCAACAATTGTTCTTTGTTAGAGAGAAGGCCTTGAGGGAGGTCTAAATGCCTACTGGGTGGAAGTGGCCAAGTCATAATGGCAAGTGGTTGAGAGAAGGGAATCCTGGCATATTTGGATGATTTTAATGAGCACCCTTTCCTGTCTTGCTTTTAGCTACACAAAAGGAGATTTAGACTTCACTTATGTCACCTCCAGAATTATTGGTAAGTTTCTCATGTTTAATAACTGCTCAATAGCTCAGCTTATAAGTGGCTGCCCATGGTGACAGCAAACCTATTTAACCTATCTCTCTCTCTCTCTGTGACCCCTCCTAGTGATGTCCTTTCCTCTGGACAATGTCGACATAGGATTCAGGAATCAGGTTGATGACATCCGAAGCTTTTTGGATTCCAGACATCTTGACCACTACACGGTGTACAATCTGTCACCCAAGTCTTATCGAACTGCCAAGTTTCACAGCAGGGTAAGGAATTTAAGCGCTAGGATCACATGGTTTGAAGATATAACAGGGTATTTTTCCCTTTAAGAGCTATCCTCAAAGCCTTGGTCCTCAGACACACAAAGCTGATTAACTATATACTCTGGACACTTCTAGCCACAAGGTATTTATTAGGCTGTTATGAAATATTTTGAAGATTTTCCTTGGGTGAGGACATTTGCAGGAAGGTTTATCTGTCAATGAGATACCATATAACTTGGGGTCTCAAATTACTTATGGCTGGTTGTTCAGTTGTTAGCGCATATTGCTGTGAGGCTCAGCTGGAGATGGAACTGCTATGTAGGGCAGTTGGCAACCCTTATACTGTAGCACTAATGATGCCTTTAACCATTCCTTCTTGCCTCTTGGGCACCATGATGAAGCAGCGGTGCTAGGCTGGTAGACACCAGCATTCATGGAAATAGCTCTCTGATATTCAGTAAAGGTGCTTCTCTCATGGGTAGAGGACAGCACGCAGACAGTCCACACTGTAGGTGTGGCAGTACTGTTGATAATATTTGGAGCTTTTACACTGTCTTCTGAGGTGGATGGAGACCTGGGACACAGAGAAGTGGTGACTTGCCCAAGACCATACCACTAGTAGGTGGTCTCAGGCTTGTGTTCTTAACTATTACTCTGGGCTGACAATATTACTGGGGGAAAGCTGGCTTATCCTTCTAGGGAGCTTTCTGAATGAGGCAGAGAAGTATTCCTAGTTTCTGGATGGTGAAGCCACGAGTGCTGGCTTAAGTTTGAATCTGATGCGGAGTTTGATATTTCTGGCCATGGAATTCTTGATTGACTCGCTAAATGAAGGCTTTTTCTTTCTCAAGAACATCTTTAAATATTTTGATTTAGCCTTAGATATGATTGGTTTTGCAAGTACGTCTGAGTCTATTAAAAAATAGATAGGATTTTCTATACAATGGACACTTTAAGAGTGAAAATTGATTTCAAGTAAGCAAAACGTTAGCTGGTTGTCCATGTGGTGTATCCAGGACCTCAGCTTTGATGCTGGAACACATTTTGCTCCAAATTTCAGTTGCCATTGATAATCTCTGGGTTTCAGTTTCCGGATCTGTAAAAAACACAAGAAGTTTGGTCTCTATGTTCTCTAAGACATCTGCCTGCCTTAATGTTCAGTAAGATAGGGGAGAGAGTTTTGCTAAGGACTTTCTTTGCTCTAAGTGTTCCTGGAATAGGCAAGAGGAAACCCAGTGGTTCTCAAATTTAGTGAGTAACAAAACCACCTAGAGTGCTAGTCAAACACCCAGGCCCCGAATTTCTGATTTCCTCAGGACAGGAGAGTGGTGGGATTTTGCACTGCTAATAGCTTTGTGGATGCTGTTCCTGCTTGCCCTGGGGACCACTCTTGAGAAGCACTGATAAAACCATTCTGAAGCAGTTAGGTCTAAATTGCCATTCCGTAATGGAGATTTTAAATGCAGCTTTTTAAAATTCCCCGTAATTAACTGCCTTTCCAACTCTTCTTCCATTTATTACCTAATTCAGAATAAGTGAATTAACATCAAACAAAAATGTGGGTAGATATTCTGTTTCTAACTCGGATGCAAATCTTTTGATTTTTTCTTGTTTGGAGACTCAGTCAGTGTCATCATTTTCATAACTGAAGGACTATCATAGAAATTTTATTTGATCTTGAAAGATCTATAATAGTCTGGAAAAATTTTGCTCTGAAAGTAAATAAAGATGTATCATTATAGAAGCTTTCATACGGATGAGGCTGTCTCTTTGTGTCGTATTTGTAAAAGCAATCTCTATAAAGGTATTTAAAGAAAGGCATCTATTAGTATAACTACATATTTTGTGACCAGTCTTAACAGTCTTACCACAAGACCAGGACTTGCATATTGAACATCTGTCCTGGGCTGCTCTCGTTTGCCCTAGAAGAGCAGGAGGTATCTTTAATTTATTTGCCACCTAGAACAGAGCCTGGCGTGGCTAACACATGGTTCTCAGAAGAATGAATGTGCCAAGCATTGTTAAACACATAGATACAAAATAAATATTTGGTTCTTTTTCTCAAGACACTTAAGTCTAGCTGGAAAGAGAAACCAAGGGATGCCTGGGTGGCTCAGTCAGTTAAGTGTCTACCTTCAGCTTAGGTTATGAGCCCAGGGTCCTGGGATGGAGTCCCACATCAGGCTCCTTGCTCAGGAGAGAGTCTGCTTCTCCCTTTGCCTGCTGCTCCCCGTTATTCTCTCTCTCTGACAAATAAATAAAATCTTTAGAAAAAGAAAGAAAGAGAAAGAAAGAAAGAAAGAGAGAAAGAAAGAAAAAAGAAAGAGAGAGAGAGAAAGAAAGAAAAAGAAAGAAAGAAAGAAAGAAAGAAGGAAGGAAAGAAAGAGGGAAAGAAAGAGAAGCCAAAACATGCTAAAGACAAATGCAAATGGTATTTTCATCTTAGCTCTGTTTGGGATTTGGCTACATCTCTTTTCAAGCCCCCAGTCCTTTCTCTCCCCAGCACTAATACCACAAATTGATTTCCATCTCATTGTTGCATTACTTAGGAAAGTTTTTTTTGGTTCTCATCTCCCAGGGCACGAGGGCTAGAACTATTTCTTCCTCCTTCCAGGACAGTGGAGTGCTAGCTGTGCAATTAAATCTTATTTTAACAAATATAGATGGCATGGGGTGCCTGACTGGCTCAGTCGGTATAGCATATGACTCTTGATCTCAGGGTTGTAAGTTCAAGCCCCATATTGGGCGTAGAGATTACTTAAAAATAAAATCTTTAAAAAGTTAAAAAAAAAATTAATGTAGATGGCAGAGTCTTCCATAAATTCCATCGTTGGAAAAGACCAAACATATGATCGAGTTTTATTTACAGACTCACAGGAGTCCAGTTCTGTGTATATCTGAACTCAGTCACTTTACATGTTTATTATGTGATGTGTGTTTGGGGAGATGGGTGGTGGTGGCAGAGACAGTCTGTTTCCAGGAAGATTTCACTTTGCCGAGGGGAGTCATTTTGTATTATGATTAGGCTTTATGCTTAGAAGCCACATGGTTTGATAGGAATCATAGGAAATAATCAACTAGCAGTTTTCTTAGTATTTGCATGTGGAACAGAATGTTAGAATAGGACTTATATTTGGTCTCCATGTTAACAGAGGCCCCAACTCAAAACAATACTTGGCAGGTTGCCCTGCTTTCAGAGTGAGGTGCTAGAGTATCTATTCAGAACTGCGCAAGAGGTATTGATCTTAGTCTTTGTAGCCAGTTTCCACCTTAAGGAAATAAAAATGACCAGTGTTGACAGTAAAATCCTGGAGACCAAGGAGATGCATTATTTAAACCAGGTTTTTCTAATCTGAGTTAAAGAAACGCAGGTCCGCTGTGTATTTAGATCCATGGATGGGCTTCAGAGAGTTTAACCATCTCTTCCATTCCTTCCTTCTTCCCTCCCTTCCTCCCTTCCTTCCTTCTTTCCTCCCTTCCTCCCTTCCTTCCTTCTTTCCTTCCTTCCTTCCTCCCTCCCTCCCTCCCTCCCTCCCTCCCTCCCTCCCTCCCTCCCTTCCTTCCTTCCTTCCTTCCTTCCTTCCTTCCTTCCTTCCTTCCTTCCTTCCTTTTGTGGCAGTAAACTATACATGACATAAACATACATCATTTCAACCATTGGTAAGAATATAGTTTGGTAACATTGAACACATTCACAGTGCTGTGTAACCATCACCTAACCATCACCACTGTCTTTTTTTTTGTAAGATTTTATTTTATTTTATTTATGACAGAGAGAGATAGCAAGAGAGGGAGCACAAGCATAGGGGAGCTGGAGAAGGAGAAACAGACTCCCCACTGAGCAGGGAGCCCGATGCGGGACTTGATCCCAGGACCCTGAGATCATGACCTGAGCCGAAGGCAGATGCTTAACCAACTGAGCCACCCAGACGCCCCACCATCACCACTGTCTTAACCCACACCTTTTCCAGCATCTCCCAAATAAACACTGTACCCATCCACTCTGTGGGTGTGTGTACACTGGTTCACTTTCTGCACACATTTACAGTTCTGCTCAGAATATCAGGGACCACCGCTTTACACACTGCTGTGGGCAAGGAATGGAAAACTGGATGAATGGCCACGAAGTTGAGGCTGGCCCTAAAGTTCTTACATGCTGATAGCACTCCACTGTCACTCTTTTTTTTTTTTTTTTTTAAGATTTTATTTATTTATTTGACAGAGAGAGAGAGAGATCACAAGTAGGCAAAGAGGCAGGCAGAGAGAGAGGGAGAATCAGACTCCCCGCTGTGTAGGGAGCCCAATGTGGGGCTCGATCCCAGGACCCTGAGATCATGACCTGAGCAGAAGGCAGAGGCTTTAACCCACTAAGCCACCCAGGCGCCCCGCCACTGCCACTCTTGAGTGTCCTTCTTCCCCTGTTCAGCCAGGTAGAAAAGTATGCTGAAGGAGCCCTGTGAGGAGCATAAATCATCATCATCATCATCATCTTCATCATCATCATCCCAGGTTCCTTTAGAATCTTTCTTCATTTTGATTATTTCTAAACTACATGATCTTGTAGGATTTCTTTTGAGAACAAATTGATTTTGGGGAAATATGCTATCCACTTGAACTTCTTAAAGGTCAATCTTTTGTTTGTTTCTTTATTCGTTTTCCTTTTCCTTCCAGAGCTCACCAAAGAGGTCACCGTAGCTCTCAGGTGTTTTGGCTTTGGTTCACTGGTTTGTGAGAAGGGTTGGCCATAGAGGAATGACTTTATAGCTTCTACTTCATCTCTCCCTCTGCCACCAGGCTTCAGTGTAAGGATAGGAAATAATGGGGTGGGGAAAAAAACCCTGGCCTGGAAGCCAGAGGGTAGGGGATCCCCACACTCTAGTTCTGCAGCCTTCAGTGAATTGAATATCTCCACCTTAGAAAATATAGCCATCACTTGAAGCCATAACCATCCCACAAATGTAAGATAGAATTGCAGTTAATAATCAACCATCAAACAGTGTGATAGAATAGGAAGTACACGACTCTTTTTCTTTTTTTATTGAGATGAAAATTATAGCATATGCACAAATCTTAAACTTTAAAAATTATCCGAGGTTCCCATCTCAGCTTTTCCTCTTTCTGGTTAAGTCCCCATTTTCTCCTGTATAAATTAAGGATGACAATACCAATATCTACCTTGCAAATATTTAGAAACTTTTTCTGTAGGTTTGCTCTAAGGAATAAACTTCATAGCAGTATCTGCCCTATAGTAAACATTTGCTAAGTGGTAGTTACGATTAATGTTAATAGTAATAAAATGCCACAAGAAATGGTTGACCGAAATACCCCTGTTTTCCAAAAATGGTGTACGGATTCTTAAAACACTGGATATGGCTCTTGAGTCCAGTTCTCTGTAGTAGCTTTTGCTCTTGTGCTCAGCAAGTGGGATGCTTCGGCCATTTTATCTCATACTTGACTGATGGAGAGATGAAAATGGAGTGACATCCAGCACTGATGCTGTTTGGCTGCTTTCCCCACTGGGTGGTACCATGGCAGCCTGTAATCCATATGGCGTTTTCTGATGCTTACGGCTCTGGGAGGTGTTTAGAGAGACTGGAGATCGCATCATGAAGTGTCACATGCCCAGGGATTGTGCTTATTGCATGAACCTGTGAACCCCAGGGAGCTACAAAAATAGATCGCAGTGATTGAATTCCTTAAAACATTTTTGTTTTGTTTTGTTTATGCCTTAATGTTTTTTTTTCCCTTTTAGACAGAGTGCATGCTTTAAAAAAAACTCTAATTGTATGTTTGCTTAATGGGGTATAATTATATATCAAGTAAATATACAATTATGGAGTACTTTAAATTAATATTATTTACTTGATTGATTTAATGATTCTGGAGCTTTTAGCCTATTGTGCTAAGAACAATTTAGCCAACTTTTAGCTGAGACTCATTACAGATATTGACATTTAAAGTGTTTGTATGTTTGACAGACAGCTTCTAAGAGGTTTAAAAATACTGCCTGGAAAAACCATTTTTTTCATACTTTTACATGATTGCAACCTAAAACAACAAAATTGATTCACTTGTTCCTTCCCTGAGAGATCGTACATGTGGACAAATCTCAGCATAAGAAATGATTGCCAAATGGGGTGCATTCCTTTGTTCTTTCTTCATTCATTCACTCAGCAAATACCTACTGAGCACCTGCCATTCAGCTGACACACGGACACGACTCTGGGGTTACAAAATGAATAAGTTACGGTGTCTCTTCTCATGGGGCTTAGTGTCTAGAGGGGCAGACAGATGCAAACGGTTAATTTGAGTACAATTGGACAATAAGCTGGCACTCACCGGGCTTACGATGTGCTACTTAATTCTCCTAACAGTCTTGTAATGCCCATTTTCACTTTATACACGAGAGATTTTAGGCTCCGAGAGATCAGTGACTTGCCTAACGTTAATCAGGTCATAAGTGGTAGAGCAAAGGTGAAATCCCAGCCCGTGGCTTCCACCCTGTTGCTCTACTGATAAAAGCTTTAATAGATGAAAATGGATAACAGCATGTGTACGGAGACCTAGGTTAACGAAGATTTCTGCCTCTGGGTGTTCGAGAAACTGTCAGAGACAAAAGAGCACTTGAACTTGGGTTTTAAATGATGAATATAAACTTACCAAGGGAAGAAAAACATTGCAGACAAGAACCAGCTTATACAAATGTACACTTTGCAATTTCTCCGATGGCAAAATTTGTCTTCCCAACTATTTTTTTTTTAGCGAATATATCATTTCTGTTCCTTGAGAACACAGCAGTGGTGAATCCATTTGGGGGTAAAGAATGGGCCAGACACAGACCTGATTCATGTTGGGTAGAAGGGGCAAGCTAATGTAGAGTTTAAGTTGACAGAAGGCCTGTAGTGGGTCACCCTGGATCTTTTGGTAGCTGTGTCACGCGTTTCAACTACTTTGTTTAAAAAATCACACCCATTATTGCCAAAAGATATAGGTAAGTGAGTACCTGAAAGGTCCCCTGTCATTACCCTACAATCATCTTTTTTTTTCCCCCAAATACTTCTATTTTATTTTTTCAGTGTTACAAGATTCATTGTTTATGTACCACACCCAGTGCTCCATGCAATACGTGCCCTCCTCAATACCCACCACCAGGCTCGCCCATCCCCCCACCCCTACCCTACAATCATCTTATAGAAAAATGTTACAAATCAGCTAAAAGAATGGGCTTTCTTGACAACCCCAGAATGAGAAACTCCAGGTGTTTGCTTTTTGATGTCAGCTCTGGCGAGACTACACATTTCCCATTTATATTTTGACTAGTGATTATCTAGTTATCGGAAAAGGGCAACCAAATAGATTACTCCAGCCTCCTCTCTCTCCCCACTGTTAAACATTAGGAATTTGAGACATTTGGGGTTTCTTAGGCCAGTGGTGGTGGTGTTTCAGAGTATTTTCTGGTGAAACCATCCATATAAAACCTAGTCTTTCTCCAGAATTCCTTACCTCAGCAAATGGCACCTGCCGTCCTTTTATCCAGCCATTCAGGCTGGAAATCTAGGAGTCATTCTTGACTCTTTCTCCCTCATCTCTTAGGTACACCCCTCCGTACTCACTGCCCCCATCTGATCAATCTCCAAGTCATACATATACAGGTATTCCACCTCGTCTCTAATTCTTGAATCCTTCAAGTCTTTTTTTTTTTACCCCACTGCCACTCATCTGGCCTAAGCCGCCATCATCCCTGACTTGGACTCCTCATCGGCCTCCTGGCTGCTCTCCCTGGCTACTCGCATGGCATCCACATCCATTCTCCACACTGGAACTTAAGACATCTTCGGAAAATGCAGATGAGAGTCACTCTCCTTAAATATTCTCCCAGCTCCTAACAGACCTTGTGTGATCTGGCCCTTCAGTCTGCATTCTTATCAAACAGGGTTTCATTCATTTTATTCAAACATCGCTGGCTTTACCTGAACCCAGGGCTTTGCGTTGGCAGTTACCTGATACAATAATGATCATAATAGCTAACATTCCTTAATCACTTTGTGTGTGTCAGATACTGAGCCGAGCCCTTGAAATACATCCTCATGTACTAACCACACCCTGTGAGGTAGTTGGGTACCACTCACCACATTTTATGAAGGAAGAAAGGCTAAAAGAGGTCACAAAGTTTGCCCAAGTCTAAACTTCTCCTTATTTTTATTACCTAAATTAGTAAATATCTAATCAATTGGGGTTCATGCCTAATATTTTGAACCAATGATAATCTCTACCAGTCTACTGTTGTTGCCCAGTGATTTATATTCAGAAGACCTGGGTTGCACTACTGGTACTGACCGACAGTATGACTTTAGACAAGGCAACCTCTGAGAGTCAGTTTTCTCATCTGTAGAATGGGGATCATATTAATACCTGACTTGGATGATTATAGTACAGCTCATAGCCAAACAGAATTCTAGGAACATAGTCGATGCTCTGTAATGGGTTAAAGGAACACATGTGTTAGATGAATGAAAATACCAAGGATTGCCCCATGGAGTTGTGAGTTCTCTCTTTAAGACAGAAAGAAATAAGAGCTCTGAACAAGGGTACCTTTGGTTTACTCTACCTCTTTTCATGTTCTCATGAGAACTGGGGTAAAATTAGGGATAACGCAGGATTTATAAGGTAATACTATAACTAAGTACCTAACAGGCAGGTCAAAACATTTTATACTTAATAGAAATTAAATGCAACCTCACAGAATTAAAAAAATCCAAATATATAGTTTAAATGGTCCATTTTATTTTTTTAGAGAGAGAACGTGCATGTATGTGTGTGTGTGCACATGGGGGTAGGGAGTGGGGGGAGAGGAACAGAGGGCAAGAGAGGGAGAGAGAGAATCTCAAGCAGACTCTACACTGAGTGCAGAGCCCAATTTGGGGCTCAGTCCATGACCCTGAGATCATGACCTGAGCTTAAATCAAGAGTTGTTTGCTTAACTGACTGAGCCACCCCTAAGTGATCTATTTTTATTTTAAAAAATGTACTTCAAAATGTGTTTTTATACCTTTGGTGGAATGGAATGTTTTAATTAAGAAATTGTTAGATTAAACAACTCTTTGTTTTGTGTTTGGACCCTGTTCCCATCTCTTCCTGTCTATATTAAAAGAGAATGTGGTATCACATTCCAGAAGTTGTTTGGTGTGATAGCTCCTTATGGAGAGGAGTTGCTTGGGGAATTCATTTCCTTTTGCTCTGTTCCCTTAGGTCTCAGAGTGCAGTTGGCCCATCAGGCAGGCCCCCAGTCTGCACAACCTTTTTGCTGTTTGTCGGAATATGTATAATTGGCTACTGCAGAATCCCAAAAACGTCTGTGTTGTCCACTGCTTGGTGAGTAATCTTTATTATTGTTGTTGCTGTCATTTGTGGTAGGTGGGTTTGGTTTGGCCAAATGTAGTTGGCTCTATACAGACTGGTGGGCAAGTAACATTTAAGCTGAATAAGCATTTATTGAATCCCTACTTAGGAATTAGGTGATGTGAGGGATATAAAAATGAGGAAGGAATTTATTATTCTTGCCTTAAAGCTTGAGTACTCTTGAGAGAGGCAGATACATACACATAATACAGGGCCTCTAGAATGTGCTAAGTACTATAAAAGAGGTAGAAACAAGGACTGTGGGTACACAGGCAAAAATACCATTGAGTTCTGTGTGAATAAAATTGAGAAACACATTGGAATATTTGTCATTTCTTTTCGTGCTTGAATAAAAATGAAATAAGAAGACCCCCATGCCCTTGTAAATAGTCATATAGATTGATTGTACGTTACAGCAATTCCTAGTGGGACTGATGATTTTCCTAACCCCTGACTTCTTAGAGTCCCTTTCCCCAACTCTTCTCTGGTGGCTTCTTATCTGTTGTTTAAAACTCAACTCAGGTAAAATATTTCTGACTCGTGAGTATTTTCCCAGTATGGACATTCCCATTGTGTATCTCAATATCTTCTGTGGCATCCCCGTAATCTGGTGATCTGCCTGTTTTCGCACTAGACTATAAGCATCTCGCAGGCAAGAACTGTGTCTTCTTTACCTTTGTACCGGGTCTGAAAGGTTTGAATAAGTGATTGCATACATGAACAAATGGACACACTAGTGGAATCTGAGCATAAATACTGGAACTATTCATTGCTTCTAGAAACGTCTGGGTGTATTTTTTTGCTCTAGGATTACCTGATGATTTTCTCCCTCCTTCTTGAGAGCCGGTTGGCTAAAAGAGGGAAGAACGCTAAAGAACATATTTTCTTCTTTCCATCTCACGTTCTCAAACTCTTGGCAACAAAGAAAAGTACTTGGTGTTCAAAAGGCCAAAGGGTTTTCCTGCGGAGGCACAACAGATTGTGCAATAGAACAGATTACTTTCGGGACTAAGCAGCCTTTAGACACCTTGGTGATTTTCTCTTTACGCAAGAACTTTCTATAAGTTCAGAGAGCCAAGGTCTGACAGCTTTGTAAGGGAAGATGGCTTAAGAGATACCGGAGGATTCCTGTTCTTATGATACAATCATGAAGAATCAAAAGCCAACAAAGAAGAAAAAGAAGCAGACAAAGGATTATGACACCATCGGCGGCTCTCTAGCTCACAGGAAAATGATGTGTGTGAGTCGTACATCTGCACCAAATCGTCGGGAAATGGAATTGAAGCTGGAAGTGGGAGCTTTTATTTTTATATTTTATATTTTATTTTTATAAAATATAAATATAAAATATTATAAAATATTTAAAATATATAAAAATATATTTAAAATATATAAAAATTATAAAATATTTTTATATTTTATTTTATATTTTATATTTTTATTTATATTTATATATTTATATTTATTATTATATTTTATATTTTTATATGTATATTTCTGTCTTATTAAAAATAATAAGCATAGGGGCGCCTGGGTGGCTCAGTGGGTTAAAGCCTCTGCCTTCGGCTCAGGTCATGATCTCAGGGTCCTGGGATCAAGCCCCACATCGGGCTCTCTGCTCGGCAGGGAGCCTGCTTCCCCCTCTCTCTCTGCCTGCCTCTCTGCCTACTTGTGATCTCTCTGTCAAATAAATAAATAAAATCTTTAAATAATAATAATAATAAGCATGTACTCATCTTTCCATAAAAAACTAGTTAAACTTTCAAGAAGACTTGCGTGGTAGATAAAAGGAGGGGACATATATCCTAAGAACCATGAATCAGGTAAGAATATCAGGAAGGCTAAATCTAAGAGGAATGTAGATTAAGAAAAATGTCTTTAAAAAAAACTGTCCTTGAAATAAGGACAATAACAAATGCTTGAGGCACATGGTATAATCTTAACTCCTTTATTCTGTTTTCTCTATCAGGGAAACAGATGACAGGCTAGGGAGGGAGTAATGATGATCATTAAGACACAGCTGATAGGTAGTGAGATATGAAAAGAGCTTCACGGTACTTAAAAATAATCTACTCTCTAGACTTAAATTCTGTGACAGAATGCTGAGAGCACTTGGAAAAGCAATCATGGACTCCTCATGTAATATGAAGAAACAGGAAATAGAGGTGCCAGGCAAACAAAGACAGGAGAGTTTTTCTAAAAGATGGAGAAGGTTGATCCTGGAAAGTTACAGGCTGGTGAACCTGATGGCAATTCAAGGCAAAACTCTTTTTTTTTTTAGAGATTTTATTTATTTATTTGACAGAGCGAGATCACAAGTAGGCAGAGACGCAGGCAGAGAGAGAGGAGGAAGCAGGCTCCCCACTGAGCAGAGAGCCCAATGCTGGGCTCGATCCCAGGACCCTGAGATCATGACCTGAGCTGAAGGCAGAGGCTTAACCCACTGAGCCACCCAGGCACCCCTCAAGGCAAAATTCTAATCTAAATCTTTGCACAGATGATTTTAAACTCTTAGGAAAAAGTAGTCCTCATTGCTTCATTAGGAACACATGTACCAAAACAACTGAACTTTTGTAACAAGACCAATAGATAAGTAGGGACAGTTTATTGGATTCCTGCAAGATATTTTCCAATTTCTTATAACCAAGATAAAGAAATTTGGGCTAGGTTGTTATACATTGAGTTGGATTGTGGCTCAGTATCTGCTTCCAAAGGTAGGTGGTTAATGAACCAGCATCCTCCCAGGAGAAGGTGGTGTTTGGTTGCTCTTTTAATTAAAAACATTGATGATGATATGAAGATCAAGCTTACCAATTTTCTCAGAACTGGAAAGGTCATATAATGAATCTGGATTTTAAAAGCCATTGTAGGTTGGTTGTTTAACAGAAGCTAACAATGTGACATTAAACACAGAATAAATATAAAGTCCCAAATCTTGTTGTAAAAGATTAAATATTTTTGTCTCTTCGCTTAACACATCATTTGAAAAAGAACAAAGGGTTTTAGTAGATAGGAAGATCAATAAGAGCTTATGGTATGACTTAGCCTGCTTGTAAACTAGTTTGGCCTGGGGTTATGTTAGTAAAAGCATAGTGTCCAGAATAAGGAAGATGGTATTTCTTTTCCTTTCTAGTGTGGCTGAAGTATATCTCATATCTTGTATTTCACATCTGGGTAGCACATTTAAGGTTGTTGTTTTAAAATGAGTCTGTTCAGAGAAAGTTCTCCAAATGATGTCTCTGAAAATGGAATATCAAATGGGAAGAATCAAGGGAACTGTGTATCAGTTGGGATTCTGTAGAGAAACAGAGGCAACATATAATGTATTTATTATAGGAATTGGCTCATGCAGTTACAGAGGCTGAGAAGTCCCACAATTTGTTTGCTCTCTACAAGCTAGAGAACCAGAAAAGCTGGCCATGTAATTCAGTCTGAGCCCAAGGCCTGAGAACCAGGGGCTCTGGTGTCCCAGAGTAGAAGAAGGTAGACATTTCCAGTTCAAGAAGGTAGAACATTTGCCCTTCCTTTACTTTTTGGTTCTATTTGGGCCCTCAACAGATTAGATGATGCCCACTCACGTTGATGAGGATGTATCTTTTTTTACTCACTCTACTGAATCAAATGCTGGTCTCTTTTAGAAGTACCCTCATAGACACATCCAGAAGTAATATTTTACCAGCTGAGCCTCCCTTAACCCAGTCAAATTGACACATAATCTTAGCCAGCATAGATTGGGTGTGTTAAACCTGGAAAATCGAAGAGTTGGTGGAAAGAGAGGTTATTTCAGACATGCGAAAGGCTTTCCCAGGGAGAAAGAAGAGGCTTACTCTTTTCTGACAGAAGGAAGAATGAGGATCACTCAGTGGAATAGACTTCAACTCAATTTACTCAGGAAAAAGAACTTTGTAACCTGGACTGAGCTTCTTCAAGTGGCAGCAAGCTCCATGTCACTTAAAGTATTCCTAGAAGAACCTGGGTCAGCATCTGTCAGGAATGTTACTGCATATAGTTCTCCATTGAATGTGGTTGAATCATGTGAAGCTTCTTTATTTTCTATGATTCTAGAAACATACCTTGGGTGAAATATATACATAGCATATTCCAAAAAACAGTATTTACCTAATCTGTGAACTCTACCTCTGGCCTGCAACCAAGAGACCTCAACTGCTAGCTCTGATCCTACAAGTCCAAAGTTACTTTGAAGATTAGATTATTTTTCAGTAAATACATGCAAATCAAACTTACGTTGCTTGGTTTCTTAGGTTCTTTTGCTCTAAAAATAAGTCTTCCTTGGTGCTTTCTGATTTGGAGATCTGGGACAGAGTTGGGTTTTCAAGTGCACAATTTTGAACTGAAAATCATTCTGTTAAAAGGAATTCTCAAAAAAAAAAAAAAAAAAGGAATTCTCCCTTTCTCCCCTCTTTTCACTGCAAGTATAGGTCTTCTTGGTGGTGAGTGGCTCATTAGACCATGTCTGTGACACGTTTATGTATCTTCCTTGGCAGGATGGACGGGCAGCGTCATCAATTCTGGTTGGTGCTATGTTCATTTTCTGTAATCTCTACTCTACTCCTGGCCCGGCCGTGCGGTTGTTATACGCGAAGCGACCCGGAATTGGACTGTCGCCATCCCACCGGAGGTAAAGTAAGCTAGATACAGGGTAGGCCCACATGTTTCTAACTGGTATCATGCACTTAAAAAAAGGAAAACCCTTCTTAGGTAATTGACTTATTATATTCCTATTAGTCACAGTTTCTCCTTTTCTCTTACTTAAATTGCCTCTCCTTACTTTTTTTAGATTAAAAGTATTTCTGATGATAAACCCTAAAATTTTTCCAGAGCCAGCATCCTCTTTTGGCAGTTAATGTTTAAGAAATTAACACAGTAATTGGTTATTCTAAGTTAGTCATTTACAAGAACAGACCTCATAGCAAAGATTGATTGCTTCTTTCTTCTGGTGTGCCTGGCACCGATGGAATGTCAATCTTCTGTTTCAGATACCTGGGCTATATGTGTGACCTCCTAGCAGACAAACCCTACCGCCCTCACTTCAAGCCTCTCACCATTAAGTCCATCACCGTCAGCCCAGTTCCTTTTTTCAACAAACAGAGAAACGGATGTCGTCCTTACTGTGATGTATTGATTGGAGAAACCAAAATATATACGACCTGTGCAGACTTTGAACGAATGAAGTAAGTTATGATACTTTTTTTTTAAAGATTTTATTTATTTATTTGAGAGAGAGAGCAAGGGAGAGTGATTACAAGTAGGGGGGATAGGTAGAGGGAAGGGGAGACACAGACTTCCCACTGGACAGGGAGAGTGATGTGAGGCCTGATCCCAGAACCCCGAGGTCATGAACCTGAGCTGGAGGCAGATGCTTAACCAACTGAGGCACTTGGGCATCCCAGTCATGATACTTTTCTTTACTTCTTCTTGTGAATTGCTCAGTTCTTGTGTAAGTTGGATCATATTCTTCCTGGGAGGACTACATTACTGTGACATGGCTGATATTTAAAAAAAAATTATATGTAAGTTGTAATTATAGAAAAGCACAGCTAAATCAAAGGAAGCTATAGCTCCCTCTCAAATGGAGACACAAGCTAAGGGACTAACGTGAGCTATAATGAGGGTTAAGACAGTGATGGGGATGGAGGACCTGCACATTTAAGAAAGAGATGACCTTGATGAGATTTGGCGAGGATGAGGGAAGAATCAGGGATGAACGAAGTTTCTGGGTAAGCAACTAGGTAGACAATGATGTAATCAAAGCAGTTATAGAATCCACAATGAAGAGCAGGTGCCAGAGGAGGGTATTAGGGGGTGTGGAGAGAAGGAAGTGGGTGGTAACATAAAATGAAGTTAGTTTGGAATAAGTTAAATTTGGGAATTGGCATCCAAGATCCTCATAGAGCATGGCATTGCAGTTTCTATACTGATCTTGGTTGGACATTTTTGTTCCCTCTGTCCCTGTTTTAACTGTTAATTTAAAGTTAGGAGATGACAAATCCAACAGGGCTAGATATATTTGAGGGTTATGAGATCTGCAGAGTAGGGATGGGGTAGTCAATTTATCTGGAAGTCCAGTTGGGGTAGAGAGAAAGAGGGCCTATCATTAGACCAACAGCATCCCGTGGCAGAGCCAGTTTGCACCCATGCCTGTTCTCCTGACTCTGCTCAAGATAGGAAGGAAACGGTTCTTGGGTCCAGGCTTGGGCAACAGATCCCTTGGCCAGAGGCACAGAGGACTCTTCCTATGTGATTATATAAGATTAGACTCTTTCAATGTATATTTTTGTCTCTGTTTAAAGAGAATACCGTGTCCAAGATGGAAAAATCTTCATTCCCTTGAGCATCACTGTGCAAGGAGATGTGGTTGTTTCCATGTATCACTTGAGGTCAACCATTGGGAGCCGGCTACAGGCTAAGGTATGGTTTCAGGAAGAATTATGGCATAAACTCTTCTGAGCCTTTAATAGGAGTATTTTATTTTATGGTATTATTTAAAGTAAGCTCTGTGCCCAGTGTGAAGCTTGAATTCATGACCCTGAGATCAAGAGTCACATGTTCTCCCAGCTGAGCCAGCCAGGCATCCCTTAGTATAAGGAGTATTTTAGAATCTTTTTTCGATATTACTTTGGGTTTGAGTGACTTGTAGTTTTAGAATTAGAAAGAGCTTTTAAAATTTACTTATGCCTATTTCCATCATTTTATAGGGAATGAGACTCAGAGAGGTTGTGATTCGCCTGGTCCTTGGCTTAATGACTTTGCCAGAAGCTGAGAGCCCTAGAACTTCTAGCAAACTTTGCTCTTTAGAAGCTTGTGCCCTCTTTTATAGTGTCCAATTTGGATCAATGTGAGAGGAGATATTTCTATGAAGGGTGTGGGATTAAGTAATTATATTTTTCAATTTTTTTATTACCATAAAATTCACATAACATAAATTTCATTCCTTTAATGTGTATAGTACAGTTATGTTTAGTATTTTCAAAAGGTTATGCAGCACCACTATATAATTCCAGAACATCTTTGTCATGCCCAAAAGAAATCCTATACTTATTAGCAGCCACTGCCCATTCCCCTCTTCCGTCTCCTGGGCAATCACCAATCTACTTTCTGTCTCTATAGACTTGCCTATTTGGGACATTTCGTATAAATGGAATCATACAATATGTGGTCCTTTGAGACTGGCTTCTTTCAGCATGTTTCTGAAATTCATCCATGTTGTATCATGTCTCAGTACTTTATTCCTTTATATGGCCAAATAATATTCCATTATGGCTCTATCACTTTTCATTAATCTCTTCATCAATTCATGGACATATGGGTCTTGCCTCGGCTCTTCTTGGATATTGTGAATAATGTAATAAGTACTCATATTTTAGTTCATCAGATATTTGCTAAGTGCATGCTCTGTGCCAGTTATCACCTTAGGGGTTTAGGACTCACAAGAATAAGACTGTGTCCCTGCCCTTTGGAATATCAGCCTAGCAGGAGAAATTCATCACATGTCTGAATATCCACTATCAGAGTAGGGGTAGGATGGGATGCCATAATGGGAGTGGCTTGTTTTAGCCAGTGGTGGCTACAGAGAGAATATGACCTTGTAAGGGGGCCCTTGAAGGATGAGTTGATCAGGTTGGAGCAGGGGCATCCTGGGTAGAAGGAATGGAATGAGCCAAAATATGGCAGTGTGCAAGAACGTGAGACATTAATGGAGGGAATGATTTGCCCAAGCAGAGTTCACGGGGAGGAGAGGCTGGAAATGATGCTGGGCTGTTTCCAAATAGGAAGGTCATTTAGTATTCATAGTAAACAAAGGCTCAGATTTTGAAACGGTTGAAGGTGCATGGCTCCCCAAAATATAATCTTTTGATCCGATTCCCTTTTCACTGGTTGACTGTAATGTGCTTCTCTCATGTATTTTTAGGTGACCAACACCCAGATATTCCAGCTTCAGTTTCATACTGGATTCATACCACTGGAAACCACAGTTTTGAAGTTCACCAAGTGAGTGCTGCTTGGATGGAACACCTCTTTCAACACAAGCAGCTGTGAAATGCTGGAAGCCAAGTGCCCAAGGCTCACTGGCTCTGTGCTGCAGTACCCCCTGGGACCCTGTGCTGGACTGTTAAGAGTGTAGCTTAGCAACACAGAGAGCCCAGTTGCATTTTACAACTTGCAATTGGGTATAATTTGTCTTGAATACAATAGGATCAAAGACTCCAAACAGAAAGGTCTAAAATTCCATGTGACAGAACAAGACTGAACAAAGTAGAAACAAAGTGTCAATACTGAGACCCTTTGCATCTGTGTATCCCTGTGTGTCTTTCAACAGGGATGGCAGTTTAATCTGTGGTATGGTATGAGCTATGACCCTTCAGACAGGATGCCAGGCCATAGCAGGGTACCCCTCTGTATGAACCTGAGTTGCTTTATTATTATGTGGTCTTGGGAGCTCGGAGGGGTGGCTGAAGCCTGGGGGATAGGGTCAGGGTAGGAGTGGACATTCAAGAGCTCAGGGTGGCAGCTGGAGGCTGTTTCATTATGTTAACAACTGATTTGGCCTTGCCCAGGCATACTGGCTGGATCTATCAGCCGTCCTTCTAGAATGCTTTCCCGTGCAGTAGTATCCAAATTTTTTGAGTAGGCATTACTCTCCTCTTTTCTGTACATGAGGAAAACAGGCTCAGGACAGTAAAGTCACTTAACTGGTTAATGATTGCTTTTTCCCTAGGAATGAGTCTCAGGGTCAACCTGAGTCAACCTACAATGGTTTCTGTGCTGAACATCATTCTGATCCCATTGTTTTTCACCAATCTTTTAAATTCCTATGTAGACCTGAGTTGGATGCATGTGATGTGCCAGAAAAATATCCTCAGCTATTTCAGGTGACTCTGGATGTAGAACTACAGCCCCACGACAAGGTGATAGACTTAACCCCACCATGGGAACATTACTGCACAAAAGATGTCAATCCCAGCATCCTCTTCTCTTCTCACCAGGAGCATCAAGATACTCTGGTCTTGGGAGGTATGAATCCCCTGGTGGTTTTGTTTTCAGGGCAAAGTCTCTGTGTTATTTATCACTTTGACTTCTTTCCTGTGTTTCATTGATGCTGCATGGCCTTTTGTCTTGCAGGACAGGCTCCAATAGACATCCCTCCGGACAACCCCAGGCATTTTGGGCAAGGTGGCTTCTTTTCCTCTCTCTGTTGGCAAGGTACTTCCAAGCATTTCTCTGAGTTGTGTGGTTAGATACTTAAGTTACATGGTTTTTCTGTAAATGTGGTTCGTCCTCGAAGCAGCCTCAAAGACAGCAGCATTTAGAAGTCATCCTTGTTCCTCCTTATTTCACGCCCTCCCTGCTCCTTCCTTTTTCTCAAATCAGGCAATTTGAAATTACTTCTCTACTTTCAACTCCATGGGTACTCTTAGACTGATGTAGAAAACCATTTTCAGCTGAATTCTACCTTTTCTCTCTATGCTGTGTTTTGGATCACATCTTTCCTGGACTCGGGAATAAGCATCATATTTTCTAGGATTTCCCTTTATGCTGCTGACACACGAGTTAAGAAAGGACTCTGTCTCCTGCCCTAGAGTACATATTCTGAAAGTAAGTCTGGCATTTCCCCCAGAGGGCTCTCACCACCAACAGTGCAGATCTAAGCTTCCCCTGGTGCAGAAAAGGCAAACACCTTGCCCATATGTCTCTGCTACATGCTTTAACGGCCGTGGCAGAAATTGGGCTCAATCACAGTATCCTTTTCTGCCAAACCTGGAGATGTTTTTAGAATCTTTCCAACATAACACTTCAGACCGCTGCCATCGGTAGACTGGCATTGGCATTCTATCTATATACATTTGCCTCCTTGCTGTAGAGTTTGCTGAGGTTAACTGCAAGAGTCAATGCAGAATTAAATTGCAAGGACTGTCTCTAAGAAAGGGGTAAGAAAATAGCTTTGGCAATGCTCTGGATAAAATTCTCTTGATTGACCTTTCTTTGCTGCGTGAACATAATATGGTGTTCCCATTGCCTATGGAGTTTTCCTTGTTTGGAGATGAAAAAAATTCACAGAATTCCTTTGAATTAAAAGCCTTACTTTCAGGGAGACTGGGTGGCTCAGTTGGTTAAGCGACTGCCTTTGGCTCAGGTCCTGGAGTCCTGGGATTGAGTCCCACATTGGGGTCCCTGGTTGGCAGGGAGTCTGCTTCTCCCACTGACCCTTCCCCCTCTCATGCTCTCTCTCTCTCTCATCCTCTCTCAAATAAGTAAATAAAATCTTTAAAAAAAAGAAAAAAAGCCTTACTTTCAGAATTTCCTATTGAGAAATGGAAACAATAACATTAAAAAAAAAAAAATGGAAAGCCCAGTGAAATTTAGACAGCAGGTAGACTTCCCAGTTCCCACAGTAATAGTACCATCTTAACTTCCTCACATAAGGCTTTTAATAGAACTTCACTTTTCCCTCTCCACTGACATTGTAGTAAGTAATTTAGAAATCATTCCTGGTAGGCTCTGAAATAGGTTTTAGCACAAATTCTTATCTGAACCTTGCAGAACCAGAAGCGTTTAGGAATTGCAAACGTTTTCGAATTTTAGAAAGGTGATATGGTACATAAATTGTATATTACTCAGCATCCCCAGCAGCATCTCAGACAACTTGTAAGGGAGCACATTCATGTTTCTGCAGTGAAACATAAAAAGAATCACGCTGAGTGAGATAAATGAAGATTATAAATACTTTCACATCAGTTCTGGTCAGATTTTTCCACCAGCTGAATTTGTTCCAAACTTAGGGAAACCTTCCCCTTTTCATAGCTTCCTGCATTTCAGAATGGGATATTAGGGATGTGGATCTGTGCTTGATTTGGAATGTGGGTCTAGCTGACATTAAATAACGAAGTTCCCTTGGAGGATCTGTCTCAAGGAGGGCCTGGAAAGTACCTCACCAGCCTCTCCATCCCTTCCCCAGAACAGGCCTCTTCCTTGCTGCCCATCTGATGCTGAAAGAGTCTCAGGACCATCCTGAGTGGAGTCTCTCCGTCTATTCACTTGTTAGGTGTGTGGCTTGCTTCCACTCCAGACTGTGGGAGGAAGGACTTGCTTTTGGCCACAGGCCTAGAAAAGAAAAGACAGTGAGAGGAATCAGCAAAAGATTAGGAAATAACAGGGTTTTTTTCCAAAGCACCTAGCACCAGCACTTGGAAGATAATAATCATAATCATAATCGTAAACACTTAAGTACTACTTCATATTGGTCTGAACGCTTTCTGTCTATCATCTCACGTAATTCTTACAGCAACCAGCTGAGTTAGGTACTCTTTGTTACACCCATTTCGCTGAGGAGGAAACCAAGGCACAGAGGAGAAGGAAAGTAACTTTCTCAATGTCACAGGACCAGTAAGTAGTAGAGGTGGGATTCAGACCCAGCTTGTCCGGCTATGAAGTTCCTGCTCTTCCCCATTGTGCTATCCTGCCTCTCAGATGCCCAACACAGGGTGATTGAATGAAGTGGGAAACACATCCCGTTGTCCATCGGTAAGGACCTGAAAGCATTGCTTGCTCAGGGCTGCTCCTCCCTCTTCCTGGAGTTCTGGACTGACTCTCACTCCCCCAAATCAATAATACTGTGGCCAGTAACTAACTAATTATGGGCATCTTTGCCTTCCTTAGATCAGAAATCAGAAAAATCGTTCTGTGAGGAGGACCACGCTGCCCTAGTGAACCCAGAAAGTGAGCAGTCGGATGATGAACTTCTGACCCTGGCCAGTCCACACGGCAACGCCAGTGGTGACAAACATCATGGAGCTAAGAAGCCCAGCAAAAAGCAGCAAGAGCCAGCTGCCCCTCCACCCCCCGAGGACGTGGATCTTCTGGGCCTAGAAGGGTCTGCAGTGAGTAAGAACTTCTCTCCGCCAGTGGCACCTCCCAGCAATTCTGAACTGCTGAGTGACCTGTTTGGGGGTGCAGGGGCGGCCGGGCCTGCCCAGGCTGGCCAGTCAGGAGTAGAAGACGTGTTTCATCCGAGTGGCCCTGCATCTACCCAGTCGACACCACGCCGCTCTGCTGCCTCCACGTCTGCGTCTCCAACCCTGAGAGTGGGAGAAGGTAATGTTTTCCATGTTGCGCTGTACCTCTCAGTTTTGAATTGTAACCTTGGGGCCAAGCAGGCAGAATTGAACTTTCCTAGTCAGCGAGACTTTTCTGGTCTCTCTGGTCTCCCTCTTAGAGATCTCTATCTCTGGTTAAATGGAGAACACAAGAGGAAATAGGAATGTTGTCCATTTTGGTAGGACGGTATAAGAGTGAATGTTTGAGCTCTTCATCCTTTCTTTGTGTTTTTTTTTTTTTTTTTTCCCAAAGCTTCAATCCCTGACCTGCTTTAGTGACTTCTGCTTGGAGATGTAGATTGATGCATTATTACTAATAATAACAGCTACTTTAATGGAGTACTTACTGTTTGCCTAACATGAAATTTAACACTAAACATGGATTCAGTTATTATAAAAACCTGGTAATTAGGTGCTATTATTGTCCCTATTTTTTTTTAAGATTTTATCTATTTATTTGACAGAGAGAGAGATCACAAGTAGGCAGAGAGGCAGGCAGAGAGAGAGGGGGAAGCAGGCTTCCCGCTGAGCAGAGAGCCCCATGCGGGGCTCGATCCCAGGACCCTGAGATCATGACCTGAGCCGAAGGCAGAGACTTTAACCCACTGAGCCACCCAGGTGCCCTATTGTCCCTATTTTTAAATTAAGGAAATGGAGGCTTAGGATTAGATTAGTAGCATACATTTATGCAGCTCGTTATTGGCAGGGCCAGGGTCCAAAACTGGGCTATTTGACTTGAGAGCTCTCTCTTAGTTTTCCTGTAATGTTTTCCTGGAATTGTGATTTTCTGAATGCACTTTGGGTATGCAGAGAACTACTTGGTTAGCTCACGCTGCATTCAAGGGACTTAGGCCAGCAGCACCGCTGACCGTAGCCGAGCAGTTGTTGCTCATGCGGTTCGGCTTCACTCTGCTCATTGCTACAGACTCGACCTACGACTGGTCCTCCGCAGTGTTTTGAAATTTGCAAGGCACTATATGTAGCTGGGTCAGCGTTTTAGCTGCCCCTTCTTACCATCACCAGGAACCAAGATGACATCACGTTAGGAAGAGTAAAGAGGAATACCTCAACTCTCCACTCCTACGGTAACCTGTGGGAACTTGCTTTCCCAAGCTAATCCTGCAGTTCTCAGAGGGCTCTGGGGGTGGTGTCGATGTACAGTCGTTCAACTGGAGGCGTTCGGTGTAAGAGTGAGTCTTAGGATCATAGAAGGTGGGTGTTGAGGCTCAAGCTTCTACATGAGTGATTGATGGAGGCACGGTGGTACCCAGGTGCCCTGAATCCCAGGCTGTTTCCTCTCTACTTGGCTTCCTTTTATCTAGTTCTTACTCACCACGGTGAATAAAAGATCTATCAGGGGAAAAAAATGTGCAAGATCCAAAATACCATAGTACTCAGTCAGGTTCCAAGGCCACGCACCTCGTGTGACCTTCAGTGATTTAATTCATCACAGTCCCGTGCAGATAGTTACGTTCTAGGCTCAGAGCTACAAGGGATCTTTGAGATATGAGTTAAATCCGTGCCTCAGGTTATAGATAATGAAATCGAGGCCAAATATATTGATTGACTTGGCTTTCTGAAACCGTTTCATTGTCTATGGAATGAAGATAATACTACTATCTGGCAGGGAGAGACTGGGAATCCGCCGGAGTATTTTTTATGAAGGGCAATGTAAGCCTTGAGAAATGATCCAACATTAGTTTTACTGGGTTGTTGCCGGAGGCCTCAGCTGCTTGCTTTGTTCTGGTCATCTTAGTACCTTCACAGACTTTTCCTCACTTCACTAAATCTGCACCTGGTTTCCAGCAAGTTATTGAGAGGTGGTGTTTTGAGAAAGCATTTGAGTGACAGCAACACTCATTTTCTCCTCTTTCTAACTTTCAAGTGAGCCAGAGACCATGAAAAACACAAACCAGAAGTAAGCAAAACCTGGTCAGTGGGGTTTTCTACTGTTCACCTTGATAGCAGAGCTCCCCTGCCTGATCTTTGTCCACTAATACATTCAGTACGAGCACAGGTTGTTCATGGAGTATCCCCTTTGGTCCCAGCGTGGTTTTGAGGGTCATTTCTAGAGGGCCCATGAGGCCCTCATTGATGGTGTTTACAGATCATCCAGCGGATAAATCTACAGTCCTCCTTTGTCCATAAAGATGGGGTTATTCCTGTGCAGTCAGAAATCCTCAGGTTCCGCTGTTGGCCCAGGGGGAAGTTTTAAGGATAGGATGGGCCTGTGGAGCAGCTCAGAAGGCAGGCTTCATCCCAGTGTTTCAGATATTTGGCCTAAGGCCTGGCCATAGTGACAACTCTTCAATATTAACTTAATGAATGAACTCACAGGACAAAGAAATACGTTTTTCCTTCTGTTGTCTAGGTGCTGCCTTTGACCCATTTGGAGCACCTTCTAAACCATCAGGTCAGGATTTGCTGGGTTCTTTTCTGACGACGTCCAGTGCTTCCAGTGACCCCTTTCTTCAGCCTACAAGAAGCCCTTCACCTACAGTGCATGGTAAGAACGTATTTTAATTAATTAATTAATCTCTGAAATATTTTATTTATTTATTTGTTTGTTTGTTTGTTTATTTATTTATTTATTTTAGAGAGAGAGCGATAGTGTATGTGAGTGGAGAGAGGGGCAGGGGGCAGGGAGAGGAAATGAGTCATCGAAATGGCCGATGTGGCCCTATGTGCTCTCGCACCCCAGTGCTGTGACCTCATGTCCTCTCCCTCCTGCTCTCTCCATTCTAGCCTAATATAGTCTACTGGTTAGAAGATGCTTATTACTCACTCTCAGCCAGTTAGCACCCCTTTGTTTTGTTGCTATACTTCTTCTTTTGACCTATGTCATGCCAGTGACCGAAAAGAATTTTCCACTACCTTGCTGGAGAAGCAATTATTCCACTGTTAGTGGGTCAGTTTCATCATCTTCATACAGGATCACATATAGGTCAGACTGAGATGTCAGATTTCCCAGCTCTGACTTCTACACAGCATCACCAATCTCTTCTGAAAATCAAGAAATATCGCCATGGAGTTCTACAGATATTTATTGAACATCTACTCCGAAGACAGCAATCACTTGGGGCACAGTATTGGAAGAGAAAGTAACCATTATAAAAGGCAAAATAGAGATTTAAAATACTAGGTGATTACCTTTTCATCTGTATGTTCCTCTATCTTCAACAGATTTCTGGGGGCTAGGCAATGTCTTTTCATTCTCTGTTCCCTAGTGTGGTGTCTTACATATGGTGGGTGGTCTTAAGGACTCGTGGGCTTGATTAGTAACAAAGCTGAAGTTCACCTTTCACGAAGATGGTGCCAAAGGCTCAGAAGGAAGCCCCTACCCCTCCCAAAGCCAAAGCCAAAGCCAAGATTTTGGAAGGCCAAGAAAGCGGTGCTGAAAGGTGTCCACAGTCACAAAAAAAAGAAGATCCACATGTCACCTACATTCTGATGATCCAAGACACTGTGTCTTTGAAGGTAGCCCAAAGATTCTTGAAAGAGCACCCCCAGGAGAAACAAGCTTGATCACTATGCCATCATGAAGTTCCCCCTGATTACTGAGTCAGCCATGAAGAAAAAGGAAGACAACACACTTGTGTTCATTGTGGGTGTCAAGGCCAACAAGCACCAGCTCAAACAGGCTGTGAAGAAGCGCTATGACATTGATGTGGCCAAGGTCAACACCTTGGTCAGTCCTGATGGAGAGAAGAAGGTATATGTTCAACTGGCTCCTGACTATGATGCTTTGGATGTTGCCAACAAAATTGGGATCATCTAAACTGAGTCCAGCTGGCTAAATCTAAATATAAATTTTTCCACTATATAAAAAAAACAAAAACAAGGTTGAAGTTCTAACATATTTCTACATCCTAGTTGTATATAAGACTAAGATCAGAGTTTAAAAGAAATCAAACAGCAAATGTTAGCAAAATTGTCTAATTTCCGCCACAGTTTTCGTGGGTTACTGTGGTAGAAGAGAAATAGAAAGGAGAGAACTATTATGACTGATATGGGCATGTTCTTTTTTTTTTTTGGGCATGTTCTTTTAACTTAATGATGGGAAAGTACAAGGTGTCTTGGTTGTTACTAAGCAAACAAAACAGTCAAAAGCAAACCTTGGTAATGCTAATTTTGGTGCTTTGATATTTCTTTCGGTGGTGGTGGGTTATGTGTGTGTTTAATACTATTTGCCATGTAAGTTTAATGTTTGCATTTTACTCACTGATTTTATGGACAGAACCTATAGGTACCTTAAATTCTTTCTTATGGTCTCTCTTTTCTTTTTTTTTTTTTTTTAAAGATTTTATTTATTTATTTTACAGACAGAGATCACAAGTAGGCAGAGGCAGGCAGAGAAAGAGAGGGGGAAGCAGGCTCCCGGCTGAGCAGAGAGCCCGATGTGGGGCTCAATCCCAGGACTCTGAGATCATGACCTGAGCTGAAGGCAGAGGCTTAACCCACTGAGCCACCCAGGCGCCCCTGATCTCTTGTTTCTTATTTGGATTTTATAGATTCAGAAAAAGCTTACTCTACCAATATGTATTCCTCTAATATACCTGATTCTCTGTAGCTGAACATTTCTTTTAAATTCTGCATTTGGAATTTTGAGAGGGGTCAGAATGATCTCTCTCGAAACTGCAGTTAGTTAGTTTTGAGTGATGATGAACTATGACATCGGCATGATAGATGACATATATAGTTAGTGCTCAATACGTGCTCTGATTGACTCATCACTCTCCGTTCAGTCACAGCAGAGGGGAAAACAAAATTTTAGTTCTAAGCCGATCATGGCTCTCATACACTTATTAATACCAACTTAAGGCAAATGGAGTTTGTTTCTTTTTACCTTTTCTTTCTTTTTTTTTTTCTTTTTACCTTTTCTTATTTGCCAGTGACTTTGTGTTAAATGTAGATGTAGGACACCCAAAGATGAATAAGATAGTTCTTACCTTCAAGGAACTAACAATTTAATGGAGATAGACATATGCGCAGTTATAACTCAAAGTGTGGATGGAAGTAAAATATAGGTAAGGCAAAGAAGGAAGAGAAACAAACAGTATATGGGTTCTACCAACTGTCATGTAAGTAACTATAGATGAAGGCACAGAATTATCAGTGTTGCAGAATGCTGGGAGAGCTCAGAAGTGGAGACTAATCACTTGGGACATTGGCAGGTCATGCAGGCTTCATGGAAGGGACAGCGTTTTTCTGTGTGAACTCAGGAAAGTAGATTCTCAGCTATTTTGTTATGATTCTTTTTCTTCTTCCCATTTGCAGCTTCTAGTACACCTGCTGTGAACATTCAGCCAGATGTTTCAGGAGGTTGGGACTGGCATACCAAACCAGGTAAAAGTCAGCGAGTTATTTTTGTGCACATTCAGCCAATTGTTAAGCATAATCCTTCACCTGAGCTGTCATGAGTACTTGCAGAGTATCATAGCCCGCCTATGTAATTTCCTAAAGACTCACCTTCTGGTGCAGCTTTTCATACTGCCGTTGATGACATGATAGTAGTGTGTTTTATACATTATTTAACTATTCTCAGTTTCATTTGCTGAATGTCTGTCTCGACAATAGAATTAGACAAATCTGAGTATATAGCTAACTCAACCACTTAGAAGCACTCGGATTTTTTATAAGGCTGAACTCCATTTTTTTAATCTGTAAAAGAGAGTTCATAATTCTTGTCCCACACAGTTGTACAAGTTCAAGTAAAATAGCTTATATGAAATTTTCTGGCATAGAGTAGGTACTGAATAATCAGAGTTGTCTTCTTTCTTAATAGAGGACTTGTTTTAGTGTTGAATTTGTCTGTAATAAATAAATTCTCTTTCTTATGGCTAATATGGTATTTCTTGAGAGCCATCTTTTTTTTTTTTTTTAAGATTTTATTTATGTGACAGAGAGAGATCACAAGTAGGCAGAGAGGCAGGCAGAGAGAGAGGGGGAAGTAGGCTCCCTGCTGAGCAGAGAGCCCGATTCGGGGCTTGATCCCGGGACCCCGAGATCATGACCTGAGCCGAAGGCAGAGGCTTAACCCACTGAGCCACCCAGGCACCCCTCTTGAGAGCCATCTTGTATGATTGCATTTCCAGTGCTGTGCAAGTTAACACACACACTCATAAACACACACACAGACAATATGCTTATCACAACAACTTTTTGAAGCAGTTGCTATTTCCTTATTTAACCAAAAAGAAAACTTTGAAGCTCAGAGAAGTTACGCAACATGCCAAGTTACTCAGCTAGGAAGTAGCAGAGCCAGAATTCAGATCCAGGCCTGACTCCAAACTCCATACAAAAGAATGAAGTCAGATGACATGAGAGGTAAACACTGGATATAATAGTTCCCAGGGATGGCCAGTAAATGACATATGCCTCCTCTGCTCCCTGTCCCTGCTCCAGGCCACTCTTCACTTAAGTCAGAGAAATAAGGTCTAGCAACTTCTAACATACTTGCAAACCCTGTCCTAATTTGCCCTCAGAGCAAGACGAGCCATAGCTCTGGATTTCTGAATTTCAGAATTCAGCCTCGACAACTAACTTACTTTCAATAATTTTATTTCCTTTTCAGGAGGTTTTGGAGTGGGAAGCAAGTCGGCTGCCACCAGCCCAACGGGATCCTCGCATGGCACACCCACCCATCAAAGCAAACCACAGACTCTGGATCCTTTTGCTGACCTTGGGACACTAGGTATGAACTCAGCAGGTTAAGATATAAGTAGCATTTACTTTGGCTACAAAGTCTTACGTCTAAATCTCTGGTGTTCCAACAAGCTAGTATTGTTACCTGGGACCTGAAATAGTATGTGTTCTTAAGCAATACTCTAAAATCTGAGATGGGCTTTTAAAAAAAGGAAACAGGCTTCAAATACTGGTTGGAATTAACCCCTAGTAAACCATTTCTCCAGTGCCTAATTTTGGATTAGTAACATAAGTACAGTCGGAACCTTCAGGAGCACCTGATAACAGAGTTTGGCTCAGCAGAGGTAATGAACATGTAGGGAAATGCTGAACAATGAGGCCGGTCACATAGATTTGTGCCATATGGGGCCCACCACACACAGGCCTTCCTGTGATGGTACCCCTTCCTGTGATGTATCCTCACATCAGCATCCATCTTCTCCCCACTGACTACGGTGCTCTCTGATCCATTTGTAAAATTCCATACAGAAAATAGACTCTGTATAGTATTTTCAAAGTGTTTTTCATCATATGTTAATCATCGTTGCAAGTAAGTGTTCCATGAGCAAGTAATTTTGGAAGCACCAAGTTTAGTGGACTGTAACTATTGCGAAAACTATTTTATTTTATTTATTTATTTGTTTGTTTGTTTGTTTGTTTTTATTAACACATAATGTATTATTTGCCCTAGGGTACATGTCTGTGAATCATCAGGCTTACACATATCACAGAACTTACCATAGCACATACCCTCCCCAATGTCCATAACCCAGCCACCCTATCCCTACCCCCCTACCCCCCTAGTCGCCCTCAGTTTGTTTCGTGAGTTTAGGAGTCTCTTACGGTTTGTCTCCTTCCTGATCCCATCTTGTTTCATTTCCCTCTCCCATCCCCCATGACCTCCCGCCCTACCTCTCAAATTCTTCATATCAGAGAGATCATATGATAATTGTCTTTCTCTGGTTGACTTATTTCGCTTAGCATAATACCCTCTAGTTCCATCCACGTCGTTGCAAATGGCAAGATTTCGTTTCTCTTGATGGCTGCATAGTATATATATATATATATATATATATATATATATATACACACACCACATCTTCTTTATCCATTCATCTGTTGATGGACATCTAGGTTCTTTCCATAGTTTGGCTATTGTGGACATTGCTAACTATTGCAAAAACTTCTGAGCATAACTGTTCATGGTGATGTTCCCCAAAAGGATACAGTTTGCAGGGTTCTCAAACCATCTCACCAAGGAACCTTTTTTTCAAGGAGCAGTTCTTTGGACTGATATATCATGAAACCTTTTCTTTCTCCTTTTTGCTTCTTCCTCTGGGCAGTGCAGAGTTAAATAAGGATAGGGTATCCCGGACACAAAACTTTGAATTGGCCATGCTGATAGTTTAGGTTCTCAAGAGAGCCCTTCTGAAGCTTGAGAGCTTAATTGTCTGCAGGGGATGAGAGCATGACTCCATTTTTGCCAATAATTGTGTCAGAATCTTGACCTTCCATTATACACTCCTTAGATTTTTTTTCTTTTAAGAACTCTCAAAGTCATTTTCCTTTCTTTCCTTTTCCTTTTTAATATACATTTCAAATTTTAAAATAATAACATCAGGTGAAATTCTACTTCAAAAAAATCTTATTCACTGCTCATTTTTTTATCCATTCCGCAGCTGTTTACTAAGTGCCCTCTGTGTGCTAACACTGTCTTAATAAAAACCAACCCCACAAACAGAACCAAAACAAAATTCCTGCCTTCCTAAAGCGTATATTCTAGAAAGGGAAAGAAACAGTAAATAAATAAATATATAATATGGCATCAAATAATAAAAAAGTAACAATGTTATTTTAAGAGTTTTACGTGTATCATTTCATTTACTCTCCTCAGTAATCTTTTGAAGTATTGGAACTGGTATCCTCATTTTGCAGATGAGGAAACTGGGGCACAAATGATTAAGTAACATACCCGAGTCCCATGGTTTCCACCCCCTGAAGCTCTGGAGCTCACACTCATAAGCACCCTTAAGCGCTATGAAAAAAAAAAAAAAGAGAGAGAGAGAGAGCGTGTGAGTGATGGAAGGCCTGGGGTGTTATTTTAGGTATCAAGTGGTTAGGAAAGGCCTCTCTGAAGAGGTGATCTTTATAGAAGGTTCTTTTTAAAAATCCAGCATCACATTCCGCATTTAGTTTTCATGTCCTTTTAGAAACCTTTAATCTGGAATCATTCCTTTGCCTTTTTTTTTTTTTTTCCTTTCATAACATTGATCCTTGAGGGATATAGCCAGGTGAGAAAGTCTCAATTTGGGTTTGGTTTGATGTTAACTTTGATCACTTGCTTTAGGGGGTGTCTGCCAAGTTTCTTCATTACAAAGTTACCATTTTTTCCCTTTGTGATTGGTGAGTAATCTGGAGATAATTCGAAACTATCCTATCTGAGAATATCCTACTCTCCATCTGATTTAGCTACTGGTTTTAGCAGTCATTAATTATTCTTTTTTTTTCCATTAATGATTTTTGCCTGAAGCAGTTATTACTATGATGGTTGCGAAATTGTGATTATCTGATTCTGCCCTTCTTTTTATGTATATTAATTGGCATTCAACTGTAAAAAAAAGAATCTCTTTTTCTTTCTCTCTGTCTCTCATCAGACTGGACTAATGGATTCTTTTTTGATTCATTACTGTCATTACTTTCTGTAATGTTCACGTCTCAGATTTAGTTTGATTTATGAAAAGTCCTTTTTTTCTGGCTCCTATGTCCTTTTCACTTGTGCCCATCAGTTTTTAAGAACCTTCTTTCTTTATGGCACAGCAAGATGCTCCAAGCTTGTCTTGAAATGTTTGTTCCCCAGTCTTAAAATGAGTCATTCTCCAAGGAATCCTTATTTCTTTTTGTGGAAAATGGCATTTGGAAACCAAGGTCTGTGTGCCAAGTGTGTTCATTGGTACTGGGGCGTGTGTCATTGCTCTGCCTTTCAGAAGGTAGAGAGAGGAGGTGAGCAGGTATAACTAGGAGATAAAATCCCACCCAGGACCACAGGGATCTTCCATGCCTTGCCCTATTCTACATATGTGTCTTCTATTGCCCTGGATCTCAACAACACTAATTGTCCTACAACAAAAATAATTTCAGAATAGCTACACCCATATCACTACAACGACAAACCTACTGGGAGGAGTTGAGGAGTTCTTTGTCAGTTTTGAAAGATAGTAATTCTTCCAACTGCTGGGGAAACTGGTTTCCTAAATTTCTTCATTTTTCAAGTCACATAATTTAGGAAAGTTAAGTGACTTTCCTAAAGCCATACAGTGAACTGGTCATAAGCAAGGGCTACAAGCCAGAATTTTTGACACCTTGGCAATTGCTTTGAGGATTAAAATGAAACTTCCAAATTACACAGCTGCAATTCAGAAAAGACAAAAGACAGTGTCCTTCTCCTAAAGGTATTTTCACATTCAGCAATTCTGATGCGAACACGAACACCGTTGCCTTAGTTCTTCCCACAGACATTTCGGATCTAATTGGTCTGGCTGTGGCATGAGGATAGGGAGTTTTAAAAGCTCCCCAGGTGATTATAATGCACAACCAAGGCTGATAACCACTGCTTTGGCTTTTAATGAGGATAGCAGTAGCCTCTGCGTTTAGTTGCTGCTTTGCATTTTTGTCAGTTCCCTGCTTCAGTAGCATTAAAAATTAAATTTCTGAAATTGGCTACAGAATATTCTGGAAGAGTAAGCATCAGAAAGTCCTACTTTCATGTTGATGAACCCCTTGAGAGCAGGATCAGCATTTGCCTTTTCACCACCGTGTCTGCAGACTAGCATGTGAAAGATGCTCGATAGTGTTTTATAAATGAATGAATAAATGGCAGTGTGATGGGAATATGGAAGTTTTTTTTTTTAGGCTTTTCCATATTTATTGAATTTTAAAATTATATATATGAATATATATATTCTGAATATAGCTATCTATCTATCTATCTTCAGAAGGAAGATAGTAAACATCCTTAAACTGTAAAATGAAATCCCAGTGCAGAATGAATATCCAGCCTAAGGTGTATGTTGATGTGCTGTTGGCAAGTGGGCCAAGGGGCTCATGAAAGAGGCTTCATGCTCTGAGTTACCCACTGACAGGAGGCAATGCCAAGCTTCAGAGCTTCTGTCATTACCTTTTCCTATTACCAAGTATTTATTGAGCCCTTATGATGTACCGGTGTATACTGGGCATATGAACTTGCATCATAATATAATATGTAATGCCTCCTAATTCACTTAATTCAGGGTTTGTGAAATATTTTCATATAGCCTTTGTGTCTCTCTGTGATATAGATGTAGTTCTGGTTTTACAAATGAGGAAACTGGAGCTCCATGAGTTGAAGTTTTTTTTTTTTAAAGATTTTATTTATTTATTTGACAGAGAGAGAGATCACAAGTAGGCAGAGAGAGAGGGGGTAAGCAGGCTCCCTGCTGAGCAGAGAGCCCGATGCGGGGCTCGATCCCAGGACCCTGAGATCATGACCTGAGCCGAAGGCAGAGGCTTTAACCCACTGAGCCACCCAGGTGCCCCTGAGTTGAAGTTTTTCACTGAGTTTCAGAAGAACAAGGATTCTCTGTAGATCATATTCCCAGTGCTGTGTCCCCAGCACCCAGCACAGGAGATGGCACATAGATGCCCTATAAATACTGATGAATGAATGAATGAATGGATGGATGAATGAATGGATGGATGGATGGGTGAATAAATGCGTTCATGAATGGGTGATAAAGCTGAGACTCAAACTCAGATTGACTCCAAGTCGTAGTGTCCATAATGCATCATTCCCAGTGAGGAAGGAAGAAGAAGCCCTAGATGAATAAAGGGAAAGGTCTATAGAGAGAAGAGACAGTAAGGGATAACTTGTAGTGGCAGGGTCAGAGATTTGAGGAAGAATTAGGGATTATGAGTGCAGCAAATGAGCATGACATTTGGAGGTAGGATGTCTATAGTCAAGTCCCAGCACTGTTAACTAGCTGTGTGATCATGAGCATGTCAGGAAACTTCTCTGAGTCTTGGATTTCCTCATTGTTAAAGTGAGGTCAACATGAAAAAATGCTCAACATCATTTTACATCAAAATCAAAAATCATTTAATTTGAGATACAAATCAAAACCACAATGAGATATCAGTCAGAATGGCTAAAATTAACAATTCAGGAAACAACAGATGTTGGCAAGGATGCGGAGAAAGGGGAACCCTCCTACACTGTTGGTGGGAATGCAAACTAGTGCAGCCACTCTGGAAGACAGTATGGAGGTTCCTCAAAAAGTTAAAAATAGAGCTACCCTATGATCTAGCAATTGCACTATTAGGTATTGATCCAAAGGATACAAACAGTGATTTGAAGGGGCACATGTACCCCAATGTTTGTAGCAGCAAAATGTCCACGATAGCCAAAATATGGGAAGAGACCAGATGTCCATCAACAGATGAATAGATAGAGAAGATGTGGTATATATATACAATGAAATATTACTCAACCATCGAAAAGAATGAAATCTTGCCATTTGCAATGATGTAGATGAAACTAGAGAGTATTATGTTAAGAAAAATAAGTCAGAGAAAGACAAGTATCATATGATTTCATTCATATGTGGAATTTAAGAAACAAATCAGGTGAACATAGGGGAAGGGGAAGAAAAATAAGACAAAATCAGAGAGGGAGACAAACTATAAGATACTCTTAACTATAGGAAACAAACTGAAGGTTGCTGGAGGGGAACTGGGTGAGGGGATGGGGTATCTGGGTGATGGGCATTAGGAGGGCACTTGATGGAATGAGCACTGGGTATTATATGCAACTAGTGAATCACTAAATTCTACCTATGAAATTAATAATATACTATATGTTAATTAAATTAAATTTAAAATAAAAATAAATACTTCTGGATTAAAAATATAAAAAATATAAAGGGGGATCAGTAGTACTGCCTACCTCCTTAAGAGTGTTGTATAGATTGAAAGCAGTAATATACGCAAGCGTATTTTGTACATAAATGTTAGTTATTTTATTATCATTGTTACTTTGGGTTTGGTGCATGAAAGCGTTCCTAGAGATCACTACATTCCAGTTTCTCATTTTACCTCTTTAAACACAAGCCACAGCTAGTCTTTGTATTTTGGAAACAGCCCAGCATGTATGCAGTGAGTACTTAAAAGTTAGGAGATTGTGGAATCAGAATTCTATTTAAATTCCCGGCACAAACTAATAATCATTTTTTTAAGCTTGAGTAAGATCCTTTGCCTGGTTCAAAGTTGTCATAGTGTTGGCTGTGTTTACTCTCCTGCAATGAAATGCAAGAAGTGTGAAATTGAAACCTACTTGTGAAATTTCAAAACATCTTTGTTTACTCTTGGGCACTCACCACGTTTGTACTTAACAACAAACAATGATTAATCTTGATCATTGACATGTAAGTAGTAGTACCTTAGTGAGTGAACGTATTTTGCTTTATTCTCTGTTCTTGTCATTTGGTAGTTTTTCTTCCAGTGAAAAAAACAGAATGTGCTTAGAAGATGGGAGGGAGAGAAGAGATGGCACAGTGGGAAAGCCAGGGCTCTTCAGGCTTGGAGTCAAAGACCTGGATTCAAGTCCCAGTTCTGCTGCTTGTTGGCTGTGTGACTTGGAAAAAATCACTTAACTGCTCTGGATTGCAGTTTGTTTATCTGAAGAAAATGATGGGGCTATTAATACATACCTAAAAATGTCACTGTGGAGATTAAAGGAAATACATACCTGCAATTTCTTTAACTATTAGGAAGGTTAATTGTGCTATCAGTCAAAATAATTTCCACTGAAGTCACTGAAAACAATAACTTGGACACAGGAATTAGAGCCTCCTCAAAATAGCATTCCTCTCTCTCTCTCTCTGTTTCCGTAGGTAGTTCTTCATTTGCCAGCAAACCCACCACACCAACTGGATTGGGTGGAGGATTTCCACCTCTCAGCTCACCGCAGAAAGCATCTCCCCAGCCCATGGGGGGAGGGTGGCAGCAGGGAGGTGGCTACAGCTGGCAGCAGACACAGTCTAAACCACAGACCAGCATCCCCCACTCGTCTCCCCAGCACCGACCCAACTACAACGTGAGCTTCTCAGCCATGCCTGGGGGGCAGAGTGAACGTGGGAAAGGATCAACTAATTTGGGTAAGGATGATGGTGTGTAGCCTGTATTGTCATACTACCTGTGTGGACGTATGTCCGAAGAAGGAGACAGAACACAATTCCAGTGCTTTCTGAGTGACTCTTGTAGTCGTAGAGACACACCATGATCCCCGCCTCCCACTCTGTGCCTGAAGCATCTGGGTTTACCATGCTCTTAACACTTACGTCATTTTGTGACTGATAGTTCACTTGTCTGTCTCTTTCCACTCGGAGACCGGATGGAGAGCAGGGACTGTGTCATGTTATCATTAGCACCTAGCTTAGTAGGCACTAAATAATACTGAGTGGATGTGAACGGAGGGGCGGCTGGTTCTTGAAGCTGTTAGTCCTTTGGAAGAGGGGGTGGAAGAGAAAGTTTGGGAACCTTGCAAACACTCTTCATATTTGCCCTTGGATCCTGATTAGAGGAGGGTGTATGTCCTTTACATTTGGTCTTGCTCATGCTCTGGTGGATGTTTTTGAGATCATTCAGCTTTCTGTGATGGCTTTTTTCCTCTCTTCTGAGAAGACAGTTAAAAGAATACAAAATGGGCCAACAGCTAAGGCTAGAGGATACTCTGGATAGGCCTCCTTCTTTTCTTTCTTTCTTTTTTTTTTTTGAATGGGATTCTTGATAACAAGGAAAAAATAATGTATTTTGCCTAGCGGGGATGGTTAAATTTGAGTTTGTTAAACGGCCTGTTATAAGGTATTTTACATTTCAGTTGACCTGATCATACGCAAGAACTAAATGTGTAGGGACATGGTGAGGAAACAGGCCTTTCTCTCTATGGAACATGGAAAAGGAAATTCTGCTTTTTCTAGTAACTGTAGCTAACTATATGTCAAGTGTTATTCCAAGCAGTTTCATATGTTATTTCACATAATCTTCAAAACCAACCCCATGTCATAGATTTAAAAAAATCTATGACAGAAATAAATAATTTCTTAAGTCCATACAGCTTGTAAGTGACAAAGGCAAGATTGGAACCCAGGCAATGTGGCTCCGGAAACCCTTCTCTTAACTGTCACACTCCACTGGATATGACACACAGATGCCTTCTCAAAATAATAACATGACAGGGATTTTTTTTTGTTGGGAATATGTAACATGTTTGTTCTTTGGTTAGCAGTGAATATTGCTTGGACAATTCCATAGAGTCGTGTGGCTTTCCCTCCATTTTTATTTTGAGTAGTTGTAGGGTGATTGGTTTCAGTCAGCAGATATTTATGGACCATCTTCAGTGCAGAGAACATTGGGATTATGGCCGTGAACAAGACAGACAAATTCCGTCATCTCAGAGCACTTACATTTTAGCATGTGCATGTGCAGGTGTGTGTTCAGAATGTCTTACAGTATAGACATGGCAAATGGGTTTCAATTCACATGCCAGCTTTGATTGATGGGCATTGACAGCATGGATTTCTGTATTTGGGTTCTGTTTTGTTTTAATTTAATAAACATTTAAATAGTCAGGCACTATTCTAAACCCTTTAAAACATTAACTCATCAATTCTCACAACAACCCTATGAGTTAAGTGGTATTGTTAACACCGTCCCTGTTTTACAGATGAGGAAATTGAGGCATGCAGATGAGTGACTTGCTCCAAGATTACACTGCCAGTAAGTGGCAGACCTATAATTCAAGTCTGGGGAGTCTAGCCCCAGAGACTTTGCTCTTTGCCACCATGCTGGGCTGCCTCTCCAAACATTAAGAAAGATTGTGAAGCCACAAGCAGACTTGGTGAAAAAGAGCACTGTGAGGGACTCAAACTGTCAGCTGGGTGTGGGCAGGAAAGCGGTGGCATCTGGACTGCAAGTACCAAAACTCAGGTGTTAGTCCCATCACTGATACTAACTAGTTGTATGACTGGGGCGGGTGGGGGAGGGGCATCACGAGTATCCTCAGCTATGAGAAGATGATACAGTGGGAAAGGTGTTATGGAGTTGGATTTAGTCTAACAATCTAGCCTGGAGTCCTAACTTTGCCATGGATATGGTATATAATTCTCAGCAAATCTGTTAGGCTCTCCAGACCTTATTTTCCTCATCTGTCAAATGGGCATGACAGTCTCATACCCTATTCATTGGGTGAGTATAAGGAGTAAGAGGATTAATGCATGTGAAAGCATTAAGTGTTATGAGGTGTTATGAGGCAATAGGATTTTATGTTTAAGAGTAAAAATTATAATGATTTTTTAAAAATTCTGTTGCAGAAGGGAAACAAAAAGCAGCTGACTTTGAAGACCTACTTTCTGGTCAAGGTTTCAATGCACACAAAGACAAGAAGGGGCCTCGAACAATAGCTGAGATGAGAAAGGAGGAAATGGCTAAGGAAATGGATCCTGAGAAATTAAAGGTGAGTGAGCCCCTGGCTCAGTGTGATTGTTCGGTGTGACAGTCATGTGACAAGATCAGGGGTGTGGAGCCATCAGTGTTCCTGGCTTCCTTACTGCTCCCCTCCACTTTCAACCAGAGCTCTGCTTTTATCTGTTTTGATTCTAGAAGTCTAGGTAGCATTGGATTTGGGGAAAAAGAATATTTCCCCATTAAAAAAAAAATTATTAACCAGGTACTCCCGGTTTAGCCTGGAAACCAAAGGGTGGTTATGTGGATGAATTGTGTGAGGTAGTGGAGAACAGGTCTGTAAAAGATCAAGAGAACTGGAATGTTCTCACAGATGGAGAGGGTGAATTCCTACCTGAGGAAATATGCTGACACTAGATATGCTGACACTAGAACTAACTGGGAGATGGCGCTCTAATCTGTAACCACATTAAAGGATCTCCAGAACCAGGATTAGCACAGCCAGTCCCTCTTACACATTTTGAAAAAATGGAACCAGACAATTTCAACATTTGTTAAAGATATACAGATCCTAAAAAAAAAAAAAAAAAAAGATATACAGATCCTTGGATACTCTTTTGAGGGCAATAACGGGATCCTTTGTTTGCATGCTTGCCTTTTACTTCGGTAACACCACAGAGGTTTCATATTCCTTCCAAAACTCTGTGCTCCATCTCAATAACATTTGTTCATTAGGCAAACTCTGACAGTTTTCTATGAAAGAAAGTGGTTTGTGTCTTTTACATTATGGTTGGTTAGTTCGCTGCTACAGGGTATTTAGTTACTTGAGAGAGCAGCCATCGGTCACCTTGGCTAAACCATCTTTCACCAACAAATACCCTCTGAGCATATATTATGTGCTAAGTGCTGGTGCATTCTTACAAACCTTTCAACTTAATCACCTCATTTGCCCAAACTGAGAAGATTCAAATTATGAGCATTCATGTAACTACTTGGATTCATTCATTTAATAATTTTCTTTTTTTTTTTTTAAGATTTTATTTTTTTAAGATTTTTTAAGATTTTATTTATTTGACAGAGAGAGAGAGATCACAAGTAGGCAGAGAGGCAGGCAGAGAGAGACGGGGAAGCAGGCTCCCCGCTGAGCAGAGAGCCCAATGCGGGACTCGATCCCAGGACCCTGAGATCATGACCTGAGCCGAAGGCAGAGGCTTTAGCCCACTGAGCCACCCAGGTGCCCCTCATTTAATAATTTTCGAGCTGTATTTTGAACCAGGCATGTTATTTGGCTTCTGAGTTACAGTGATGTCTAAGAAACAGTTTTCTTTACCTTTTCTCAAACAACTCTGCCTAAAGGCAAAGAAAGACAAACCCATGGGTGATTTCGATAGAGTATCACATATATTATGATAGAAACATGTTCAAGGGATTAGCTCAGAGAAATGTGTTCTTTTTTTCAAGGGGTATTTATTTAGTGTCTGTGTGCCAGACACTACACTAGACAGAGGCAGTTAGCAGAGACCAAAGTAGACATGGGTGTGCCCCCATGGAGTTCATGCTTTAGAAGTGAGATTAACTCCGGGGTGGGGCCAAGAGGAAGGCATTCAAGCTGTCAAAGGCGAACAGTACGAAATTCCTGAGCAGGCTTTAAAAGGATGATGAAGGGTCAACCAGAAAGACAAGTGAGGAGATGGAGGTGGAAAAGGATCTCAGGTTGAGGAAACAGCTTGGAGTATGCACAGAGCCCCAAGTAGTTGAGCCCCAAGTAGTTGATGTTGCTGGGGCAGGAAGGGTTTCCAAAGTCTCAGTGGAGACCTTGGGGATTGAAAACATTTGAATTTCCTAATTCCCTCTGCATTGACAGATTCTGGAATGGATTGAAGGCAAAGAGAGAAATATCAGAGCACTTCTGTCCACGATGCACACTGTGCTGTGGGCTGGGGAGACCAAGTGGAAACCAGTTGGCATGGCAGACCTGGTAACACCTGAGCAGGTGAAAAAGGTGTACAGGAAGGCTGTGCTGGTGGTGCACCCAGATAAAGTGAGTATAACTTGCCCTTGATGAAGCAAGAGAAATTAAACTATACAATACAATAATGGAATGAGGGCCCTTTACTAGGTGTATGTATGATTTACCACTGACTAACTTTTAGGGATCAGATGTAAATTGTGTTCTGGACTATAATAGTAAGGGTGGGCTAAGAACTGGGCAGAGGAAAATTTTTCTCTTGTAGAGATATTGATGGGGAAAAACTGTACTTTAAGCCGACTGACCAAACTGGCCAGGGAACTCCAGTCCTTGTCTCAGAGCCCTTCCGGTTCTTCTCTCCTACCCTGTTCCTCTCGCGCGCCAGAATGCCAAGTATGCGCGAGTAGGAGGATATAAATTACCCTCCCTGCTTGTGCTCGGGGCTCAGATCTTTGGAGAAGGGTATCCTCTGAGTCTCACCGGTGAATAATCTCTCCCTTCTTAGTCTCCGAGTGCCACTTGGTTTTTCCTCCAGGATCCAGTCCAGGTTCTGCTACAATATAGCAGTATGTTTAGCCACGACTATAGGGAAGAAGCTTTAGAATGTAGTTGGCAAAATTGGTGGGAATCAACAAAGTATTCAAAATGGACCTAAATTTGTCATTCTATTGATAATGCCGGTTTACGTTTTCATGGAAGTATATACACATATAGGTGCTCTACAGTATCGGAAACTACTGCATGGCTCCAGTTGAAATCATCATAATACAAAGAAACCTCTTAGACAGAAGCGAGTCACCTTGCTGTCAGATAGACAAACTTGATATTATTTATACCAGTCTTGTTCTGTGAAGCTATGGTTGAAATGCAACCTGGGAACACATGCTTGAATTTCATATATTTGATTTTCATTTCTCCATACTTTTGGTGACTAGTCTGAAGAGAAGAATTAATCAGAAACAACGGGTCTCAGTGAATCAAAAGAGAAAGAGGAACAGGAACCTAGGAAAATACACAAACTCTATGCCTATGTTACGGGTCTCCAAGAACTTACTTTTTTTAGAAATGGGAAAATAGGAATTTAGAAATACAGTCAATTATAGATAGGCTGTCATGAGCCTTTGTCATTGGTTAGTACTTCTGGAGAATGGATGTGTCTTTAGCTACTCAGTAAGTGCTCTTTATCTGCTCATTCACGGACTACAGTTACCATATGTGCATGCCTAAGGGGAGGGAGTTCTGGGGAGGTCATAGTAATCAGGGTCACATAGATTGAGCTATAAAAAGAGAAATGGCCTAATAGGAAAACATTTCAATTACTTGGAGCCCCCATATTAGCAGTGAAAATTGTAATACAAATAAAATTTTGGTCTGTAGTATGTAATGCGTTGTTTTGTTTTGTTTTTCACAGGCTACCGGGCAACCCTATGAACAATATGCAAAGATGATTTTCATGGAGCTCAATGATGCCTGGTCTGAATTTGAAAATCAAGGTCAAAAGCCCTTGTATTAATTTATGAGCTTTTCCATCTCTGCGGCAGACCTGTGCTAATGCTTAGTGTGCGTCACAATTTTGAAGTTTTCACAGGTGAACCCAAAACTCCAGTAACATGTATCCAGTACTAAACTGTTAAATTACTCGTGAATTAATTCCTCATTAATAAGGAATGTGGATGTTTGTTTCCTCAAGTCCCCATAAAAAGTCCAAAGCAGGGGAGGAACTTTTAGTCAGATGACCTTGTGGAGTTTCAAGATTCCAGCCTGCCCTCTGGGGAGCTGACTCAGCATTTTGTGGGGAAATGGAAAACAGAGACCACCAAAGGCATAACACCCATCTCATTGTCTGAGAACAGGAATAATGAGCAAAAGCTATGCTAATTGGATTACATGATGGATTTTAACCAATGGTTTTTCGATTTTCTTGGAAAGATGTAATTTGAGCCATGGCTTTACATAGATTCTAGGAATACAACCACCGAGTATTTTATTTTTATGGAAATTTATAATGGTCTTTAGCATAATACTGTATACTTCTTTTGGTCAAGAGGACTAATTGATGCGAAAGAACTTGAACTGTGGGAAGGGATTGTATTACAATCTATTGATTGCCAGCTCTTCCTGGATAAGCTAAAACTTAGTGGAAATGCTGACTAAAGAAAACAAGGACACTGTGGAGATAGAAATCTTTGTTTCTGGTCAGAAAGTTGGCCTGCTACCTTCCTCTCCCTTTACAAAACTGTGGTTGCCTAAAGAAAATGTCTTAATGATGTAACTTCAACTCTAAACCTGATTTGAAAGAAACTTACAATTTTGCCATAAGGCTTCATGCTCTTCCTTTTGCTTAGTCAGGAAAATGTTCTTAGCTGGAAACAGGTTGCGAGGTAGTTTGGCACAGTCACAGTGTATCAGGACCGACATCCAGTAAGGAGTCCCTGTCCTCTAGGTTTGTGAGTGGTTGTGCTGAGGGTGTAGAAAACCCACACTGAACACGAGTAACGAGGTAGGTGCAGTTGCGGGGGGAGAGCTGTGCTCACCTTCCCACCGAGTCAGGTGGGGGCTTGTCAGGCTTTGCTTGGAGGAACCGTGTTCCCCTCCCACCTGTTGAAACTGGATCCCTTGGATTATTACAGTGGGGTTTATTCTTTTCAGAGTAGCTGGGGGTCCACAGAACAGGATACACACAGGGACATCTGTGAAAGCAAAGCAAGAAGGAGACCTTTGCAGACTTCACACTGGTTGGATTTCAGTCCAGTGTTTTGGCTGTTTCTCATTTTGAGGGCTCAGCAGTTGCTATCCCGTGACTTCAGGAAGTGTCTCTGGGTGCGCATATACACGAAGCGCGTAGTATATATATGCAAAACAGATGGGCAAAAAGATTTCCGTGCTAATCTTAAAAGGTTCATGCTCAATATTGTGAAAAGCTTTCAAAAGTTGTTTTTAAAAGACAATCATTTTTTGTTTCTATTTTAATTTTCTTGTGGTAAACTGTACCAGAAAAGCAGCATGTCAAAAATACTTTGTTCTATATAGAACTCTCTTTCTTTCTTGCTTGCTCACTTTCTTGCTTTCTTTCTCTTCTTTTTTTGTTATGTTTGTTATTTATTTTACCCTTTACTGACAATGTGAAACTCGCAGAAAATGTTCTCTTTTTAAATATACAGCTGTAAACTGTTCAAGGTAACCATAACAAACTAGGTGTTATTTATTAACGTATTATGAAATAATGTTTGATCCAGTATGTGCTTGTCTTATTTAAAATTGGAATGTGAGACATGTTGCTGTGACCTGGTTTTTTTTTTTTTTCTCATTCACATTTGTAGATATTGTGTGAACTACAGTATATAATGATAATAATTAAAAGGATATTATGTGAATGTCACGTACATTTTGAAATGATAGAACTATATTAGCTTTGTATCATGTTTGGGTAATTCATCAATGTTCACAGTATAAAACATCATTAAACATTATGTAATTAGAATGAGAAAGAATCTTACCTAACTTATTAAATTTGGGATTTCCTTCATCTCTTTTCCAGATACATTATAATTCTGGACCCCTATTTATCTCAAAACTCTTAACATATGCAGACCAACAGTTTTTGCATTCCTTTTAAATATCTGGTTGTGACAAAGCTTGTTGTTGATCAGATTCACTGTTTCATTCATGTTTATTGTAATATATTTTTTGTTTTGTAAATATGTTACACACAACAAAATGTGATTGGTCTAAAATATTTGTAATGTATATTAAAAGGCTTAAAAATACTTGTAGAAACCTAAGTTATTTTTGCACTTGTAGGAATTTAATGACAAGTTTGAGTTATATCTTCTGACACGATTCATTTTTAAGAAAAGTTACAGGAAAAGAATATGAAAAGCATTTAATACATTTGCACCAAAATGTGATCTGAGAGGATTTGTGGAATTATACTTTAACCACCCTCTTACCCCTTTCCCCTACACACACACACACACACACACACACACTTACTTTGGATCATGCTATGTAAACACTATGTTTCAAAAAGAATCAACATAGAAATCCTAGTCTCCTAGATAGAATATTAGTGGATATTCAAAGCTGTGTTTATATGCTGAAGCAAAGGGATTGATCCTGGGAGTCTGGGACCTTGTCAAAAACAGATACAGCTGACCCCTGAAAAGTGTGGGGATTAGGGTTTCTCACTCGCCCCCATGCAGTCAAAAAACAATGCATAACTTTTGACTCCCCCCAAAACTTAACTACTAATAGCCTACTATTGTTGACCAGGAGCCTTACTGATAACACAAAGTCGACTGACAGATATTTTGTATGCATATGTATATAATACAGTATAATGTATAATGTCCTGTACTATAGAATACTGTATTCATATAATAAAATAAGCTAGAGAAAAGAAAATGTTACAAAAATCACAAGGAAGAGAAAACACATTTACAGTACTGTGCTGAATTTGTTGAAAAAATCCACGTATAAACGGACATGTACAGGTCAAACCTGTATTGTTCGAGGGTCAACTCTATTTTCGTTCTTTAAGGATAGAAGTAGCATGTTCATTTGGAAGCATGTGCTGCAAATCAAAAGCATTTGAATCATCCCCGTACTGTCTCTGTCTGGAAGAATGTTCAGGTTGGATTGATGGAGCAGTATTATGCTGATGTAACACCATTGTGTAAGGAGTGAACACAAATGTTGAATTCCAGAAACAGTTATCACAGCAACAAGATACTTTCCCTGCTGGAAACATCTGTGAGGGAATTTAGGTCAAGTAAATAGGTTTTGGTTGTTCTAAAGATAAATCATGATGTTTGGCATAATGGTACAGTATTGGTTTGAGATCAGAAGACTGCATTTATATCCTGGTTTTTCTACTTAGGGACTGTCATATTCGACAAGTTTCTTAAACTAAGGCTTAATTTCATCACCTGCACAATAGAGGTAATGGAGGAATTAGAGACCGTATGTAAACTGCTATCAAGTGAGTACTCACAAAATAAGAGCTGTTGTCATTGTTACTGATAGTCTGTAGGACAAAGTAGATCACTGCAGGTCAGCATTGGGGCTGGAATTACAGTGAAGCCTCAGGTTGTGGGGAGTGAATAACACAAACAGAAAAAAGCTTCGAAAGAAACTTGTGCCTTTGGCCCTTATTTCTTTATCTTCAGAATGACAGAGATCTGCCCGCGTAAAATGGCAGAGATTTGAATTGTAGGTTCTGTAAAAGGAATGGCTGTGTGGAAAGAAGTAGTGGTTGAGGGTTCGGGAGGGAAACTAATATTAACTGATTTCAGTGGTTGTATCATCCTTGGATTTTTTTTTTCCCCAATTACTTTTATTTTTTCAGTGTTCCAAGATTCATTGTTCATGTACCACACCCAGTGCTCCATGCAATACGTGCCCTCCTCAATACCCACCACCAGGCTTGCCCAACCCCTCACCCCCCTCCCCTCCAAAACCTTCAGTTTGTTGCTTAGAGTCCATAGTCTTTCATGGTTCATCTCCCCCTCCGATTTCCCCCCATTCACCCTTCCTCTCCTTCTCACAATGTCCTCCATGTTTTCCCTTCGATTTAACTTAAGCACTGATTCAAGAGCCTACCCCAGAGCAGATGGATGCCACTGCATCTATCTTGCATGCACGGCCCTAGATGCTATTTCTCATTTACCCCTCAAAAAGTTCTGAGAAGCAGGTTTTGTAAATCCCACCTCATGGAGACAAGTACCCAGAGCTGGGGTCTGAAGCTAGATCTTTTCTGTAGGATAGGGAGAGATGGTACTGTGGATGGTGAACTTACTAATTTTTGTAAGTTTTTAATTCAACCAATATTTTGTGTAAACCGTATGCCAGATTCTAGTAGATATGTAAGGGAAAATGAAAATGAACAAATGGATTTGACTGCCCTGTAAAACATAGGAGGTTGCTGTTCTTCTAATTACTACAACAGATTTAGAGGGAGTAGTACCGAGTGCTGTCTGCCTGTAGAGCTGGACGGTTTTGGGTTTTATCTCAGCTTCTCTACGCACTAGTTACTATTTGAGCCTCAGTTTTCCCATCTGCAAGATGGAGATAATATAACCTAGTTCATAGTGTGAGGGAATTGAATGCCAGGAGAGAATATGACAGTTTATCTAAAGGGGTTAACTGAAGTCCTAGGCAGCGTGAGAGAGGACATGGATCTTCCACATCCAAGTTGGGGGGGGAGGGTACGTTTCAGCTTCTAAGGTTTTACTTTCTTTTTTGGTGACTCTTTTATTCTTGAGGAAACATGTAGTGGGTAAGTGGAAGAACAATTTTCAGTGCAGCATCTGGCAAAAGGAAATCAGATTTTCTCAGGGGATAGTTAAAGCCTTTAGAAAGAGGCTTTCTCTTTTAGAGTGTTTAGTAAACTGGAAAGGACAGAGGGTGTGAGCAGGAACCTTGTTGGGAACTGCGATATTGTGACTTATAAGAAGTGTATATCTGGTCATTTAGATGACCAAAATATATTTCTTACATGTATTTGGTCTTCATCCATAGTTCCCAGCGCACAGCTCCCCAAACCCTTGGAATTTCCTTAAGTGTAGAGAGTGATAAAGATGTCTTTTGTTCATAAGGTGACTTTTAGGAAAGCGTCTAAGGATCTGGGCTGGTTGCCAATGGAGCCAACCACATTTTTAAGAGGGTTGGCCCTTTCAGTCTTACCCCATGACCTCCAGGGAGAGGAGTGGGGCTGGAGGTCGAATCAGTTGCCAATGGCCAATGGCATGGAAGTTCAGTGTCCTTTCCCCACACCTTGCCCTATCCATCTCTTCCATCTGGCTGTTCTGAGTGATAGCCTTCTATAATAAACCAGTGATCTAGTAAGCAAAATGTTTGAGTTTTGTGAGCTGCTCTAGCAAATTTATCAAACAGGAGGAGGAGGTCCTGGGAACCTCTGATTTATAGCCAGTCCATCCGAAGTACAGGTAACAACCCGGACTTACAACTGGTGTCTCAAATCCAAGGTAGGTCAGAAGCATAGGTAACAACCTGGCTTGTGACTGGTGTTGGAAGGTGAGAGGTACGGAGTCTTGTAGGACTAAACCCTTAACCTGTAGAATTTGATGCTATCTCGAGGTACATAGTGTCAAAATTGAAATGAATTGTGTAGGACACCCTGCTGGTGTCCAAAAATTGCTTAGTGTTGTATGGGAAGCTTCTCTACCCCACCTTCTCTACCACCCCCCCAACACACTTGAAAATTAGGTCCAGTAACCTAATTTAAAGACGAATACTGTCTCTGCATTTTTCTGATTCCAGACATTTCCCCTGAGCAAACACTTCATCTTTTTCTTCTTACTTTCAGTTTCTTACTGCTAAGCCTAAGGCACTCAAACCAAGCTGCACCTCTGAGGTAGTATCACTTTTCTCCAAAATCACTTCCCTTCTGTGGGACTGGCCTCAGGCTGACTTGGAAGGCTCCAGCAAATCTTTATATATGGCTTTTCAGACACTTGCTGGATGCCTGGGAATAGAAAGGGAAATGGGGAGATTTGACCCCACAGAAAATCCTAATCAATTAAGGGGGGAAAAAGTCTGAACTTTCTCATGAGAGCAGCTTGGCATTATGGTAAAGGAGCTAAAAAGGACAGGCTTCCAGCATTGGCTGACTGAGAGGCAGTTTCCCTTGAATGCTTTAACAGGTATTAGAATATGATACTCAAAAGAGGGACAAAGACATTCTCAACAATCTTAAGTAGATTGCAGGCTTCAAAGCAGAGCACAGTGTAATTCTGGACTTGCAAGGGTCTGCAGCGAGCTGGGTATTGGCCACACAATGTTTTTAATAAGTGTACCTTACATCTATGAGAAATGGGAGGGGCTAGAAAAACAAATTCACAGATAAACATGTGTTGAGACAATAATACATTCATTGCACAGTTTTGAAAAGGTAAACCGAATGGGGATCCTGAAAGGTGGTGGTGAGAATTTGTACTTCTCAGGCAGCCAGGGGAACCCCTTTATCTTTCAGTCTCTGAAAATCAGGAAAAAGCAATAGAAAAGGGGCAATAGTTCTCAGCTACAATGAGGTGTAAATGGCCTGTAATCCAACCTCCAAAAAGCTGGCAAGTCCTACCTTTTCTGAGCCTCTTTCCACAAAGGTAAAATAAAGCACTGGATCAAATGGCCTTTGAGGTCTCTTCCAGTTTGGCCCCACCAAGACAAAACTCTCCATTCCTGGGAGGAAAAGTAAGTACAAAATGGCCCTATGAGGTTTAAATTGGACTTGTTACCTGCAGATTTTGAGGTCCTAAGGTGTAAGAATAATATTTATTTAAAGGTTCATGAAAGTTTCAGACGCAAAAGAGGTTATTGGTCTTTGTCTAAATAAACCAGGGTGTAAGGGAGAAAACGTGCATTTAAAAAGTGTTAAAGTTAGGGGTGCCTGGGTGGCTCAGTGGGTTAAAGCCTCTGCCTTGCGCTCAGGTCATGATCTCAGGGTCCTGGGATCGCCCCACAGCGGGCTCTCTGCTCAGCGGGGAGCCTGCTCCCTCTCCCCCCTGCCTGCCTCTCTGCTTGTGATCTCTCTGTCAGATAAATAAATAAAATCTTAAAAAAAATGTTAAAGTAAGTATTAAGCATGAGCAAGGCAAGTCCATGCCAATGCCAAGATTTTCAGGAGGGATGTCTCCTCTGGGCCTTTTCTCTGGCGCTCCCATCTCCAGCTCGGTCGCAGTCACAATCAGGTAAACGTAGATCCGCGTGCGCGTGGGCGCGCGCGCACACGCACACACACACACACACACACACACACACACACAGAAGCATGTTGGGGCTCAGAGAATAATGCTGCTCAGTAAATGGGTGTCCCTGCCTTCCCTACCGATTGTAATGTCCTCCCCCTTCCCTCCCCCCACTTTCTCGAGATTACTTGTAGCCAGGAACCGCAATGCGCGGGACCTATACAGGGGTGGCTGCTCTGGAGTGTCTTGGCCTTCGGACCCAGCGGTGCCCAGCCGACGGATTGAAGGAGTGAACGTGGGGCAGGTTCGGTGATGACACGTAGGGCTCAGGATCTAGGACGAGCGCTCCGGTGCAAGTTTGGGTTTACACGCTAAGAGTGGGTTTCCAGTGCAAGCTCAGTACCTGGGTCACGGGATGGGGCGGGACTCTGCGAGCTGGAGGCGGGGTTATGGACGAGCTGGGCGGGGCTTTGCGTGGCGTGGGCGGGCTCTGCGTGGCGGGAGTGAGCTTGGGACCAGCGAGGATCCGGCTCTCAGTGGAGGCGGGGTGGCGATCGCGACCGGCGGGGGCGGGGCTTTGAGTGGAGAGGCGGGGAGAGATCGAGACCCCAACGACTGGGCTGTACGTTTATGGAGTGACCTTGGAACCCACAAGGGACTGGCATGGGCAGGACTCTGCGTGACGGATCCTGGACAAACAGGGGCTGGGCTGTGCGTGTCCGGGAAGGGAAGATCGGGGGCAAGGGCGGGGCTCTGCGAGGCGACTCTTGGAGAAGCAGGGGCGGGGCTCCGGAGGGAGGGGCGGATCGGGACCGGTAGGGGCGGGGCTCTGCGGCGGGTCTTGGAGGGGCAGGGGCGGGGCTCCGCGTGAAAGGGCGGGCCCGGGACCCGCGGTGCAGTGCGGGGCTGGGTCTGGGCGGCAGCCGGGCCGTGGCAGGAAGCCGGAAGCAGCCGCGGCCCCAGCTCGGGAGACATGGCGGGTGTTAAAGGTATATCCATGGCCCCCCCAGCTCGCTCCCTGGTCCTGCGGTGGGGTGTCGCTTCCGTCCCGGGCTCAGCCTGGAGCTGCGCCTTCAGTGCGTGGGCGGGGAACGGCATCCCCTAGGCCCACCGCCCTCCCCGCCTCTCCGCGGGGAAGAAGTTCGCCCCCTCCCTTCGCCCCACGGGTTGCGGGTGGAATCTCACTGGTCTTCACGCTCTTGCCCGGCTTTCCGGGCCCTCCAGACGGAGCGAGGAGCAGTGCCTTCCTGGGACACCCGGGCTAGCCCAGAGCATCACTTCCCGGCTCCTCAGTTCCTCGGAGCGGCCCCCCGCCCCCACCTTTGCCGAGTTTTAAACAGACTGGGTTTCCACTGCCTGACGTGTCCACCTTAACGCCTCTCCTCCCTCTTCCTGCAGCTCCGCAGTTTCCCGTTTCCTCCAGAGCAGCCATTGTCTCTAGTCTTCTCGGCACCGGGGCTCCTAATCCTCTCGGTACTGATGATTTTTCCAGTTGAGCAGAGTTGACTGCAGGAAATTCTGCATTTTTCGTAGTTGTGGAGAATAGATTAGGTGGAATGTTATCGCTACTTTCTTTAGTGTTTGTCTATGGACGGACAAGAAAGTAGTGTTTGCAGTTTTTTTGTTTTTTTTTTAAGATTTTATTTATTTATTTGACAGAGAGATACAGAGAGAGCCCAAGCAGGCAGAGTGGCAGGCAGAGGGAGAGGGAGAAGCAGGCTCTCTGCTGAGCGGGGAGCTCTTTGCGGGGCTGGATCCCAGGTCGCTGGGATCATGACCTGAGCCGAAGGCAGCCGCCCAACCGACTGAGCCACCCAGGCGCCCCTGCACAGTGTGTTTTTGAATGGGGCAGTTCAAAAGGGGGTACCAAGAACACTGCTTCCCTTATCTGTATGTCTTTAGAGAAATGGGAGATAGCAGCCGTGGGAGAGGCTATTGGAAGGCTCCCTTTTATTTATTATTTATTTAAATCATTCGTTTTCTAATGTTTGAATAGAGTAGTGTAACTTGTTTCTATATTGGAATTACTGTCCTCTTTGGAATTTGTACTCAGGGATCTTCCCAGTTAATCAACATCTGCTATAAACATGTATAGAGTATTTTTGCATGCATGTGTGTGCACTCAGAAATTTATTTAGACCTCTTAGCGGCAGACACATTTTATCATTATTTCTGGCTGACTTTTATATCAGTTTAGTAAATACGGTTTACTTGGACGGTGTCCAGTATGTGACATGTCGGTTTGAAGTCAATGCAGAAAACAGATGAGAAGTAGTATCTCAGTACTGCACTGTGTTGTTTAGTCGTGCCCCCAAACTACCGAATAATAGAAATGGTTATGTGTGAATTTGTTAGAAATTGTGTTGTAGGGGCGCCTGGGTGGCTCAGTGGGTTAAAGCCTCTGCCTTCGGCTCAGGTCATGATCTCAAGGTCCTGGGATCGAGCCCCGCGTCCGGCTCTCTGCTCAGCAGGCTCAGAGAGCCTGCTTCCCCCTCTCCCTCTGCCTGTCTCTCTGCCTACTTGTAGTCTCTCTCTCTCTGTCAAATAAATAAATATAATCTTTAAAAAAAAAAAAAGAAATTGTGTTGTAGTGAAAAAGAAGATAGACTATGAAATGGAAAAGGACTAAGGGAAAGTAGCATTTTACAGATAGTTCACCTTTTATTGAGGGACTACTCTATGCCTATGACTTGGGATAAAAAGATAAAAGTAATTTTGAGGTGACAGAACTGGAAATAGTGATATTACTGTTGAAGTGTCCAGGGTGTGCTTAGATAACAGGACAGGGCGCAGAGATGGTGTTGTGGATTGAATTGTATCCCTCAAAAGAAATGGTCAAGTTCTAACTCCCCAGTACCTGTGAATGTGACCTTATTTGGGAATAGGGTCTTGGCAGATATTATCAAGTTAAGATGAAAATTGGATTAGAGTGTGCCCTAATCCAATGACTGGTGTCCTTATAAAAAAGGAAATTTGCATATAGAGACATAGGGAGACCACCACATGGAAACAGAGGCAAAAACTGAAATGATGCAGGTAGATGCAAAGAAGCACCAAAGATTGCCAGTGGTTACCAGGAGTTAGGAAAAAGCAAGGAAAGATTCTTGCCTTAGAACCTTCAGAGGAAGCATGGCCCTGCCAACACCTTGATTAGCGACGTCAAGCCTCCAAAACTGTGAGAAAATAAACTTCTGTGGTTCTAAAGGGTCCATTTTGTAGTACATTGTTAATAGCAGCCCCAGGAAACTAACACAAATGGGATTATTTAACCTGGCTCCTGGGAGAAAGAAGGCTGCTTTCACAAAAGAGGCAACTTTGCATTGAATCTAAAAAGGTCAGTAAGGTAAGGCTTACTAAGGATGGAGCAAGGACAGAGTTTTTTCCAAGTGGAGAGAACATGTGCCAAACAACTCGTAGGCTGTGAGAGCAGCTGTGAAGGGGCGACTCCATCTCTTTGAGAGATCACTGTCTGCTATGTGGAGGATGGATTGGAAGACTCACAGTTGGAGGCAAGTGCGAGATGATGAGGGTCTGCACTAGGGCAATAACAGAGGGTTCGAGAGAAGAGGGTGGACATCTCAGTGCTTTAGGGCTGCTCTAACAAAAATGCCAGAAACTGGATGGCTTAAACAGCAAACATTTGTTTCTCATTCCTGGATCCTGAGAAGTCCAAGATCAGGGTGCCGACAGATTCAGGGTCAGGTGAATGTCTGCTTTCTCATTCATAGCCATCTTCTCACTGCGTCCTCACGTGGCAGAGAGGGCAAGGGATCCCTGGAGTCCCATTTATGAGGGCACTAATCCCATCCACGAGGGCCCTTCCTTAATGACCTAATCACCTCCTTGAAGCTTTAAATACCATCACGTTGGCACTAAGATTTAACATGAATTTGAGGAGAGGACACACTCATTCAGTGTGTAGCAGTAGGTTTTAGTGACATCTGGGAGATTGAGTCACCTTGACTTGCTGATTTTCTCTAAGAATGTGATGATCTTGTTGGTTGGTCTTTCAAGATAGAACTTAAAGGGGCGCTTGGGTGGCTCAGTCAGTTAAGTGTTTGCTGTTGGCTCAAGTCATGATCCCAGGGTGCTGGGATCGAGCCCCACATTGGGCTCCCTGCTCAGCGGGGACCCTGCTTCTCCCTCTCCCTCTGCCTGTTGCTCCCCCTGCTTGTGCTCTTTCTCTGTCAAATAAATAAATAAGTAAAATCTTTAAAAAAAAAGATAGAACTTAATGGGAAGAAGTGTGTTTGGAAGGAGAGGGTGGGATGTTTCAGTTTTACACATGTGTCCTATGCTTTAGGTTTATACCTTGAGCAAAGAACGTTGCTAAAATGAGCAGATACCTTCGTCAGGCAACATTTATTCATGGAGCATCTCCTTTTGCCAAACACTTCACATAGATTATCTCCTTTACTTCCCATCAGCTGCATGATAAGTTGGCACCATTATTCCCATTTCACAGGTGAGGAATCAGATTGAAAGATTCAGTTTCTCTGCAAGGTCACACAACCAGTTGGTGGCAGTGTTAAGATTTGAACCCCTGTTGGTGACTCAGAGCTCAAGATTTTTTAACAGCCCTGATACTCTGTCTCCCACTCAGCATTGTGACAAGGACAAATCTGTTCCTACCCCCTCAGAGATTAGTGTTGAACAGATGCAGGGGATAAGGATTTTATTCAGTGGATACTAGTTGGGAATCATTTTCTATGAAGACATGAAAGCAGTCTTCAAATACTTGGAAGTACTGTGGTTGGGGGAGGCAAAATGATCAAAGGATATGTATATTACAGTGAGGCAGTTTTGGATATAATTTAAAGAAAGGATTTTCAGCATTTGGATACTGTCAGAAGGAGATGATCTGCCTCTGGCGGTAGTGAGTTCCCTTCACTGGAGTTGTGCAGACAGGCTGGCTGGCCTCTTGTGACAAATAGAGGGAATTTAGATATTAGATAGGGGTTGGGAAGTGCTTGAGATCTTTCTCACCTAATGATTTTAAAGTGGTAGGCATAGGCAGTTATTTTCAGTCAAATAGGATACCAACTAACGAAATAGGTAAATCACTATCTTTGCTTAAATTGGGGACCTTTTAATTCTTTCTTTAATTGAATGTTTTTATTGAGATGTAAATCATATACCATAAAATTAACCCTTTTAAAGTGTAAAATTGGGGGCACCTGGGTGGATCAGTCCAATACGTCTGCGTTTGGGTTCAGGCGTTTGGGTTCAGGCCGTTTTGGGCTCTCTGCTCAGTGGGGAGCCTGCTTCTCCCTCTCCCTCTGCCTGTCACTCCCCCTACTTGTGCGCTCTCTCGCTCTCTCTCTCTCTCTCTAATAAATAAATAAATAAAATATTAAAAATAATAAGATGTAAAATTCTGTGGTTTTTAGTCTATTCATAAGGTTGTGCAATCATCACTACTAGTTAATTCCAGAACATTTCGTCACCCGCAGAAGAAACTCCATACCCATTAGTAGGCACTCACTATTCCTCCCCTCCTCCCTTAGGCCCTGGCAGCCACTGATCTGGGATTTTTAACTCTTGGTTTTATTTTTCACAGCTCTCGTGGCATTATCCTTCAGCGGGGCCATTGGACTGACTTTTCTCATGCTGGGATGTGCCTTAGAGGATTATGGGTAAGTTATCTCAAAAAGAACTATTCTTGTTTTCGTGCCTTCGTCACCCTTAGTATGAGTGTTAGCGAGTTTGGCCAGTGTAGCACCAAGCTCTCACCAATGAGTTAGTGAAGTCCAGGTCCCTTCACGGGTCAGTAGTATTTGTACAGAGAGAAAAGCTCTTTTTAAACTTGATGTATTCATTTAGTAAGCATCGACTGAGCACCTACTCTGGACCAGCTGGGGATGCAAGAATGAAGAGACACAGTCCTGTCCTCAAGGAGCTCACAATTCTAGTTGTGCCTGAGAGGCAGGCAGGTGACGGTCCAGTTGATCTGTAGTGGCGCCGAATGCAAAGGACCCTGAGCACTTTGAGAAGGCGTATTTGAGTCTCCCTGGGAGCATCAGGGAAGGCTGCAGAGAAGCAGTGCTCTTTAAGCCGAGACGTGGTGCCTGAATAAGAGTTTGTGGGGCTGATGAGTTGGGAGGGCAGAGGGAACATTCAACAAAATTTCTTTATTCAGCAGCTGTTGGTCAAGTGCTTACCATGTACCAGCCACTGTTATGGGAACAGAGGATTAAGGAATAAGAGAACCAAGGCCTTGCTCTCTTAGAGCGTGTATTTCAGTGGGGGAGACAGACAATAACCAGATTCAAAAATGTCCATTCTATCAGTGGTAGAAATGTATAAAGGATAAAGGACACAGATGCCCGGGAGAGAGTGGTCAGTGCAGTTCTCTCGGAGAGGTGCCGTGTGAGCAGAAACGTAAAAGAAAAAAGGAAGCAGGCCATGCAGATAACTGGGGAAAGAGGACTTCGGGCAGGAGGAAAGCCCTATGGCGAGGCTCACAGACATGAGAGCATATAGACTGTTGTCCACATGTGGTTCATTATGGCAGAGCATAAAGTACAGCTGGGATGGGCAGAAGAAGGGTTGGTCAAGGATGTAGAATCAGTCTTTAGGGCACTGTATGCCATGTAAAGGAGGTGAGATTTTATACTTGAGGCAATAGGAGCGGGAGAAATATCTCGAGAATAGGTTTAGAGGGTGAGGGGGTTTATGTTTTAAGAAGGTCCGTCTGGCCCAAATGTGACATTGGGTAGCAAGGTGCTGAGAGTGCAGTCAGGGCGAGTAGCAGGGCACTGCTCTCATAAATCAAGCAAAATATAGGGCCGTGGCAGTAGCAATGGAAAGAAAAGAAGGAGAGAGGTCCAGGTTGGCAGAACTAACAGGTTTTATTAACTGATGTCAGGGTTCAGCAAGGGGAAAGGGTTTGGGGATGCCCCCCAGGTGATTGGCTTGAGCAACTAACTGCACAGGAGATGATGGAACTTAAACCAACTGGAGCAAGTTGGTAGGACATTGAGGAGTTCAAATCTCTCACCCCAGGGGCGCCTGGGTGGCTCAGTCGGTTGGGCTTCCGCCTTCAGCTCAGGTCATGATCCCAGGGTCCTGGGATCGAGCCCCACATCGGGCTTCCTGCTTAGCGGGGAACCTGCTTCTCCCTCTCCCTCCTTCCCCCCACTCGTGCTCTCTTGCTCGCTTGCTCTCTAATAAATAAATAAAATCTTAAAAACCTCTCACCCCAGTCCCAGCCAGCTATCACAGAAATTATGTATACATGAGAGGGAGCCAGTTATAAGCAGTTAACTAACATTCATCAAGAGTATTTGCAGCTATTACCTGAGTCTAGTTTTAAGGATATAAGTTATCCTCATTTCTAGCTGGGGAACCAAAGCCCAGAGTGGTTAAAGACTTAACACAAATTGCACAGCCTTAAGTGACTCATGTTCAGACTGGACTCATGTTCTGAATCTTTTGATCATTTTTCTGTAACCAACTCTAAATCCACGTGTTTTAATTCTCTGTGATCTCTATAAGGTTAAAAAAAAAAAAATGAGCCATTACTGCTACAACAAAGAAATTAGTTTTATATCTTAACAATGGTAACCCAGGCTTATCGTCTACATTAGGAGTCAGCAAACTGGTGCACAGGCCAAACACGGCCTGATGCCTATTTCTGTAATATTTTATCGGAACTCAGTGATGCTCATTTATGTACTATCTTTGGCTACTTTTATACTATAGGGACAGACTATTTGAGAGAGAGAGATTGCAGCTTGCAAAGTCTAAAATATTTACTCTTTGGTCTTTCCAGAAAAATTTACCAATCTCTGGCCTACATGTTTTCTGAATAGTTAACATTTAATATTTAAATTTTGTGTATAAACAAGGTTGCTTCTATATTAACAGTTCTTGTAGTTGAATATTGATGGCTTACTGTGAATGGGAACGTAGTCTCCTACACTGTTTTACAAAAAACTCTCACTGTGTTCTAGGAAGAATTAAGAGCTCCTGGCTGTGGGCATGTCAAGTCACAGCAGGATCTATTCCAGACCTATTCTCCTCTCTGTATCTCCATTTCCTCACTGGTAAAATAGGGACTTTGAACTAGAGAATCTCTAAAGGCCCGTTCACCAATATTGTTTGGTGATTCTTGAAACATACAAAAATCCCTATAATTTGAAATTAGGACTTAGAACTCAGTGTTTACATCCTGAGTTCTCTTGATAAAGGGCTCTTTCCCTTCTTGCTTTCTGGTTACCATCCTGCACTCCTAGATCTGTGGCTGAAATAAGCTTTCATCACAGTGTGGCTTTGCCACAACTTCTGCTTAGAGGTGCTGGCTATCAGGGTGGATCTGTGTTGTGGTGCTATGTATTTCTGTGATGTGGTTATGTAAACGTGAGTAGAGACGGTGCTTTTTTTCTGTTAAGGAATGATGCATAATAAACATCTACCTGATGGAGAAACATATTTTTAAAGTAGTTTTAGAGAAAATGTAATCGAAAAGCAGATGGCAATTTTTAAATAATGCAAAACATTACAGTATTATTGTTACCTCTTATAATAAAAGCTGTCTAAAATTTTTGCTAGTAAGCATATTTATTTTGATAACTTTCATACTTAAAATTCATTTTGTTTATTCAGTAAGAATGGAATACCTCATTCTAGGTCGTGGAGATAAATGGTGATTGATTAAGACAAATTAAATTCTTGTTCTCATAACAAGGATATATCATAGAGGGATAAGTGCGGTGCAGAAAGTTAAGGCAATGTGCTTAATGGTAACTTGAAGTATTTAAAATGGATGGTCAGTTTTATTTCATGTAGCATGATGTCCTCTATGTCCATCCATGTCATCACAAATGCAAGATCTTATTCTTTTTTATGGCCAAGTAATATTCCTCTGTGTGTGTGTGTGTGTGTGTGTGTGTGTGTGTGTGTGTGTGTGTCTCCCATATCTTCTTTATCCCTTCATCTATTGATGGACTTTTGGGTTACTTTTGTATCCTGGCTATTGTAAATAATGCTGCAGTGAACATAGATATGCATATATCTTTTTCAAATTAGTGGTTTTTTTTTGTTTTCTTTGGGTAAATACCCAGTAGTGGAATTACCGGATCATATGGTAACTCTAATTTTTTTTGAGGAACCTCCATACTGGTTTCCACAGTGGTCATACCAATTTGCATTGCTATCAGCAGTGCACAAGGATTCCCTTTTCTCCACATTCTTGCCAATACTTGTTACATCTTGTCTTTTTGATACTAGTCATTCTGACAGGTGTAAGATAATATCTCATTGTGGTTTTGATTTACATTTCCCTGATGTTGAGTGATGTTAAGCATCTTTTCATGTGTCTGTTGGCCATCTGTATTTCTTCTTTGGAAAAATATCTGTTCAGGTCCTCTGCCCTTTTTAAATTGGATTACTTGGAGGTTTTTTGGTGTTGAGTTGCATAAGTTCTTTATATATTTAGGATATTAACATCTTACTGGATATATCATTTGCAGATATCTTCTCCCATTCAGTAGGTTACCTTTTCATTTTATTAATGGTTTCCTTCACTGTGCAAAAGCTTATTTTAATGTCCCAGTAGTTTAATTTTGCTTTTGTTTCCCTTGCCTGTGGAGACTTATCTAGGAAAATGTTGCTAAGGCTGATGTCAGAGATTATTGCTTGTGTTTTCTTCTAGGAGTTTTATCGTTTAGGTCTCACTTTTAGGCCTTTTTTTTTTTTTTAGTTTTAGGTCTTTAACCCATTTTGAGTTTATTGTTATGTGTGGTATAAGAAAGTGGTCCAGTTTCATTCATTTGCATGTAGCTGTTCCACCATTTATTGAAGAGAACAAATTGACAGTTGGGTTGGGAGGTGGAGGGATGGGCAGAATGGGTGAAGGGCAATGGAAGATGCAGGCTTCCAGTTATGGAATGAATAAGTCATGGGGTTAAAAGGCACAGCGTAGGGAGTATAGTCAGTGGTATCGTAATAGTGATGTATGGAGACAGGTGGTAGCTACACTTGTGAACATAGCATGGTGTATAGACTTGTTGAATCACTGTGTTGTACACCCAAAAACTAATGTAACATTGTGTGTCAACTATACTTAAATAAAAAATAATGATAAATAAATAAATAAGATTGAAATGGTCAGAGAGAGCTACTTTTAGAAGGAGGCCAGTTTAGATTACATAAGAAGGAGCCAGCCAATGAGAAGAGGGGGAGGGGAGCATTCCCAGCAGAGGGCATGGCTAGTGCAAAAGCCTTGACACAGGGATGAGCTCAGAGTGGTTTTTTTTTGGTTTTGTTTTTTTTTGTTTTTTTTTTTTTTGTTTTTTTTTTTATGAGCTCAAAGTGTTTAAGGAACAGGAAAAAGGCTGGTGTGGCTACTGAGTGAATGAAGAGAAGATGGCACAAAATGAAGGGATCATATAAAGCTTTGTAGGCCAGGGCAAGGAATCTGGGTTTTTCTAAGCCGTTGAAGGGTTTCCAACATGCATATACTCAAAAGACCTCTGTTGAATTAGCATGTTCAAGGCACTGTACCGTGCTCTGTAGGGAAAGCAAAGAGGACTAGGTGAAGTCATCTGCACTAAGTGAAGACTCTGTCTTTAAGAAATTACAGCTTAGGGGGCGCCTGGGTGCCTCAGTCCTGGGATCGAGTGAGTGCTCAGCAGGAATCTGCTTCTCCCTCTGCCTGCCGCTCCCCCTGCTTGTGCTCTCTCTGTCAACTGAATAAATAAAATCTTGAAGAAAAAAAAAAAGAAATTACAGTTCAGTAATAACAGAAAACTACTAATAAAGATTCTAGATTACATATTGTGTAGTTGTTTTTTTTTAATACCATGTAAACTATCTACATATTAATGGATTGATAATTTTTAATTATTACATCTTATCTGTTCCTGGTATAAATAATCTCATGTACGAGTACTGACAATTAAATGAATGATCGTTTGAAGCTAATTCTGACTTTGAAATGGCAGCGTGTCTTTAAAATGTAACCGTAACTTTTCTTTTTGCGTTTCTTCTGGGTCTACCTGACAGCGTTTACTGGCCCTTGTTTGTCCTGATATTTCACGTCATCTCTCCCATCCCCCATTTTATTGCCAAAAGAGCAACTTATGACTCCGACGCCACAAGTAGTGCCTGCCGGGAGCTGGCATATTTTTTCACTACTGGAATTGTTGTCTCTGCCTTTGGATTTCCTGTTATTCTTGCCCGTGTGTCCGTGGTAAGTTTTGTCTCCCATTGTTTTGCCTGGTTGTTGCTGAGTTTACATCGAAGGCCTGTGTCCAGAACATCAGTTTCATTTCCAGGGCTGAGGCTTAATACTCAAATCCAGACGTGTTTTTAGTTTGCGCTCTTCCATTTTAGATCTCCCTATCAGTGTCTTGGCCATGTTTTCAGAATGCTTTCTTTGTTTCTCTCACAACTTTTAGCCAGACCATGTGATTTCTTGCTTTTTTGACTTTAAGCTGTTTTCTGGAATTGTGCTTAAGTCCTTGCCACTTAGGGCAATCCACTGAGACTGTGATAGCAATGCTCTTCCGGTGCCAAAGTGAAAGTCATCTCAAATTCTTCTCCAGCAAATATGATCATGGACACAATTTTCAACCCAATACAGTTGGCGTGAAATTTTTCTTTTTGTCTCCGAAACACACATCATGGGTATAATTTATTCACTTCTTTTACGTTCACGGCCTTTCATCCTACTTGCTTTTATTCCCACTCGCTACATACTGTTTCAATTTCATGAAACTCTTACTTGGGGCATTGGATATCTTACTTGGGGCATTGAATCTTTGGAACATCTGCTATTTGTAAGATACCGGGAATAAGAGCCAGAAACTGTCTCTGTTTCAGAGAGCACAGAAACTAGCCTGATGGGTAAGTACACTGTAAATGTATTATGTGTGATAATTGAAACATGATCACAACACCATTGGAGCACCAGGAAGAGAGAAGTTCCAACTGGCATTTGACGTAGGCCTCTAAGGGTAAATGAGGTTTTGAGTAAAGTAGGGGAGGCTGTTATATGGAATGGCACCCAAGTGTGAAAAGGCAATATGTGGTATAAAGAACAGTTCACTATGATGGAGCCAGAGGGATGTGGTTGAAATTGAGGCTAGAAAGGCTGGTGAAGCCCAGTTGGCAGGCTCTCGAATGCCATGCCAGTTTGAGCTCTATCTAGATAAGAGAAGCATTGAAGGTTTTTGAACGCAAAATCATCACGACTTTATTCTTCGTGTGCCTTACACTAGTGCTTCTTATGTTTGGCTCTAAGGATTTCTGTATTATGCTTCATGTTTTATGCAGAACCCCTTTCATTGATGTCTTCTTTCTACGGGTTAAATTAAAACAAAGAATGCCCACTAGAGGGTACTCTCATCCCCTCCTGTGCCTCTGTAGAACCATCTGCCAAGCTGGAAAGCTGTTTTCATTTGTATGCAGATTATTATTTAAAGCTTAAAAAAGAAACAGACGAATCCATAGCTCTCCAGTTCCTGTTTTCCTGAAAGAAGGCAATGGGTATAGAACTTTTAGTACCCAATATTATAATTGGACCCTTTGTATTCTGGCTGCTTGTATTTTACTTAAGGTAATCATCTCTACTGAAACAAGTTGAGAAATATGTCTAATGGGGAGGAGGATAAGGATGATACAGACTTAATTATCAAGCCTCGCAAAGTAATTAGGCTAATTACTGAATAGTTCACTGTCTCCTGCCTGTTACATTATTAAGCCTTTTAGCGGTTTTATGTAATATTTCATCAGATGATTCTAATGCAGAAAGTAAGAGAGACTTTCAAAGAGCGCAATATGAAGAAAGTAAAGATTTAATCCTCTTTTCTTGTGTTTCAGATCAAATGGGGAGCCTGTGGCCTTGTGCTGGCAGGCAATGCAGTCATTTTCCTTACAATTCAAGGTTTTTTCCTTGTATTTGGAAGAGGAGATGATTTTAGCTGGGAGCAGTGGTAGCACTTTATTCTGATAAAATGCATTTTATTTCTTAGAAGTCATACCATATGTATTTGTTGCACATGTGGCCTTTTACTATGAAATTTCATATGCTGATTTTTTTATGCCTTTATATCATGTTCACTGTAAGAAAAACTACATGAGAAAAAGATTCATTGTGTTTCCAGCCGGCAGACCTCTCTATTTACTCAAGTTGAATTATGTTATTTGTTTGGCTGTTCATATAGTCATGGTGCTCTCAGAAAATACATGAACACAGTCTTGTAGATGGCTGCTCACTCGTGCAAGGCACTTTTTGCCTGGGGATGTGCATGGGTGGGCAGAGAACACTGGAGCCAGTCTCCGTTCTGCCCAGGACTCCCAAGATGTATTTGCGGCCCAGAGAGGCGGAGGAGGCTCCCTCTTTGTGTTATAGATCTTGCTTCTCAAAGTGCTGTCCGGTCCGTACAGCACCGGCCTCTCCTAGGAGCCAGCGTGTGCAGAATCAGAGGCCCCACCAGGGACCCAGCGCGTTTTGGATGAGATCCCAAGTGAATTATATGCACATGCAAGTGTGATCAGCGCGTTTTGGATGAGATCCCAAGTGAACTATATGCACATGCAAGTGTGATCAGTGCCTTCACAGAGGAATAATTATCACATCTAGCGTCCTTGTTTTCCCTTTGGCTGAACCACTTAACCTCTCTGGGCATTAGCGGCTCATTTGTAAAAATTGTTTCACCTGCCTTCATGTTGAGGCCTAGCTCAGAGTCTCTTTGGTATTTGTGAAACGTCTACGCCGGTAATACCGCTCCTCGGGTTTGTGGAATTGCTCTCAGTTGGGAGCGGCGGTGTCTTCACACCGTCTGAAATGCAGCGGCTGTTTGCACAGTGCTGGGGGAACAGAATCACCCCAGAGCCCCGCTGGGATGCACCGAGTGAGGCCAGGCTGGGACAAGTCCCTGCTTAGCAGGGTGGGCAAGAGCAGATAGGTAGTACTGTCGCATTTCCCTTTATAATCACACACTTCTCCCTGACTCCTCTGTGATGCTCTCCACCTCCACCGCCCCCCCCAACACACACACTCCCAGCGGTTCTGACTTGCCCTTACTTCCTCCCGGCCCTGCCTCTTCCTCTTTATGGAGCCGTGGAGCCAAGTAAGTAGGCAGAGGGGGAGCTGCTTAATTTTCTTCACATGTTGATGTACTTACTGTCTTTCATGCCTTGTAGGTCTTTTTATTTATATATATACATACATACATAAAACACCTTATGCCACTTTTAAATGAATCATTGGGGATATGTGTCACGCTGGCTCCTCTAATCAGTTTTTCTAGCACAACTTTTTGTCCAAGGTCTATTGAGAAAGGGAAATACGGGAACTAGAACCACTTGGTGAGAATATAATGACTTCAAAGCATTGTTAATGTGTGATAACTGATATACATTTAAAACACTGAGATTTTGAATTTTGAAATCGGAGGAATTAGTATGTATTTTCAGATTCTAGAGTGATCTGGGACCAGGAGAAGAGAGGAGTGATACCTAAAAGGACATTGTGCAGTTATAGTCTAGGCTCGTGCATGATTTTATGGTTTCAAAGTTCTATGTACATACAGAATTATTGATGTTACTTCCAATATTTATACTAGAAGAATTATGTAGACACTTTATAATTTTAACCAGCATTTTTAATAACACTTGCACTTACTTTATTGTAATAAATCTCTCTTTTAACACAAAAGGAAGTTTAATTTCAAAAGTCTTTATTCTGATGTAGCCTTGCTTAACAGAAAAGTGAGAATCTCTTGGTGTTTGGAAATGGGCAGTTTGAGCAATAATCTATCTGCCATATAGTAGTAGCAATAAATTTTAAGATACCATTTTGAATGTCTTGTTGGCTTGTAATAGTATTTCTTTTCCTACAGTGGAAATAGTGTTTAATTTATACTCCCCTTTTGCCGAAGTGTCTTTATTACTTATACATATTTCAAATAACCAAGGTAGCCTTAATATGTAGCCTTAAAGCGTCTTGATTGTATTTCCAGAATGATATAAAGTACTTGCATAGAGAATGTTTGTAACTATTCCCTAATTGTAGAATGGGTTCATTGAAGTGATAGATTGTTGCATTTGCTTTGTGTCTTTGAAAACGAACATTTATTCTTAGTGCTTAAGTGTCAATTAAGTAATAAATGTCGATAGGAAGTATTGCCGTGTATGAATGTACAAGTTTCCTTTTAATGACACAAGTGTTGGGCATTTTTTTTTCCTTATAAAAGGTTCATTTTTTTTTTTTATTTTTCTGTATACCTTAGAAAATATTTTGGAGTTTCAGAGCACATTGATGACATTCTAAAACTGAGAATACACGTAAAGAATTGCTCACAAGTAAGTAATCTTGTGAAGGGATTCTCTATCATGTTCCAGACAACTGGCTTACAGGTGGACTTTGAAACACTTTGCCACGGAAAGTGGGAGATTGGTGATTGAGTTCCCAGGCCGGGCCTTCTGAGGCAGGCTAACACCTCATGCCATTGACTTCTAATCCTCAGGGACCTGCCTGAGTTTCGGGGCTCGGAAACAGGGTAGCATGAACAGGGTGGAGGAAGGAAAGTTTCAATTTCCACCTCTTTTCCTAAGAACAAAGGTCTTTCTTCCACTTTTGCAGCACTTCCCATCCCCTAATGCCCTTGGGGTCCAGGTACTTTCCTCTGAGTTTTGCTGGGCTCCTCTCCTGATGTGGTGCCTTCCTCCCAGCCTGCGCCACCTGCTGGCTTCCTCCGATGCCCAGATCACCCACGTCTCTGCTCCTACCCCGTCAGTTGTCTTAGTATGGCCGATACGGTGCGGTGCTGGTCAGACTCCTTCCCAGAAGGAAAGGATGACTTGTGATCATCTCCCCCCACTGCCCGGAACTCTTTCCAGTGCCCACAGCACCCCCAGCACCCTGTACTTTCCAAGCTGTACTGCAGCTGTGTTTTTACAAGGGAGTGCCTTGGAACCCAGTGGCTCATTCACAGAAAATGGCAGAGTTTCAAAGTAAAGTGGAAAATGCATTCCAGCAGTTTATAGAAGGAGCATAATATTTGGGTTAGGGGCAACCCTCTCATCTCTCATCCCCTCCTCAGGGTGAGTTCTCATCTGGTTGTACTTTTCATGGTTGTTTCTTTTCCTTCACTTAGGGACCCACAGATTTTTCTTAGAACCCTCAAGAAGTCTTTGCCTCAGAGGTATTCCCTTGATGAAGACCCTTCTAGAGGCTGAAACATTTCATTAAGTTAATAACATTCCTTATGCTCTCAGGGAAGTGCTTAGGAGACGTCACAAAAATGTGCCCTTTTCCAAGCTGGCAAAAAATTCAGATTTTGCACCATAACTTAACCAGATTTTTATGAGGATGCTAGCATTTTCCAAGCATAGTAATTAGTTCGCAACTGGGAACTGTTATTTCTGTAAATAGATATAAGTTGTGTGTTTTAAACTTTTTTTCCCCATGCTGCCTCATGAAGTACCTTATTTGCAAAAACCCCAGTGTATAATAGCTCAAGAATGACAACCTGCTTTGTGGTGGCCGTGCTTCTGGAATAGAGCCAGTGAAACGTGTAACCCAAACACGGTGTGAAAGATCTCCAAGACTGCTTTAGAAGGAATTATATATGTGTGATGAGGATGATTACTTTTTAAATAAAATGTCATTTATACTTTAACAAAGACTTTTATGTACATTATTAAACTAAAATGTTTAATTTCAGGAGATTAATTTCCCCAGTGTTTTTGTTTAGATAATCTTAACGTGACTGTGACGAGTTTTGAGCCTGTACTTACTGTGGTTGAAGAGAAGCAGTCCAGGGATATGTGCAGACCGGAAGCAATCTAGTTCCTGATTAACACTGCCATGGGTTGAGAGGGATGTCGGGCCATGGTTCATCAATAATGGCTGTATTGGAAAAGGGAGAAAACTTGACACTTTAAAAAAATACTATACATCCTCTAAAGAGTCTTTTTTAATTAACATATAATGTTAATTATATGTTTCAGGGGTACAGGTCTGTGATTCATCAGGCTTACACAATTCACAGCACTCACCATAGCGCATACCCTCCCCAGTGTCCATCTCCCAGCCACCCCATCCCTCTGACCACCCCCCTCCACTCCAGCAACCCTCAGTTTGTTTCCTGAGACCAAGAGTCTCTTATGGTTTGTCTCCCTCTTTGGTTTCATCTTGTTTCATTTTTTTCCCTCTCTTTCCCTATGACCCTCTTTCTTGTTTCTCAAATTCCACCTATCAGTGAGATCATATAATTGTCTTTCTCTGATTGACTTACTTTGCTTAGCATAATATCTTCTAGTTCCATCCACGTTGTTGTAGATGGCAAGATTTTGTGTTTTTTTTTGATGGCTGTATGTATCTTCTTTATCCATTCATCTGTCAATGGATATCTGGGCTCTTTCCATAGTTTGGCTATTGTGGACATTGCTGCTATAAACATTGGGGTGCACGTGCCCCTTCGGATCCCCACACGTTATCTTTAGGGTAAATACCCAATAGTGCGATTACTGGGTCATACAGTAGCTCAGTTTTCAATAAAGAGTCTTTCTGTGCACTACAGGAGAGAATGAACTGATGTAAAATACTACTTACCGAGTAGTGTGTCGTCCTCATGTGTGAAACATTTGGGGAAGATCTGCTGTCTTACGGGTGGACTTAGGCATCTAGATTACAAAGAAACTGAGCTAGCTATTTCTTTGTGTTGCCCAACTAAGTGTAAAGTTAAAGTTTTAGTAGAAATTTAGTAATATCGACATAACCATAAAATGCCCATAAGAAAAACATTTCCCAAGGAAACATCTCTAGGTTTTATACGTACATATTTTCCTGTAGAAAGCACACTGGATGCGTTGAGATTCCCCCTCTGAGGCTGAGAATGGATGTGCCTGGAGAAATCATACACCTGATATTTAAACAGCATCTCCTGTTTTGAGATTTAAAACAGCAATAATAGTAACAAACTTTCCTATTTGTTTTTTGTTTGTTTTTTGTTAGCTAAATGTGAATAAAAAAGTCTTGTCCACTCATTATAATTGGGAAGTTATTTCCTCCTTTGTGCTTCTTCAAGTGGCTCTTACAAATTTCTGCTGAAGTTGTCCTTCTCTTGTTTTTGCAGAAAGAAGTAGAAAACAAATGTCTGGGTTTTTTGTTGTTGTTGTTGTTGTTATTGTTTGTTTTTTTAAGAACTAAACTTTTTGAAGAATTTAAATTTCAGGACTTTTCCCTACATTTTTTAAAAAGTGTAACTTTGTGGAAAATGAATTCCAAGTCGGTTTAACTTCCCTCTAGTCACCAGGCATAGGGCAAAATTACTAGATGACCATTTTGAAACAATTATTCATGTTCAGTATGGGGCATATAGACAAAGTGGTCCTAATCTTGAGATCGCACATTTGGAGAAGAACACACTTGAAGTCTGCACAGTATCTCTTTATTGTTGATGATCTCATAATCACAACTGGATAACTATAGGTGTTTCGCACACTTTCAAATTAATTATTAGAGATTATTAAATCAAAAGTTGTGCCTTCATTTTTTTTTTTTTATCCTCAGTATAACTAAACCATCAATTCAACCTTAGCTGGATACTTATTTTACTTAATAATTTAAAGCATAAATGCACCTCTGTCTCTGCAGTTGAGAAACACATTTTATCACCCTATTCTATATCAGCATTTATCTCCTCTTTTTCTATAGCTTAGCAGTAAGGGGAAGGGGAAGGTTGTGGGGCAGATACACAGGCTGTCTGAAGATGGGACCCTAAGACACATCAGTGAGAGATGAATGCAAGGTGTCAGTCGCATAAAACATTTTGAGGACTAATTAGTGGCATGAGAAGCTGCAGGATTAATACAGTCCCACAAATTTAATTTGAAGTTTAGTTTATAGAAAAAAATATGTATCTCATATGTTAAAGAGTAAACTTCATTTATTCAACAAAAACCTATCCTCTGTGTCTGTACTCACTTGGTGATCTCATGCTGTGTTGTGGCTTTAAATACCTTTTGTAGGCAACTGACACACATTTTTATCTCCAGCCCAGACATCTCTAAACTCCCGAGTTGTATATCCAACTGCGAACATAATCTCTCCACTCAGATGCCTAATAGGCATCTCAAACTCAGCGCATCCCACATCAAACTACTGACGCCCCAGTTCCCATTTCTCAGAACAAAGGACTTGGAAGTGTTTCAGAACTTATTACTGCACACCCCCCATGCAATCCATCAGGAATCTTCTCACTTTTGGCCACAAAATGTGTCCAGAATCAAAACCTTTCTCATACGCCGCTGCTAGTACTGTGGTTTGAGGACACTAGCCTGTTTTGCCTGGGTTCTCGCACTTGCCTTCTCACTGCTCTTTTCCCTGCCTGTTTTCTCCTACAGATGAGTCTCAGCACAGCAGTCAGAGTGAGCCTGGGAAATGTAAATCAGATCCCGTCACTCCTCTGCCCCAGTGGCTTCCTGTGTCACTTTAATAATAAAGACACAATCCAGTTTTAAAAAGTGAACAAAGGATAAGAATAGGCATTTCTCCAAAGATATGCCAGTGGCTAATGGATGCACGAAAAAATTGCTCGACATCATGAGACATCGGAAATGCAAATCAAAACCACTATGAGATACCATGTCACGTTTCCCTAGGATGGCTGAAATAAAAAAGACACACAATAACAAGTATTGGCAAAGAGGGAAAAATTGGAGCCCGCATAAATTGCTGGTGAGAATGTAAAACGGTAAGCACCGTAGAAGATTTAGCAGTTCTTCAAAATGTTAAATACTGAGTTACCATATGACAGGAATTCCATTTTCCTAGGTATATAGCCAAGAGATGAAAATGTACATCACACAAAAACTTGTACATAAATGTTCATAGCAGCACTATTCATAATAGCCAAAAAAGTGGAAACAAGCCAAATGTCCATCAGCTGAGGAGTGGATAAAGTGGTATATCCATACAATGGAATATTTTTTGGCCATAAGAAGAGGTGAAATGCTGATACAGGGATGGATGAACCTTGAAAAATTGTGTTAAGTAAAGAAAAAGCCAATCACAAAAGCCCATGTACTGGATAATTCCATTTATCTGAAATGTCCAGAATGAACAAATCCATAGAAATAAAGTGTAGCTATGTGGTCTCCAGTGGCCGAGAAGGGGAAATGAGGAATGACTGTAATGGGCACAGAGATTTTGGGGGGTAATGAAAATGTCCTGGGATTAGTGGTGATGGTTGCACAGCTCTTTGAATATACCGAAAGCCGTTGGACTATAGACTTTAAAAGGGTCAATTTTATAGTATATGAATTTCATCTCAATAAAAAATAAAAAAACTAAGTTAAATTAAAAAAAAGTAGGAACAACCTGTCTCATCAGCTGATAAGTGGTACAAATGTGGCATGGGTGATGAAGTGGTTCTAAGTTGATTGTGAAGATGTTTGCAAAACTCTGGGGCTAAAGTCCTTTGAATTGTATACTTTAAATGGGTGGATTTTATGGTATGTGAATTATATCGCAATACATTTGCAAGATATAATGAATGAATGAATGAACTCTCTGAACTACAAAAAAAAATCAGTTATTCCCTGGCTTTATGGGGGAAATATCTTCAGGAATCCAGCCAATACCAAAATAATTCAACTTATGAGGGGGGGGCTTAATTTAAACTTGTGTGGTCATTTTTCTAGATTTTGTAGATTTTTTTTTAATTTTTTTTTTTAGATTTTGTAGATTTTTAAAAAAAGATTTTGTTTTATTTATTTAAGAGAGAGTAGAGAGCACAAGCAGGGGGAGGGGCAAAGGGAGAGAATCCCAAGCAGACTCCTTACTGAGCTTGGAGCCCCGATTCAGGGCTCCATCCCAGGACCCTGAGATTATGACCTGAGCAGAAATCAAGAGTCAGGTGCTTTACTGACTGAGCCATCCAGGTACCCCTAGATTTTGTAGATTTGTCTTCTCAGGTTTTTAAAATTTGAAATGGAAAAATTTATTTTAAAAACACTTTAAAGGAGGACACAAAATTGTGTAAATGTCAGACCCTACAAATCTTTGGACCATTCCTGGTTGTAACAGTGATCAAAACAGACAAAAATTACTTGTCATCCAGAGTTTATATTTTAGTGGAAGAAGAAAAATAAAAAACTTTATAAATAAATAAAATATATGATAAGTGCTTTTGGGGAACTTGATCAAAAAAGACATGACTGGGGCACCTGGGTGGCTCAGTCGTTGGGTGTCTGCCTTCGGCTCAGGTCGTGATCCCGGGGACCTGCGATCAATTGAGCCCTGCATCAGGCTCCTGCTCAGCAGGGAGCCTGCTTCTCCCTTTCCTGCTCCCCCTGCTTGTGTTCCCTCTCTCGCTGTGTCTCTCTCTATCAAATAAATAAATAAAATATATTTTTTTTTTAAAGATTTTATTTATTTATTTGTCGGAGAGAGAGAGAGCACAGCAGGCAGAGTGGCAGGCAGAGGAAGAGGGAGAAGCAGGCTCCCCGCCGAGCAAGGAGCCCGATCCCAGGACGCTGGGATCATGACCTGAGCTGAAGGTAGCCGCTTAACTGACTGAGCCACCCAGGCGTCCTAAAAAAATAAAATCTTAAAAAAAAAAGATGACCGCAATTGACCCATGAGCTGGATCTGGGTTCTCGGAGGCTCCTTACTTCCTCCCCTGTCGTTGGGATGTGGGTTCCACTTGTCTTTCCTGCTTTCAGAGGCTGCTCCAAGGACAGAGCCTTGAAATGGTGATGTGATGTAGAAAACACCTGCACGGTATATGTGACTGAGCCCAATTAGGGCCTCTTTATAAGCTTTTAAGATTTGGAGGGCGGGGATCCATTTCTCTGGCTGCTGCCCAAGACAAAGCCTGCGTGTAAGTTCCCTTTGCTATTATTAAAATTGCCACCTACCAACCTGGAGTGGCCTGACCATCTTTGGTCTCTCCCTGCCCTCTCCCCGTTTCTTTCCCCCATCCTGCCACTCCTAGCCCCTGAGAACCACCATTCTACTCTGTTACGATGAGTCTGACTTCAAAAAGAAATTTTTTTAGATTCCACGTGTAAGTGATAACCATCTGGTATTTGTCTTTCTCTGTCTAGCTTATTTTACTTATGTAATGTCCTCTGGGTTCAGCCGTGTTACTGCAAATGGCAAGATTTCTTTCTTTCTTGTGGCTGAATAATATTCCATTGTATATCTAAATACTGTATCCTCTTGATCCAGTCATCCATAGATGGGCATTTAATAATGCCGCAATGAACATGGGAGTGCAGGTATCTCTTTGAGATACTGATTTTGTTTCCTTTGGGTATATACACAAAGGTGGGATTGCTGGATCATGTGGTAGTTCTATTTTTGGTTTCTTAAAAAATTGAAATATAATTGACATACAACGTCATGTTAGTTTAAGGTGTACAATGTATTAGTTTCACTTATATATTACAATATGATTACCGCTGTAGTGTTAACTAGCTCCTCTATCACCTCATACAATTATTTCTTTCTTGTGGTGAGAACAATTAAGATCTAGTCTTTTAGCAACGTTGAAGTTTAGTCTACAGTATTGTTGACTGTAATCATTATGTTGTGCATTAGATCTCTAGAAATATTTATCCACTAGTTGCAAGGTTGTGACCTTAAACATTTTTCCAATTCCCCCACCCACTATCCCCTGGTAACCACCATCAACTCTCAGTTTTTATGAGCTTAGCTTTTTTAGATTTCACATATAAGTGGTATCAAAACAGTATTTGTATTTCTGTATCTGACTTATCTCAGCATAATGCTTTCAAAGTCCATCCATGTTGTGGCAAATGGCAGAATTTCCTTCTTCCTCAGAGCTGAATATGTTCCATTGTATGTATGTGGACACCACATCTTCTTTATCCATTCATCCAGTGATGAACGCTTAGGTTGTTTCTATATCTTGGCTATTCTGAATAATGCTGCAATGAACGTGGTGTGCAAATATCCCTTTGGGAAACTGATTTCTATTCATTTGGCTATATACCCAGGAGTGGGATTGCTGGATTTTGTGGCAGTTCAATTTTTAATTTTTTTGAGGAAATTCCATACTGTTTTCTGTAATGGCCGTACCATTTTACATAACCACCAACAGTGTTATACATGTACTCTTTTCTACATATTCTTGCCAACATTTGTTATCTCTTGTCTTTTTGATAAATAGCCATCCTAATAGGTATGAGGTAATAACCCCTTGTGGTTTTGATTTGTTTTTCCCTGATGATGAATGATGTTGAGCATCTTTTTCATAGAGCTATCAGCCATTTGTATGTCTTCTTTGGCAAAATACCTATTCAGGTCCTTTGCTCATTTTTAAATTGGATTATTTACTCTTTGCTAGTATATTGTATGATTCTTGATATATTTTAGATATTAACCCCTTATCAGGCATATGGTTTGCAAATATTTTCTTTCATTTTGTAGGTTGCTTTTTCAATTTCTTACTTCCTTTGCTGTGCAGAAGCTCTTTAGTTTAATGTAGTTCCACTTTTTTATCTTACTGTTTGTTGCCTCAGCTTTTGGTGTCCGATCCAAGGCCCATGTCAAAGATCTTTTTCTGTTTGTTTGTTTGTTTTTTCTTTTTTTTTGCGCACCCCTCTGTATGTTTTTTTTTAGGAGTTTTGTAATTTTAGGTCTTACATTTAAGTTTTTGATCCATTTCAAGTTATTTTTTGTGAGTGGTGTAAGATCAGGATCTGATTTCTTGTGCTATCTTGGTGGTATTTAAAAATACATGCTCCCAGGGCGCCTGGGTGGCTCAGTTGGTTAAGAGCTGCCTTCAGCTCAGGTCATGATTCCAGGGTCCTGGGATCGAGCCCCGCATCGGGCTCCCTGCTCAGCAGAGAGCCTGCTTCTCTCTTTCCTTCTGCCTGCTGCTCTGCTTACTTGTGCTCTCTCTCTGTCTCTCTCTCTCTCTCTCTCTGTCAAATAAATAAATAAATAAATCTTAAAAAAAAATACATGCTCCCTTACCTTCAGCACTGTTTTAAAAACAATGCTGGCGTTCATTCCTGATGAATTGTGAAAACTTCTACAATTTCTATTTTGTCCTCTCTACTTTTCTATTCATGTTAGCCTGTGCATCTATGTCTTCCTGAACAATGAGTCAGAAAGTGATTCTAGTGTCACAAGTATGAATCTCAGAAATTTGGGTGCAACAATTATCTCCTGTGATGGTGTATTTTATGTATCAACTTGGCTGGCCATGGGGTTCTCAGGTATTTGGTTTTTCTGCTGTGTCTGTGAGGGTGTTTCTGGATGAGATTAACATGAGAATCAGTATTCCCTCCCCAGTGCAGGTGAGCCTTATCCAATCAGGCAGACTGCATGAATAGAACAAAAAAAGGCTGAGTAAAAGAGCATTCACTCTCTCTGTCTTCAAGTGAGGGCATTGATTTTCTCCTGTCTTGAAACTTGGGCTTGGGCTAGAACTTATACCATCAACTCTCTTGGTTCTTGGAATTTCAGTTCTCCTGCATCTCCAGTTTGTTGACCACAAATTTTGGGACTTCTCAGCCTCCATATTCACGTGAGCCAATTCCTTGTAATAAATCACCCCTCCCTCACCCCAGTCTCAATATATGGATGGATGGATAGATAGATGGGTAGCTAGATGGATGGATCAATGGATAGGTAGATAGATACATAGATCTGTTGGTTCTGTTCTCTGGAAAACCCAGATTAATCTAATTTTCTTTTCTTTCTTTTTTATTAAGATTTTATTTATTTGTCAGAGAGAGAGAGAGCACACAAGCCAGGGGAATGGCAGGCAGAGGGAGAAGCATGCTCCCTGCTGAGCAAGGAGCCCCCTGAGGGACTCATCCCAGGATTCTGGGATCATGATCTGAGCTGAAGGCAGACTCTTAACCAACTAAGCCACCTAGGCGTCCCAGTCTAATTTTCTTACTTTTTAAATATCAACTTCAATTCTTTGCCTTCCATCTCATTGGACTGATGGCAAATTCAACTCCAGGTTTTTTGAAATTGAAACTTGGGGCAGCATAGAGAACCCAGATCTTAAGGCACAGGGCAAGTTTCTACCTCTCCAGCCATTGATCCTTATCCATCATGAGTCACTGTGGAGACACTCATTGCCTCCAATTACATGATCTTCTTTAGGACCAGAGCTTTCTGCCCCTTTAGAGCCACTATTGGTGCAAGGGCATCTATAATGAGGCTTTAAACCAGAAAGCTCCTTTCCCTTTCTGGTCTTTGCACCATCACAGAGTACTGCCAGGGATTAGGGCATGAGTCCTGGCTGCTTAAGGGATTGACTTCACTATTGTTAAGATGTCAGTTCTCCCAAAACTGATCTATAGATTCAGTACAGTCCTAAAGAAAATCCCAGCAAGATTTTTAGGAGAAATTAATATACTCCCTGATTGTCAGACTTACTATAAAGTTAGGACAATGTGATATTAGAGAAAGGGCATTCATGTGGATCAATGGGATAGCATCAAGGATTCAGAAACAGACCCACACATAGATGGTCAAAATGATTTTTGATTAGAAAAATTCTAAGCTGAGGAAGCACAGCAGTGAACAGGACATATTCTTTGCCCTCGTTGAGCTTTCCTTCAAATGGGTAAGACAAATAACTAAATTTTTAAAGTTAACTAATATTTGAGTAATAACACTTAATGGTGAATACTATGAAGAAATAAGTTGGGATAAAGGGTAGAGAATGACTTGCAGGCTGGGCTACTTAAATAGGGTAGGTGGAGAGGATTATTGAACAAAGATGTGAATAATAAGGAATAAACGTAATATGACCTATTTTTAGGGTACACAATTGTACAATTCTGGTTTTATTGTTCACTCATTCTTTTAATAATTTTTTGCTAAGCACTTACTATGTGCCAGATATTCTATGTGCTGGGGATATAGTAGTGAACAAAAGAGGCAAAACCTCCACCTCCATGCAGCTTAGTGTTCTTTGTAGGGAAGCAAAAATAAACTATACAAATAAGTGAAATGTATGTTAAATGCTAGAGCAAAAATATAAAGGAAGGGATCAAGGTGATGTATGTGAGTGTGCTTGTGGCTGTGGCCACAGTGATGCTCATTTAAGATACAGTGGCCAGGAAAGTCTTACTTAGAAAATAACATTTGAAGAAAGTGAAAAAGAGATGGTTATGGGGGTGGCAGTGGAGGAAGATGACCCAAGAAGAGGAACAAGCAAATGCAAAGGTCCTGGGGTAGAGCACACTTGGCTACCAAGGAACATTCAGGGGAAAAATGGAGGGTGCATAGGGGTTAGATCCTATAGGTCATTGTAAGGTCTTTGACTTACTTAGAGATGAAAAGCCAATCAAAGATTTGAACAGGAGTAGCATGAAATAACTTAGCTCTCGATGGGATTCCTGTGTTTCAATTAAAATTGTTTTATAAAGAAGCAGAGAAGAAAAAAACCAATTTGCTTTTTACAAATTAACTGTGTTTGTCTTTGAAAGAAGGGAAAAAGAGACCAACAAACCACAGAAAACATATAAATGCATCTTGTTCAGGGACAGATGGCAAAAGCAATGACGGTGAATCACAGAGTCATAGAATCAGTTATGTCCAAAGTACTCAGGAAATGGTTCCATCCCTAATTAATCATTCCACATTGTTAAACTCTGGAGATAAATTTAGCTGGCAGTAGGTGGAATGAGGTGAGTTCTGGTGAAAACATGTTTCCAATGAGGTTGGCAAAGAATGCTGTGTAAAACCAAAATAACCCAAACTATGTCCTAATAGTGTTGCGTTTGGTGAGCCACACCCCCATTAGTGACCACTTGGTTGTCTGTCCTTTAGTCACGAAGGTTGAGGATGTTAAAATTTCCTGTGGCCCAAGGGGCTGCGTTGGCGAGGTGGGACGGGATTGAAAAGCCCTGAAACGTTCCGCTGCTTCGGTGCTACCGCCCTCTTGTGGCAGTTCCAGGCGTTGACTTTGGTGTACTTTGGTCATTTGCAGTCAGGACTGAACATTTGTTTAAGTTTCAACTATTAAAAAAAGGAAAGTGACTTCTAAGTACTAGCCCTTGGACTGCATTCACTTAACTAATTAAATGAACAGGAGGGAAAGTTGCTATTTTATTGGCTAGCAGCACAATTCTTCCGAGGAGAAGACTGGTTTTTGTTTATTTAAACTCCGAGGAGCCAGTTGAGGTCCAGAGCTGGGACCCAGGACCTGGAAAGGGGTTGAAATGCTTTGCATAATAAAGGAAGAGGGGTTTGGGCTTTGCACCAGAATGACGAAGTGCTCGAGACTTTGGGGAGGGAGGAAATTTTCTGGAGGAGGAGTCCCCGGGGGAAGGACCGAGAAATCCTGGCTGGAAGTCTAGGACCTGAGGCCCAAACAGTGTCCAGGAGATGTTCCTTTGAGGATGACAGCCCAAAGAGCTTCGAGAACAGAGTCTCAATGATAACCTTTCAGTTTGTGGCTCGGCGGCGGTGACGCCCTCCCAGCTTCCCCTCTGCTGCTCCCTCTCTTGCCCAGACTCTCAAGCCTGTGATGCACACTGTTGTTGGCCCTGGGGTTCTGGTCTATAGAGGAAAGGGAAGATTTGAGACCAGGGGAAAGATTGCTAGTTGAGGCTAATGTGAGCTAAGAGAGGAAGACAGCCGGCAGCTGTGTGACGCACAGGGTAAAGATGAAGAATTCAGAAAAAAAGGACAGAGATGAGTGGGAGAAATGTAAGCCACCCCAAATGCCTCAGAAATGTTTATTGGGAGAAGACCCTCTCCTGTGTGGGTTGAGAATCAAGCCAGTTTTGTCTTGTTTTGTTTTTAAAATTATAACAGGGAAAGAGAATTCCCCAAATGTTGGTCGACTTTGGGACACTGAAGTGGTGATATGGTTATATGGGTGTGTTATTAGCTAGCACCTTGCTACCTACAAGGATTTGGGACTCTGACTTAAAAGAAATTGTTATATGAAAAATATATTAAAATGTGATGAAATTCTTAGCAGCATGATTTATAAGAGCTCATGCCTGGAAACAATCCAAGTGACCATCAGCTGTAGATAAATAAATCGTGGAATGTTTATGTGATAGAATGATACACAGCAGTAAGAGTGAATGGTCCACAGCCACATGGGAAGCTCTGAATGAATCTCACAAACATAAGGTGGAGGGAAAGAAACCAGACCCAAATGGGTACATATTGAATGATTTCATTTATGGACTTCAGGAAAATAGGCAAACTAACCCAGGCTATTTACCCTGGGGGGCTATGGTAACAGCGGGAGACTGGGGGGTGGGGAACTCTGGGAATACTGGAATGTTCTGTTTCCTGATCAAGTCTTGGAGACAGAGCAGTTTTAAGTTTGTGAAAGTTTACTCAGTTTTACACTTACAACATGTACAGTTTTCTAAGCGTATGTGCGAAGGAAACTGTTTCTCCTTTACTCTCACAGGACTACCACACTCTCAACGCTTCCCGCACCAACCAGTTCTGTGACACCAGCTGGGTGTCCTCCAATTTTAGTCAATTCAGACACTGTCTACCAGAGATAACATCAGATCCCACAGGTTCAGGGCTCAGTCCTGTAAGGCTGCCCCATCCCCTTCAGCTGTCGATCTCAAGTCCAGGCAGATTGCCTAAAAATTAGAGGTTCCCATGACCTTCTTTGGGTTTAGTCGATGTGCTAGAGCAGGTCACAGAACTCAGGAAAACAATTTACTATAAGCTTATTATAAGAGGATATGATAAAGGATACAGATGAATATCCAGATGGTTGAAATGTGTAGGGCAAGGTGTGTGGAAAGGGGCCTGGAGCTTCTGTGGCCTCTCTGAGGGCCACTCTCCCGGCACCTCCATGTCCTCCCCAACCTGGAAACTCTCTAAACCCCATACTTTTGAAGTCTCTATGGAGGCTTCATCACACAGGCATGAGGGATCATTAACTCCACTTCTAGGTCCTCCCCTCTCTGGAGAAGGGGGGAGTAAGACTGAAAATGCCAAGCTTCTACTCATACCTTGGTCTCTCTGGTGACCCACCCCCACCTAGGAGCCGTCCAGGAGCCCACCAGAAGTCACCTCATTAGAACAAAAGACACTGCGCTCACCTAGGAAATTCCAAGGGATTTAGGAGTTCCTGTCAGGAATGGGGGTCAAAGACCAAATATCAGAAGAATGGATGCTCCTAGTGCTCTTACCACTTAGGAAATTCCAAGGGATTTAGGGGCTCTGTGCAGGAACCAGGGACAGAGACCAATACAGGTATTTTTTTCCTTTTATCTCACAGAGTGTTATACCTCAGTAAAAAAAACAAATAACAAACAAACAAACACCTTAGGAATGCAAAGATCAAGTCAGGGTGCCAGGGGCACGCTAACATTGGTAGCAACAGTCCGATTCTGGCAACGTGGCTCATTATGCTAACTTCTCTCCCTTGTTCAACATTTTACTATAGATGTAAGTGCTGGAAAGACTGAAAAAGAAAAAAAAGACAAGTCATTATTTGCAGGCTGTATTATTATGTACTTAGAAAATCTAAGAGAATCTATAGATTATTAGAAAAAATGTTTATCAAGCTTCATAGATACAGATCAATATAAAAACAATTGCTGGGATGCCTGGGTGGCTCAGTGGGTTAAAGCCTCTGCCTTCGGCTCAGGTCATGATCTCAGGGTCCTGGGTTTGGAGCCCCCCATCGGGCTCTCTGCTCAGCAGGGAGCCTGCTTCCCCCCTCTACCTACTTGTGATCTCTCTCTCTGTGTCAAATAAATAAATAAAATCTTTTAAAAAAATTGCTTTCCTATGTCAGTAACAATTAATTAGTAATACATTTTTCTTTATTTTAAAAGATTCATTTTAAAGAGAGAGTATGTGAGTGCGCAAGCACATGAGTGGGGAAGGGGCAGAGGGAGAGAATCTCCAGCAGACTCCCTGCTGAGCCACAGAGCCTGATGTGGCCCCATCTCATGAGCCTCAGATCATGATCTGAGCCAAAATCAAGAGTGGGATGCTTAGTTGACTGACCTACCCAGGCACCCCAGAAATACACTTTTCTAATGTACAGTACCTAGGATAATAGCACTTACTAAGAAATGTACAATGCGTCCTTAGGGAAAAATTTCAAAATTTTATTGCAGGACATATAACCATTAAATGAATAAAAAGATATGCTATGTTTAATTATTAAGGGATTAAATAGTAAGTACTTGATAAATATTGATATGTGATTGAATTAAATAATGCTGGAAAGGGCCATATCTTAGTCCTTTGTTTTGGTATCTTTTCTTCACATAGCACCAGAGTAGTAACCTGGCACACCGTAGGGACTCAAATATTGAAAGGAAGAAAACAAAGGAAGGAAGGCAGAGGAGGAAAGGATGAATAACTTTAAGTGAGAGGGCTGGCATTGGGTCAAAAAATTATTAAACATTCTGAATTCTTTGTATCCTATTACAATTTGTCGTTTGCTAACATCCACTTGCTTCACTGTGATAATGTGTGTTTGTACAGTCATCTCTAGTTTACAAAGCTGGTTCATTTCATGCTTTCACGTAGTCCACGGAGCACTGTGAAAAGTACAGCATCGTCACTGGGAAATCTGGATGTTCTCCAAGCCTTAGATCAGAAATAACCTGGCTTTTACTTGGACCCAGGTTTTCTGACTTCAAGGGGAGTGACTTAGTACTCTACAAGTGCCAACATCAGGGGGCAATGAGCTAGATGTGTGGGCTACAGGTTGCCATCCTAAAGGGACGTTTTTGAGAGTGGAAGTAGGTACCATTCATTATGCTGGCGCAACAGGTGTAAATCGGGCTGGGCCAGGCACATGTGAGATGCAGTCACCCTGACTGTGGTTGAAATTAATCCTCCTCATGGGCAGCACATGTCCAAAGGCCTCTACGAAGCTATGGAAACGGTACGTGCTCCCCTTGGCTGTGTTTAATGAGTTTTTGATCAAAGTCAATAATCAATAACTTAACTAAGAATTGAAGTTTGCTTTTTGTAAGAGGAAGGTCACCTGCTTAGAGAGTTGATTTGCTGCCTGCATGTGGGGCCAGGTGAAGTGTCCTTCTTCCTTTTGTCCTTCTAACCCCGAATGGCATTTCTTGTTCATGGGTCCAACATGGTGTGAGTAAGGTAACATTGGGAGCTGACTGTAATTTCATCTTCCTTCTTGAAGTCTTTTGTAATGTGGAGATAATGAGTGGATCTGTGAGTAAACTCATTACTAGGAACAGTCAATACTTGTTTTCCTGTGAAGCTTTTGGTGATTAGATTAACTAAATAGAGGGTTTTCTTTAACTGCAAATCTTTCGATGTACAGTATTAGCAATTTTAAGTCCCTGACTTGTAAAGACGTTGATCTTAGTGTTTTTTTAAAACATGTCCCATTTCTGCAAATAAACAAGAAAATTTCAACTTAAAATAGAAAGGTAAGTCAATTTCTCAATTACATGTTTTAAATGAACCTGCTAGCTCTCAAACAGATGAAACCTCTCTTAGCACTCTAAGTGCATAAAGCATCAAATATGCAGATTTAATACAGAAACATTACTATTATGTGGTTGATTCTCTCCAATATTTCTATATGTAATTTTAAACGTTTCTGAGGATAAAATTGTTTTCCAACTAAGAAAAAAAAATTGTCATCTCAAGTCATTGGGGGAGCTACTATTTAGCTAAATAGACATTAGCAGAGGTGCTGACTGTATTCTTGTCTGAGGCCCCAATGAGTCTTTTTACTTGGTTAAATACTTAGAAGCAGATTTTCTGGGTTGAATGATAAATGCGCATTTAGCTTTCTAATAAACTGCCATTTTGTTTTCCAAAGTGTCTATACCATTTTGCTATTCCTACCAGCAATATGACTGTCCCAGTTCGGCATACTCAATGGTATAGGAATTGTTAGTTTTTAAATTAGCCTTTCTAATAGGCATGTAGTGATATCTCATTGTGGTTTTAATATGCATTTACCCTAATGAACAATGATGTTGAGAATATTTTGTGTACTTACCATATCTATGTCTTTAGGTAAGTGTCCATACAAATCTTTGGTTCATTTCTTTGTTGGGTTGTTTGACCTGCTAGTATTGAATTTTGAAAATTATTTTGTTCCGGGCTTCTCTTTTCATTTTCTGAAGAGCATCTTTGGAAGAATGGAAATTTTGGAATGCCTGGGTG
>CM052900.1:118756607-118779780 GCA_028534135.1 Potos flavus | reverse complement strand
GCCCCCATCATAAATCACATTGTTAGCTCAGACCACAGGGTGTGGCAGAAGGCCCTCGCCCTTGGAAGACCCCCATCTTGAATAAACATATTGTCAGCTGTATGAGATAGCTACCAGCAAGACAACCAGACAAGGAAGTAGGTCCCCCCATACCCATGAAGTTCCCTCTTCCAGACCGCCCTGGCTAACCTAGATAATGGACTGTGTGAGTCTCCTGTTACTTCATTCTCTTATGCTTTAAATTCGCCAATGAACCCATGACACGCTAGATAGCCTACCCTCAGACTCTAAAGGCAGAGCCATGTTGTGGCCGATGTGTCTGAGGGTCAACTCTACTGCTATGGTGACTCCAGGAGGTGAGAGAGCTAAAGCAGCCTCCAGGAGCTCACACAGAAAGACTTTCCCTCCAGTATCACCCCTGTTAATCCCTCAGTGTGAATTAAGCTCCTAAATTTTTTCATCTCAATTTGAGATTTGAGGTTTATGTGTAGTTGTCAAAACTGTTCTCACTGCTGTGCTTGCTTGGATGAAAGGATGTTATTCATGCCACAGTTCTGATCTCATGGATCAGAGAGATCACCGTGGGGACATATGTTTGCAATAATACCTGCCCCTCTGCAGGTAAGCAGTCTCACACTGTTGTCACATTTCTATTTGTTTGCCATACAAGTTTTATAAGCCCAAACTCCATAGGCATTCATATATTATAGGCTAACCCAAGGTTGCATCAATTCTAACGAGTTGATGGTGATGCTCTAGGCTAGGAATGCCTGAGGCACTCGCCTGGGCCTGTATGACTCCCAATGAGCCCCACAGACATTTCCCCTAATGCGGCCAATGCTGTGGCTGGACCAGCCCCTGTGGTTCTTATGATCGCAAGACACACATCAGCCAAAACCTTCAGTGAGCTTTGAGGAACAAGATTTAATACCCACAAGTCCTGGAGAGTACATAGCACACCTGAAGGCCAAACAGGAAGATGATGGGTAAAGAAAGAGAGCACAGATCTGAGGCTCTGCTTTTAACTTTGACTCCTCAAAAACTTAATTAATTTAGTAGTTATGTAGCCTATTGTTGACCAGAAGCCTTACTGATAACAAAGAGTCAATGAACACATATTTTTAACGTTATATAGAACATATACTGTATTCTTACAATAAGGTAAGGCTAGGTAACAAAAATTCAACCGACTAAATTTTAAGGATCTTGTTGGCTTTATTTATCAATTCATGAATTGGGCATTATCCCATCTAGCAAGTAGAGGGGGGCTCCAAAGAGTTATAGAAAAGAAGAAGTTTTTAAAAGTAGAAGAGTGGAAACAAGGAAGTTATTAGTAACAATCCATTGTTTTTTGGGCAAGTTGCCCTCCTAAGAGGAATGGAATATCAGTAAATTTCCTAGTGCTAATCAGGAAATTCCCATCTTGACTGGTTAAAGGTTGAAACTACAGTGAGGGTAGGGACCAAGTTAGTCTTGGTTTATTGATTTGAAGTCTTAATGTAAGTGGCATCAATTTGGGCCTGTGGTTTGCTTTTTAGCAGTAAGTTAGAGAAAGGAACATGTTATTAAGAAAATCATAAAGAACAGGAAATACATTTACAGTACTGTACCGTATTTATCAAAAATAATCTGTGTAAAGCAGACCTATGTAGTTCAAAACCATGTTGTTCAAGGGTCAGCTAGCTGTACATTCATTTATTCCTTCTTGAATGTTCTTCCCTTCTTTATGTAGATCCAAGTTTCTGGCCTATACTATTGTTTTACTTGTCTCTGAAGAATGTAACATTTCTTTCAAAGCACATCTGCTGACAAAATCCCTCAGTTTTGTTGATCAGATAAAGTCTTTATGTCTCCTTCACTTTTGAAGGCTAAAAGTGTATCTGTTTTGCTTGACACAGAACTCTAGGTTTGTGATTTTTTTCTTTCAACACTTTAAATATGTCACTCCACTCTTTGTCTTGTTTATGTGGTTTTTGAAGAGAAGTCAATGTAATTCTTATCCTTGTTCTTCTAAAGGTAAAGTGTTTTTCCCCTTCTACCTTCTTCCAAGATTTTCTCTTTGTCTTTGGTTTTCTGCAGTTTGGATTTGAGATGCCTATGTTTAGATTTTTGGGTATTTATCACGCTTGGTTATTCTTCGAGCTCCCTGGATCTTTGAGCTCATAGCCGAGAAGACATTAGGAAGACATGATGACTAACTTTAACATGGTATTCTGGATATAGTCTTGAGAACAGAAAAAAGCCCTTAAGTAAGAAATAAAGAAATATGAATAACATGACTTTGACTAATAATCATGTATTAATATTGGCTTGCAGTTGTCACAAATGAGCTGTACTAATGTAAGAAGTTAATAACAGAAAATTTGGTCCGGGGTGTATGGGAATAATCTGTATTATCGTACCAACATTTCCGTGAACCTTTTTTATGTTTAGTTAGCCATTGTATAATACATCATTAGTTTTTGATGTAGTGTTCAATGATCCTTTCTATGAATCTAAAACTATTCTAAAATAAAAAAACTTACCAAAACAGTGCATGGCATAGGAGTAATCGTTTTGTCTTGCAACCTAGGAAAAAAGAGAGAGCAAATTCACAGAGGCCTAGGACCTATATTCCCCTCTGAGGTGGGAGGAAGGAGATGACATTTGGTTGGGAGAAGGGCTGAGCCAAATTGGGGTGTCCAACTTGTTTCTGTCCTGCTTACTCATGGCCCCTCCTGGGAAGAGCAATAGTTCTACAGAGCCGTGTGTACTAGAGGGTGAGATTTGATGATTCCTTGGTCATGCAAACTCAGATGCCCATAGCATCCAGTTAGCCAAATCACTAAAGCAAGTTGAGTAGAAGAACTATGGGAGGACTGGGAACTGTAATGAATAGGAGAGACAAGCCTTACACGAGAGAGCAGTTGCTACTCCCTGCTGGCTGAGTTTTGCTCTGCAGGAAGGTGAGCTCAGATGCCTTCTTTTCTGATATTTCAAAAGAAGCTGGAAATCCAGATTAAAAAAAAAATTATGTGGAATAGTCTACTTTTTTGGGGATAGTCCACTTTTTAAAACATTGGTGACTATTTTAGAAAGTTTTTATTAAATATCGTGCATTCCCAAACTGTGCTGAAGGACATGAAATACTCCTGTGGACATGGTGCTCCCACTGCCAGTTTGAAACGACTCTCTATGAACCTGAGCTCTGATGAGCCAGGTGGAGCAATCTAGGGGAGCCAGAGCTTTGTCTCTGTAAAGTCTGTGACTCCCAAGGTCAGTCTAGGGGAGTAAATGTCTGGTCTCCTCCTTGAAAGTTTTGGACAATGTAGAGAATAGCTGTATGGCATTTCTGGCAAGTGGCATGAGCAAAAGCCAGTTAGAACATCACAGGGTGTGTTTAGGGGACTGGATAATTGGAGTGGAGATTCATGAAGAGGGGAAGTTACTGGGCCAGAAGGTTGGGTTGGAGCTAGATTATTGGTTGGAGCTAGACTGGCCAGAAGGTTGGGTTGGAGTGGTCTTGGGCATTTGAACTTTATGCTGTTGGCAACACATAACTGATCTCCAGCTTCTCTGGAAAAAGCACAAGGCAGAAATCAGGAGCTATAATGAGAAATTGGACATTAACACCTGGATTTCCCAGCCAGGAAGAGCAAGGCAGAGTAAATAAATGTACTGAGTATAGTTAGAAAAATTGGATTCTGGTGAAAGAGACCATTAATAACAACCAGCCAAAGAGTGTTTATGCACATGCCCTTGTGTGATTATTTGTGAGACACATACATAGCCTTGTGTGGTACATATATAACCTTTGTAATGGGGGCTAGACTGGCCTGTCTGGGCCCATCAGAACAGCTCCCACAGGTACCGCAGCTTTATACGAACAAGCAAGATTAGATTCATCCTCATTCTCTTTCCTCTCTTAGTGTCTCTTGACCTCCCCCCCCCCCCCAGGGATGATTACACTGATCCAGAGCTGTTGAAATGGAGAAAGAAACCTATGCCTGACCTGTGCACACAGCACACAGCAATGATATTTGATGTGAGATTAGGTCAGAGTCGGCTAGGAAGCCTTCTTAGGTACGGCACACAGCCAATGAAATGAAAAAGGTTTATCTGGGAGGAAGTTTTTCCCTCTCTGCCTGGCTCCCCTTTCTCACCCTCCTTTCTCACTCTCCTTTGGGCATCCTTTCCCCCCAAAAATCTAGTCCATAATTTCTGTTCAAAACTCTTCAAATTCCACTAGGCCACTAGAGGAGCACATTCCACCCTCAACAATAGCATTATATTTCGAACTCTTACTGCTCTAATCCTGGCATTCTAATAGCCCACAAGAGGCTGAAACAACTACCCCCACCTCACCGCCATCACCAAGGAGATCAAATATCATTTCTAGGATTTATTATAAGCCCTTTGTGGTGAAGGTAGGACCCAGCAGCCAAGAAACTGGCAGTTACATATTTTAAGTAGGATATTGCTAACGTTTGGCTGGTCCTTTCTTTTCTTTTCTTTTCTTTTCTTTTCTTTCTTTCTTTCTTTCTTTCTTTCTTTCTTTCTTTCTTTCTTTCTTTCTTTCTTTCTTTTAAAGATTTTATTTATTTATTTGACAGAGAGAGAGAGGGAGAGATCACAAGTAGGCAGAGAGGCAGACAGAGGGAGAGGGGGAAGCAGGCTCCCTGCTGAGCAGAGAGCCTGATGCGGGGGCTTGATCCCAGGACCCCGAGATCATGACCTGAGCTGAAGGCAGAGGCTTTAACATACTGAGCCACCCAGGCGCCCTTGGCTCGTTCTTTCTAACAATGAATTAAAGTCGGTGTTTTTGTTACTTCCACTTCCACCCATTGGTTCTAGTTCTGTACAGTGAGGTAAATCAGAATAGCTCTAATCTCATTTCCATTGTACAAGAGAGCATTCATTAATAACAGAAACTATGAGCAATCTTGAAAAGTTGTTAAATAGTAGAGGCTGCTAGTGGGGTCCTGTCCAGTCCCTGCTCCCTTCCCAAGAAAGCAAACAGAGGGAAATTTCCTTCAAACAGAGGGAAAGTTGCTTATGACTTTGCCATTAAGATTTATAATGAAAACTTTTTTTATGTGTATACGATAAGAATGAAACTTTATGTGAAAACTTAAATAATGAACATTCTTGATATCCAAATGGATGGGTTTTTTTTTTTTTCTATCCAAGCAATAGCATGGGGAAAGTCTTACCTTTTTTCAAATTTGTGCAAAATTTTTTTGTAATCTGTAAGTAATTTTCAACATTTATCAAAGACTATTTGAAGTCGAGCACAGTAAATAAAGTGAATGTTTGAGACACCTGATGATCCTTTGGGTAGTGGTAAACGGGGCACAAATAATAGTAGGGACAGCTTCCATTAATAAGATTCAAAAACGACTTGAGAAGTCAATTCACACAAGGGAACTCCAAAGGTGTTCTTATAAGTAGCAATAAAGACAACACTCATGATGACTGGTAATCAAGTAATGCTGGATTAAAGAGTTACTTATTTTATAAGCAAACTTCCTTTGCTCATATAAAAGTTTCTATTTATTTATTGTTTTGCCTCTATGCAAAGATTTTCGTACGCAAGGTAGGATCCATTCATTTGCTCAATGGCTGCTAGTTGAGCACCTTTTTAATGCCAGGCACTAAGGGTAAGATGAACAACACTGTTGGTTTGGTCCCTGCTCTCATGGATCTATGGGAAGAATGGGGTTTAAGATCAGGCAATGGAAAAACAAAAAGCAAATCTTTGAGGCAAAACAATTGGAAACCACTGCTATTGGTTAAATACACCCACGTTTTGAGTTAAATTTTTACTTTTCCTCCAAAACATTATCCTGACAACATTATAGTCCTAGGAAGTATTTGGGCACACAGTCATGAAACTGTGGTAGGTCTTGTGCCTTTATAATGTTTACATTGCTTGTGACCTTTGTGCATGAATGTTTTTGCCCACGTGGCCAGTCAAAAAATGATCTGGTTGACCTGTTTTTCCAGAAGACCTTTGACCAAATCTTTGATGAACAAACAGAAAATCATGTTTTCAAAAAGGATCTACCTACAAACAAAATTCTATAGTGGCATAATTTTTAAGTAAGAAATGTGGACCAAAGTTGAAAAAAAAAAACGAAACAAACAGTAGTGAGGGACTGAGTTAAACTTTTTACTTTCAGAGACTTACCATAGTAAGAATTTAACACCAAGTTGTTTTTCTTTGATTTGATGTCCTAAAAAATTAGAATATACTCATTCATTCAACAAGTATTTATTGAGCTCCTACCACAGGCTAAACACTGTCCTAAATGTTGAGACACGATAGAAAACGAGAATAGAACTGGTATCTTACAGTTTAATATACAACTACAAATTTTGAGGAGATACAGAAGAGAAATGGAAGAGAACACAGAGACCTAATGCAGGGTAGCCAGGGAAGGCTGTCTGAGGAAGAGATACCTTTAAGCAGAGACGTTGGATGAGTAGAAAATGATCTGGTCAAGAGTGAGGGGAAGAGGGGCGCCTGGGTGGCTCAGAGGGTTAAGCCTCTGCCTTTGGCTCAGGTCATGGTCTCAGGGTCCTGGGATCGAGCCCCGCATCGGGCTCTCTGCTCAGCGGGGAGCCTGCTTCCCCCTCTCTCTCTGCCTGCCTCTCTGCCTACTTGTGATCTCTCCTCTCTGTCAAATAAATAAATAAAATCTTAAAAAAAAAAAAAAAAAAAGAGTGAGGGGAAGAGATTTCCAAGCAGGAGGATCACCTGGAATAGAGGACATTGTAACTTTAATAAATTTCATATTGTGAAAAATTTCCAAAGTTCAAAATAGAAATTCAGTATCCCGTGATATTAGAAAATCTCATCACTCTACGCTAGACTGGCCAGAAATGTGTCAGGAAGAAAACTTCAAAGAGGAGGATTTCATTTTTCTGGCTTATAAACAGAATGCCCCAAAACACTTTCCCCATGCTTGAGGTCAGCTTATCATTACTCATTTTCATCATCCCAGTTAAATTTCTAGACTTTAGTAACATAGTAAAGCTTTCTGTCCTGCCTTTGTAAATAAATATGCTACAGTGAAATCTGGTTCAAAAGATGACACAAAGAGCAACTCAGGTTTTCAAAACATCGTGTAAATTTGAGGGACTATGAAACTTTCATTAAAAAAAAGAATAAAATCAATTCACCAATGGCATGATAGCATGAGGTAGTAAAAGGAAGCAACTCAGACCAGACACTGTAATTCATTAACAGGGCTGTCGTTTGGGAGAAGGGGTGAAGGGTGCAGTGGGCAAAGAGGTTAACATTCAGTCATGCATTCTTTCTTTTTCTGTTGCCTCCTGTTCAACTAACTCTAATCTTCAGGATCATTTAGCTATGGCTATAAACAAAATGTGTGTATGTTTTATTATATATATATATATAACAATATGAAGAGTGCTTGCCAGTCTGGGATTACCAATAGTTCTTTACTTTGATAGACTTTTGGAAAGGGTATGTCCTTGAGCCCACCGGAAACTGGGGAAGGTGCCGAGGTGACTCCATATACCCTCACACACTGCTGAAGGTCAAGGGTCCCACGGCGGGTTGGTCAGCACATTTTGTAGATGGAAGAAAGCACATAGGTTCTTATTCAGAATCTCAACTTTTAAAGGGACCTCAGAGAGCTTTTAATCTAAAAACTCATCTAATGTAGTGCGGTATTTCCTTAAAGTACATGTGTGAATCGATGACGTGCCCTCAGTTCACTATTTCCCAACATAGCTAATTCTCTTTCTGACAACGGCCATTTTTAAAGATTCTTCCTAATTTCAGAGTAAAGTGCATTTTCCTTAACTTCTACGAGGAGCAGTAGTAATACTATCTCTTGGGCACGTCTCCGTACCAGCACCATGCCAAAGGGCTTTTCATGCCTTGTTTCTTGGGCTCCCAGCACCAGTGGTGGGAAGAATCACTCTGGGCATTTTACAGATGGGGAAACTGGTCACACAGGTGAGAGGGGATCCAGTATGGCTAAATCCAATGCCTAGGCCCCTTCCTCAACACCATGCATAATTTCTCGTTTCAAGTTTGTGTATTTGAAGACCTCTCTTAAATTCTTCTCAGTTCCTTCATTCATTTCTCATATGCTGCTTTCCATTGCTCTTGGGATACACTGTGACTGTATCTTTATAAAAGGTATATATAGATGAATATAAAAGGTATGCATCCCCAGAAAACTGCACAGAGTTCACCAGTTGAGACATGAGTATTGCGGAGTTCCTTGAGTCTTTTATTAATGGCATTTATTTTTAAACAGTACAATAGCACCTTTGCTAAGACATGGATTTAGGTAGGTTTAACCCCTGGTTTTAACAGTGACAAGCTGTTGGACTCTGGGTATTTTACTTCTCAGATTATTAGTTATCTCACCTATAACAAGGAGATGATGATGATGATGATGCCTACTTTTTAGAATTGTTATGAGAATTGACATAATACGTGTAAAAATCTTAGCATGATGTTCAGCACTACGTTCAATAAACAGCAAATATTACTTCTTGATTTGCAGTAAACCAACATCCCTATGACTGTTGTCAAGCTAGGCTTCTCCTGTACCATGTTTGTAAATTTGAATGTCAGATAAAAATTAAAAAAAATTAAAAATCTATATTGAATTTCCTTTTTTCTTTTTTTTTTTTTTTTGAATTTCATCATGGTTAAGTTCTGGCCATTAGTTCCAACTGGAATCTTGTTTCTGTCATTTGGTAAATTAGTGATGCTTTCCAGTTTTGTGTTGCCTGAAAATTGGTAAACATATTTTCAGCATTTCATCCAAGTTGTTGCTAGAAGTGATTGCATGGTGAAGTTTATGTTTCCATTTAGTTAACTTACGCTGTTCTGTTTGCTCCCATTTACTTGCTTCCACTGTTCTCAGATTTAGTACTTGTTCAATAGTGACATGTAGGATTTCCCCCATGCTTTTGTATCATACACTTGTTATAGCCCCTAGTGATCCCTTGAGTTTTAAGCTGCCTCTGACCTATGGTTCTGTAGATCTCCTGATATTGACATAGCTGAATCTATTAACTAACTTCTGGAGTGGAAACCGGACACCTGGGGTTTGCACTAGCCTTTCCATCCATGCACTTTATGCTTTCTGTGGCTCTGTTTTTATACTTGTAAACCTGAGCCAATATTTGCCCTTTCCTTCCTTTCAGTGCCATGGTGAAGATGAAATAAATAATTATAAAAGAACATTGCGTTCTTCAAAAAATGGCAGCATACCATTTACAGATAAATTCCTCATCTAGTCACTATCAAAATAGCTAAACAACGACGTGTTAACAAGAGAAGTCCCTGAGCAGCAAGGTAGTGTGGATGACGCCAAGCCTGTTTGTCATCCGCGTTTTACTCAGAGACCCAGACTCACTTAAAGCTTCATGACACGCCTACATCTGACAGGCTCAGCTCCTTCATTTCCTAGTCTCTAGGCAAGTAGAAGTAGGCAGATTGAAAATAGCTAGGTGGGTAAATTGAAAGTACCAGAGTAGGCAAATTGAAGGTAGCAAGAAACAGAGAATCATTTTAAAAGAAAAAGAGAGGGGTGCCTGGGCGGCTCAGTTGGTTAAGCGTCTGCCTTCAGCTCAGGTCATGATCCCAGGGCCCTGGGATGGAGCCCCGCATCGGGCTCCCAGCTCCGCGGGGAGTCCGCTTCTCACTCTCTGTTTGCCCCTCCCCCCTTGTACCTTATCTCTCTCTTTCTCCCTCTGGGTCTCTCCCTCTCTCAAATAAATAAAATCTTAAAAAAAAAAAAAAAAAAAGAAAGACAAAAGAACTATACAAATTAGGAACTTGAAAAGCACAGAGATCTGAGACCATTAAGTACAGGGGAAAAGCATCCTTGAACAGCTGAGTAGCTTCCAAGAACATCACTGGATTATAATCTACTTTTGTCATTGATGTTCGAAATGATCACTCATTTCTGTGTGGGACCTCTGTGGTTTCATGTGTCCAACCTCCCTTCTGCTCTCTTTTGGAAGCAGCACTGTGATTGTCCTTTGGAAAATGACCTTTCCCAGGTTGTACTCTGTTTCAGAGGAGCCATGGCTCACGGTGCCCTCTCCTCTCCTGGGCAAGGTTGAGCATCTGGTCTGAGCAGATCAGTTGCTTTTGGGCAGGAATTTGGATGTCGAGCAGAGTGACTCACCCCTGTTGGGGCTGCTTCATCCTGGGATCCCGAATAGATACTTTATTCTTCCCTTCCACACAGATCCTTGGAACTGCATGGTCCCTGACCTTTTCGAGATTGGTTAGCGAATTTTCCTTTAATTTGGGGACTACTCTGAAACATTCCAATAAAATACTTAGCTTAGGGCATCTGGGTGACTCAGTCACTTAAGCATCTGCCTCTTGGTTTTGGCTCAGGTCATGATCTCAGGGTTGTGAGATCGATCGCCGCCACCACTCTCCTCCCCTGCCAGCTGCCCTGTACACCTCCCCCCCCAGAGTTTCAGGCTGCACCCTGAGTGTGGGCCCTGCTTAAGATTCTCTCTCTCCCTCTCCCCCAACCCCGCTTGAGCGAGTGCATACTCACACTCATTCTCTCTCTCTCTCTCTCTCTCTCTCAAAAAAACCCCAAAACAAACCAAAATAAAAAACCACTTAGCTTAAGTTAGCCAAAGGAGCTTTTAGGCTGCTCGCAGTGTGTGATCTGGAACCAGCTCAGATTCATTAAAGAAAAGGCTCAATTTTGTTCCATGTGCAGTGTTTAAAAGGCACAGATATTTGTGATAAATATTCAAAATATTTCCATCCAACTTTGTTAAAATACATTTTGAAAACTTTAACAGTAAATGGCCATTTTCATTCTAAAGAACTTTCTAGTTTCCTAACTACACCAGATAAATGAGTTGTGATTGTGTACAAATCTAAGAGTGATTGCATTGTGGTTTTATGCTTGAGTGTGTCATGCTTAACTGTGTCTCAGCATGGCTCTGGTTAGCTCCTCATTAAAATGATGACTGATGTCATAAAAATGGCCTGAGGTTCCATTTAAAATGGAAAACTTTCAGTTGGGATCCAAATACTTTGAATAGTCAACAAATATCTTACACTTGTGTTCTGGGATAAAGCAGTGAGCAAGGAGGATTCAGACCCAGTGCTCATGGAGCTAATGGTCCGATAGCCCGGTGAACGTGTACAGAATGAAAGGAACAGTGGCCTTTGTGTGAGATAAGCTCATTGCCCATGACTCTGGCTGTGTATTTCTCCTGCGTAGAAAATCTAGTATCTGACCTTATCCACATCCTTTACCTATCTTTTCCCATATATCCCATTCCTTTGTCAAGTTCTAATCAAATACCTTGTTCCCCATTAAACCTCTCACAATAATAACAGCAATGGTAGCTAAACATTTATTGCGCTAACCTCTACACTTGGACTACAGTACAAGTATTTCGCACGGTGCACCATGAGGTATTTATGTATGACTCCTTAGTAATCTAATGGATGGGATTTTATGAAGATTTATATGTATATATAAAACTTGAAATGTTGAATTCAATATGCTCAGATTATCAGTCTCTTTTGACCATAGAATCTAAAATATACGGTGGGAAGGAAACAATTTTATATCTGTTGTAATCAGAATTGCCTGAGAGAGTTTTTTAAAAATAGAGATGCCTAAGTACATCATTCTCGAAAATTCCAATTAATTAAAAATGCACAAGTACACACATATAGAACACAGCACAAAGAATGACTCGAAATCCTACCTTCTGAAGATAGTCACAGATATTCACTTCAATTGAATAATCACAAATACATACTTTGTGTGTTTCCATTTGGTCTTTCTATTTTGTAGCTCTAAAATTTTTAACATTATATGGAGTTAAACACGGCCTTATCATTGAGATCTTCCTGGACCACCTTATTTAAGACTATAACCTACATCCACCCCCTTCCCTATTATGCTTAAGTTTTCTCTGTAGAATTTCTGACCTTCTACTTATTAATGACATTTTAATTCATTTATTTTTCTTCCCCAGAGTAACCTATCTTCCCCCGCCTCCCACCCCCAGGAATGTAAGCTCCAAAAGGGCAGAAAGTTTTATCTGCTTTGTTCACTACAGTATCGATAGCCCTAGAAGAGTGCCTGGCCCAGAGAGTATGTGGAAAATGAATGAATGAACTTTGGCAAAGTACCCTTCAGAAATGCTGTACTGTTTCCACTCCTACAGAAGTAAGGCATTGGCTGTGTCAGAGAAATATTTTTGATGGGTAGGACTTTGAGGCACTAGTTGAATGCTTCCTAGGATCTCTGTGGAGGGCCCTGGGAGTCAAGAGCCTTGCAGGGGCCTGGGTGGCTCAGTCGGTTAAGCATCTGCCTTTGGCTCAGGTCGTGATCCTGGGATCCTGGGATAGAGTCCCACATTGGGTGCCTTGCTTAGCGGGGAGTCTGCTTCTCCCTCTCCCTCTGGCCCGTCACCCTGCTAATGCTCTCTCTCAAAAAAAAAAAAAAGCCTTGCGACACTAAAACAAAGCATGGTGCCTGGGACCACTAGGCCAACAGCAGATGTCATACACAAGGGAGATGCCATACTGAAGATACCACCTGCCCTCAAACAGGCCAACAGAAATATTTTTTTTTTTAGATTTTATTTATTTATTTGGCAGAGAGAGAGAGATCACAAGTAGGCAGAGAGGCAGGCAGAGAGAGGGAGAAGCAGGCTCCCTGCTGAGCAGAGAGCCCGATGCGGGGCTCGATCCCAGGACCCTGAGATCATGACCTGAGCCAAAGGCAGAGGCTTAACCCACTGAGCCACCCAGGCGCCCCTCAACGGGAATATTTTTAAAAACATGTGCAGCTGTTGGTTTCAGGACTTGAGCACATAGCTTGTCCACATTGTAAATTTTGGGACTTGTTCAGGACTATGTCCTGGTTCCTTTGGTTTACATCTTTCTACCACCCAGATTGCCTAATTTTTGAACTTTTTATGAGCAGAGTACTGCTTTCAGTGCGATTTAGTCATTTTCGCATGGCTCTGTATCCTTTAGAGGAGCTTTTAAAGTTACTTGGGCCATTTTGAATAGAGGACATTGGATGATGATTTTTGTGCAACTAAATAAATGGAAGGCTTCTTAGTATTATTAATGTTCAAAATATGCAACCCACATTCATATTGTTCAACTGGAGATTGTTTTGAAGTCATTTTTTAATTACAGAATTTCCAAATCAGAAAGTATATCTGAAAATAGAAATTTGGAACTAAATACACATAAGAGCATGAACATGAAGGGCTTTTTTTTTCTTTTTTTTTAATGATTTTATTTCTTTATTTGAGAGAGAGACAGAGAGACACCATGGGGGTGGGGGGTGGTTGGGGCGGGGAAGGAGCAGAAGGAGAGGAAGAGGGAGAGGGACAAGAAGACTCCCCACTGACTTTTGTTTCTGAAACTATTTTAAGTGTCTGGTAGAGTCTGGCTGAGAGTTCTCATGATAGTTTCTGCACAAACCTGGTAAAAAAAATACTCTGCCATCATGGTCCTGACTTAAGCGATGTAGAAGATAAAGCTCATCCTGGTAGAAGAAATTATAAATGTGTGACTTGTAAGATTATTTTCACCTCTTTTCATTCCCAGATAATCTTTCACACCTATTTAATGATGCCTAGAATTCCGGTACCAGGGGAAAAAAAGGCTGTACATTATATAGTGAATGAGAAAATTATGATTTAATAATAAAGCATCATATTATGCAGTGAAGTATAATAGTCAATGAATCAATTGATGGAGGGTCCAGCTCGATTTGGAGAAGGGGAATAGCATGTTGGTAAGGGAAAAGACCTAGTGATTTGAAAGGAGAGTGTTAGGGACTGAATGTTGAATTTATATGTTGAAAATCTGTTCCCCCCATGTGACAGTATTGGGAGGTGGGACCTTTCAGAAGTAATGAGGATTGGATGGGGTCACCAGGGTGGGATTCTCATGAATGGGATTGTTTCCTTACAAGAGTCACAAGAGAGGCTGCTTTCTCTCTCTGCTGTTAACGATGTGAGGACACAAGTGGGCAGTTTGTAGCCCAGAAGAGGGGCCTCACCATAACCTGAGCTGGCACCCGATCTCGTACCTCCAGCCCCCAGAACTGTGAGAAATAAATACCCGTTGTTCAAGAGCCACCCAGGCTGTGATATTTTGTTTTAGCACCTTGAGCTAAGACAGAGGGAAAGAGGAAAAATGAAGGATGCATTGCAAAAACATATTTGGTCAGAGCCACTGAGGACAAATAAAACTTTGTATTAAGGTCCTTGTCCCAGGCCCAGTTCTACTTTGTGGGATTTAAAGACCTATGTTTGTTTAATACAGACTTCTGATAAAGGACCTCTGTTCCCAGAGGATGTATGAAGCAGCTTTGCTCTGGTTTCTACAGAATCTCAGTCTGTCAGAGCAGGCAAGATTTGGAAGATTATGTATCCCAATACTACAATTTGACAAATGAGAAAATTAAGGCACAGAGAGGAAAAGAAAGCTCAAAATTCTCCAGCTGGAAGGGATGGAAATGGACCTACATCTTGTAGCTCTCAGAACAGGACACGCTTCACAACAATGGCATTATTAAATAATAATAGTGATAATGATGATGCCCACCATTGGTGAAACATTGGTGAAACATTATGTAGCCAGGCATAGTTCTAAGTACGTTATGTGGATTGTTTCTTTTATGTGTCATAATAACCCAATGAGGTAGGTATCCTTTTTATATGGGAGGAGCCTGGAACACAGTGGAGCTAATAAACTTGCCTCCAGGATTACCTCCAAGGAAGTGACAGAGACAGGACACATCATAAAGTAAATTTCAAAGCAAGATCTGGCATACACCAAGTCTTGTTCCAGAAACATTCAGCTGACAAAAGTGGGGCAATACTGCCTAGCTCTCTGTTCACTCAGACAAACAGAAAATGGGTTTAAAGGACACATTTCTCCATCTTCCCTGTAGCCACCACCCAATGCAACCATCATGTTCTTCATGCCAGATAGACACTAAACTACAAATCACCCAAAATAACTGGGGAGAAAGTGGAAGAATATCAGCAGCATTCACTGCATTCCAAACAGATAATTCCCAGGAATACAGTCCTGAAGGTTTGAGTTGAAAAGAAGAAACTTGGTCTTCATGGGTACTTAATCAGTTCAGATGGGTAAAAAACAACAAACAACTCAGGAGAGCGGAATTGTGTGAGTGGACTATGTCAACCAGGTAGAGTGGAGGCAGGCCAGACAGAGGGAAGTCGATTAGGAGCTAGATTTTAGAATGAGAGCAGTGTCAGTGAATCTGCCCGTCCATTGCAAATGGGAGAAAAGTAGTCAACATTCATACCAACGGACAACAGGAAGGACAGAGGGGAAATCCATGCACCCTACCTACTGGAACCTGGAGCTTGAATGGGTCTTGCCTTATTTAAGAAGTAAAGAGGAAAAAGTAAATTGAAGTGGTCCCTTGGGTGGAAAAAATACTGTGCAGCAAGAAAAGAAACAGTATCAAGAAGACTTGGTGGGGAAGAGTACATATCTCAAAACAAGAGACCCTGGGATCCAGAAGAGTATAAGAAATAGTTTGTCATACAAGAAGATATGGTACAAGAAGGCCCTCAGTCCAGTGAGCCGGGTGGAGACAGAGGTGTTAAGAAGAAACTGCAACAAAGCGAAAATATAATGGAAGTTGGATAAAAGACTAAACTTCTGGGAACAAACTAAAAAATAATATTGGGTAACAAGTTAGCCTTGTAATAAATGATAGTTTAAAAGGAAATGACAAAATACCTACAGGCGAATGATAAAGAAAGCATTTTGTATCAAAATTTGCTGGAAGTAGCCAAAGCAGAGGAAATTTATCAGTTTGAGTAGATTTTCTGAACAGAAAATAGCAATACTGAAAAAAAAATTAGCAAAGATTTTAACTTCACCTGGAAATAGAAGAGTGAGCTAAAAGAAGAAAAAAAGCCACCAACCAACAAAAAGCAAGAAAGAGTATGATGTAATGAGAATACAAACCAGAAAAACAATAGAGAAAATTAATAATACCCAAATATGATACTTTGAATAATAACCATAACAATATTAACAAAAAGAGCTAATATTTAGCACTGACTGGCACTGTTTTAAGTGGTTTATTTATGTTAGCTCATCTAATCTCCATAACAGCCCCAGGGTGAGGGTATTATAATTATCTCCATTTTACAAAAGAGGAAAATGAAACTACGAGAAGTTAAGTCGCTTGTCAAAGGTGATACAACTAGTTAATGGCAGAGCCAGGATCTGAACTAGGGGGCCTGGTTTACCCTTCAGAAGACAGAAGAACCTCTAGGGAGGCTGATAAGAAAAGTGACGAAGTGAGTAGGCAAAATATACAACAAAGAGGGAAAGAGAAAAAAAAATATTTTGAACAACTAGCTTATACTACAATAAATGTGTAAATCTTTGTATTCGTTTGCTAGGGCTGCTATAACAAAATACCACAGACTGTGAGACTTAAAGGACAGAAATTAATTTCCTCACAATTGTGGACAAGAGAAGTCTAAAATCAAAGTCTTTGCCAGTTTGGTTTCTCCTGGCCTCTGTCCTTGGCTTGCAGATGGCCGCCTTCTCACTGTGTCCTCACATCGTGTTTTCTATGTGAGAGCATGCGTGCTGTCAAATTTCTCTGTGGGGCCAAACTTCTTTATATAAGGACATCAGTCAGATCAGATTAGGGCCCCGCCCCCAAGGCCTCGTTTTAACTTAATCACTTCTTTGAAGGCCCTTTCTCCCAAAAGAGTCACATTCTGAGGTCCTGCATGTTAGAGAATCAACATCAGCCCATAATAGCCTAGAAAAGTGGATTTTGGTGGCACAGGGCAGAGTGGTGGTGGTGGGGAACTACCAGCCTAAGGTAAAATAGAAAATTAAATACATCAATAAGAGTATGGTTATCAACCTTCCTCTTTTACTCCCCAACTCGTCAGTGAATTGAAGCCCTGTTGATTTTACAGGTGAACTCAAACACATTTTCCAAGAAACAGAAAATCCCTCTATTATATAGTTTTTCCAGAAAGAAAGATAAGAAACAGTTGACCAACTTCTTTCATTCAGAAAATAAATAACGTAAGTATAAAAAATGATAGGCTTCATGTTTAAAACACAGGTTAAAAAAAACCCGAACAGTATACTTAAAAAAAATCCAGCAATGTAAATAGGACATTAATACATCCTGATCAAGTTCAATCTATTTCAGAATATAAACATGCTTTAGCTTTGGAAAAGTCTGTTAATAAAATTCACAGCAACAGATTAGCAAAGAAAAAAGATTTTGTCATCTCAATGTGTGTAGGAAAAGCATTTGATAAAATTCGGTATCTATTCATATGCTGTTTTATTTTTCATTTCTTAAAGTAATCTCTGTGCCCAATGTGGGGCTCAAACTCATGATCCTGAGATCAAGAGTCACATGCTTTCTAGACTGAGCCAGCCAGAGGCCCAATGTCTGTTCATGATTGAGGAGAAAGCCTTATATAAAACTAGGAATAAGGGGAATTTCCATAATCCAAGAAAAGGTATCTCCCCAAACCTTACAGCAAACCATGCTTAACGGCACAACTTTAACACATGATCTTTCAGGTATTTGTTAATGCCGCAATCAAAACAAACTAACGAGAAAAAGAATGGTGTAAAAAATTACAGAGAGGAACTTACAGTTATGAGGAATTTATGTGATTATTTATGTAGAATGCCTACATAATCTAGAGATACATTACTAAAATTGATTTAAAAAAAGTTTAGATATGTTTATAAAATTTAATATAAAAAATCTATTGTATTTCTATGCAATAGCAACAAAAACTTCGAAAATACTTGAAATAGGGGCGCCTGGGTGGCTCAGCCAGTTCAGCATCTGATTCTTGGTTTCAGCAGGAGTCATGATCTCAGGGTCCTGAGATTGAGCCCTGCCTCAGGCTCAGCGTGGAGTCTGCTTGTCCCTCTCCCTCCTTTCCCCCCTCCTTCCCCTACTCCTGCTTTCTGTCACTCTCAAATAAATAAATAAATAAAATCTTAAAAAAAAAAAAGAAAATAGTTGAAATAAAAAGGTACAATTCTATTTACAGTAGAAATTTTATAGACATACATGCACACATACATAAACACCTGGAATAATCTAAAAAAAACTTTATGGAGAAAGTTACACAATTTATTAATAGGTGTTATAAATACCATAATTAATAATAGATAATAAGAAGACTATCTTGAATGTCAACTCAAATGGAACAACATATTCAGTGGTATTAAAATAAAAATCTAAAAATGATTTGTGGTGTCCTTGAAAGCTTGACATGACAAAGCTTGAAAGCTGGTTTTAAAATTTATATGGATCACTGAAGGCCTGAGAATGGCCAAATTAGTCCTGAAAAAGAAGAAGCAAATCTTATTATAATGGTATATTAAATAAGAAGTGGGCGATTGGTGCAAGAACCAAGGGACCAAGAGGCGAATGGAACATAACAAATGTGATACATACCAGAAACTTGTGGAAAATGGAATGGTCAACAAAGGGTTGAAATTATTGGAAAAAATGGAATTGGATCTGTACTTCACAGTGAACATAAATATCGATTCCATAGCTAGTAAAAATGTAAACGTGGAAGGCAAAGCTAAACAAAACTTTTAGAAGAAAGTATAAGAAAAAATCTGTGACTTGGAGTAGGAAAATTTATTTGAACAAGATCTAAAGAGCACAAACCACAAAGATTGATGAATGTAATTGCGTTAACTAAGAACTTTCGTTCCTGAGGAGACACCATAGAGACAGCAAGAAGGAAAAGACTTGGAGAAGGTTATATATATATATTGTGTGTGTGTGTATCTGGAAAATAACTACATAATTAGTATTCAGAAAATACAGTATTTGTACAAATCTGTAAGAGAAAGACAAAACCATGAAAATGCACTCAGACTCATTAACAGTCTTAGAAATGCAAATTAAAAACATAATGAGACACCATTTCAGACAGAAGCCTGATATTAAAGTTGCTGGCAGAGAGAACACACTGGAAGTAGAGCTACGGTCAATAGTTAGAAACTACTTGGGTTTATACTCTTAATTTAAAACTACCTGGGCTGAATTTCCTGTCCTGTCACTCCCTGTTTAACTTTGAACGATTTGCCTAACTCCTTTGTTTTCATTTTTTTATCTATTCAACAGGAAAATAGTAAGAAAACACATGTAAAGCCAGCAGCTCATTGCCTGGCACATGAAAGGATACTTGCCACATGTTCATTGTTCTGTAAATATTCTAGCTATTGTATGTAGAGTGCTCACTGTGGGCCAGGCTCTGCACTGTGCTAAGTTCGTCGTTTGTACAATGATCTCTTTTCATCATATGCATTGTGATTACATGCGTCTTACAGATGAGGGAACAGGCGTAAGTACAGACGAGGGAGTTGGGGCTCAAACCCACATCTCCTGGGCTCTGAAGTCTGCATGTAAAATTCAGCTTCATTGTCTCCCACTGTAACCACAGAAAGCCTATCTTAGATACAGATAATCTTCAAGGTCACTCACGTAAATCCTTTATTGCCATCGCATGTAGACACACACAGAGGCTAGCCTATTTATTTCCCTTTCTGGTTAGAAGTTGTGTCATTTTTCAGTATCGTTCTAAAAACAGATTAGTAACAATAGCTCCTATAGTGCTCCTATTACCAGTTTGTACAGTCAGCCTGCAACATTACTTATAAAAATGTTCTTTTGGAGCCGCTGTGGGTCTCTGAACATTTCTGCAATGCCGTTTGTACAGAGAGTGCATCTGAGAAGAATGAGGGTAGAGAATAACATAATGTAGCCTATTGGGAAGCCCTCTCTCTGAGCTAAACTGGAGGTTCAGATGTGGTATTATGTTTCTGAACTCTGTTCTCTGAAGCTCCATTTTGGAGTCTTAGACGTAGAAGGGACTTTATCAAATACCTTAGTTCCACCTTTTCTCCTCTGCTAGAATCACTGACAATATTCTTGATAGTTCTCCCACTTGCCATAGTTCCAGCAGGGAGACGTGATTCCCTGGGAGTTTTTATTTCTAGACCCCACCAGTGGTTAGATAGCACATTCTTCTATCTTCAGTTCTGTAACTTTCATTCTCTGATGAGTTCTGCCTTTGGAGAAGCATAGAATAAGTATATATTTTATACATGACAAATTGTTAAAGTTCAACGATGGCAATCAGGTTTCCTTTGTGTGGCAGGTTTCCTATGTGAGAAAATTGGGTCTCATTTTACATGACAACCACAGCATCTAGGACAGTGTGGGAAATAAAGTAGGTACTCATGAAATGTCCTGATGAATGACTGAATGACTTTTCTCCTTTCTACACTAGCAACTTCAGAGTCTTGAACAATTCTTCATGAGACAGAGCTAACAAATTTCTCATAGACTTAGTGATCCATCCATGAACATGGTCTAGTTCCTTAATATCTTTCATAAAATGACTGTAACAAAATATTCTATTTCTTTCAGTGTGAAACATGAAATGTGACTTCTCAAATGTGAGCGTGGTCTGGGACTATATATCGTATGTAAACAGGTATATGAGTGGTTGAATGAATAAATGCTTAAAGGCTGCTCTAGGTGGTTATGGTGTTACATTTGACCCTGCCATGCTTGGCCACAACTGGTTGGAATAAAGGTAAATATCGGATTATAATTGGGCCAATTAGATACCTCTCCTGGGAATGTGGAAGCCCTGTCTCTAGGGAGAGGAGCTGGAAGGCCCAGCATTGAGGCTGAAGGTAGAGAAGTGACTAGTCACAGCCTTATGGAGTAGAAGCAAGAGAAATAGTGCAGGTCCACAGAGGGAAACACAGAGGAGAGACACAGCCCATGGCTGCCAGTGAACCACATGGCTTCCCAGCGCCTGGCTCCAGTTTCCACTAGGGTCAGCTGCCTTCATTTTGTGAGATCTCGGAATCCTTAGGATCATCCCTGTCCCACTCTGAGAGATGGACAGACACACACAAATGCACACACACATTGCACGGAACAGTTTATTCAACCCAGCAGAACACTAATTCTTGACTCACATTCTGTACTCGGATTGCTAGAATGCCCAGGTCTTTTCCCATGAACTGCTGTCAAACTGATTGTGTAATTTAGGTTCTTGGGAAGGTTCATTCATTCACCCATTCATTCTACAGCAGCACATTAAGCAACGACTGTATGTGAATATACTTTCTATCGTTTAGTTATTGGCTGTCAGTTGTCACTTTCGGCTGCCACCAAGGACCGCTGCCTCTAATAAGCCTCCCTTTCTATTTACCTCTGATCAGCAGTGGAATGAAAAACAAGCAGGTTACCAAATACCGAGCTGTGAGCAGTAACGGCGGAATAGAAGTTCTTATGCTCTTAGCGTGGGCACGTGCAGGGACGAAAGCATGTGATGTTTACTGTGTCTGTGCTGCCTGCAAAGAGAACATTTTGCCTACTTTCTGTTTTCCTCTTAGATTCTGCGTTGTGGAAGGTGTAGTAAACAAATATTGGGTAACTGGGGTGTTATGTGTGTACATACATATATACATACATATTTCACATAAGTTCCTGTCCAAATATATATACATAGCTAGGGGAAAACTGAATAAAGTTTCTACCAGAATCCAACAGTGAAGAAGATTCGATGACATTTAAATAAATGAAATTGGTTACATTTATAGACCAGCAGATGTACTCGGGACTTTTTCTCTGTAATTATGCATCCTGAATAAAACCAGAGATTAAACTTGGCCATTCAGTGTGCTCTTAATTCATCTGTTCCATTCCACTCTTACTTCAATCAAATTAACCAACCTTTAAACACCCATTTCTAAGCTGCTTTTCTGAAATTCCAATTTGTATGCCATACACCAGCCCCCCTCACTTGTGGGTTCAGTTTTAGGGGTGAGAAGGGACATGAGGAAGAAGATACATTTTTTTTTTAAAGCCCAAATGCCCATGCAGTAGCTAAGTTTATACTTGGTCCATCCTCTGCTTTCTTTCTTTCTTTTTTTTATTTTTAAAGATTTTTATCTATTAGAGAGAGAGAGAGTGCACACAAGGGGTCAGGAAGAGACAGAGGGAGAGGGAAAAGCAGACTCACCCACGAGCAGGGAGCCCAGCGTGGGACTCGATCCCGGGACCCCAAGATCATGACCTGAGCTGAAGACAGACGCTTAATGGACTGAGCCACCCAGGTGACTCTGTTCTTCATTTTTAGCAATAAAAAAATAGCAATAAAAACAGTATGGCCCTAAACTAAAGGGATTCGAATCCTGCCTTTGTTGCCTCTCAGCCATATAACTTTTTTGCAATTCTCTTAATGTCTTCGTACCTCAGTTCATTTATATCTAAAATGAGGTTAATATTACCAACTCGTAGGAATTGCTGTGAGGGTTAAAGCACTCAAATGTCTATCAAATAGTGCCTGGCACGTGGTTAAGTGTTCAGTAGCTGGTGGCGTGTATTGTTGTTTGTATGACTGTGAGACTCTGCTGTCCATGACCCCAGAGAGACAGAGAAAACAATGTGCAAGGCAGAGGACTGAGGGAAACATTTCCTAAGAGCATAATATATTTTCTGGGAATTCAGATGTTAGCTTGAAAAATCTTAAAAATTTGTCAGTGGTAACACAACTTATTTCTGTAAATATCCCCTGTCCTGGGGATAATATGAATGTTCCTCTGAGTACTATCCCAGATTTCTTTTTCTGTGAGAACAAACTCCCTTGTGCTTCTTAAATTTCTGTTTTCTTGGTTGAGAGCTTGTGTTTTCCCTAATGCGCCATGGATTTTCTCAACTTTAAGTCCCAGGAATTTCAATCTGGGCTGTGGCAAAAATGGTTTCAAGGAAGGAGACATGGGAAATGGCAGTTCTTCCCGGTGAACACTGTGTTTTAAGACCCCAGAATAATTTTTCATCCCTTCTTAGACATTTTGTGGAAAATGGCCTGTCCTGTGTATGTTTATTTTTATTTATTTATTTATTTATTTATTTATTTTTAATTATTTTTTTATTTTTTAAATAACACATAATGTATTATTTGCCCCAGGGTACGTGTCTGTGGATCCTCAGGCTTACACATTTCACAGCACTTACCATAGCACATACCCTCCTCAATGTCCATAAGCCAGCCACCCTATCCCTACCCGCCCCTACCCCCCAGC
>CM052900.1:118680967-118756107 GCA_028534135.1 Potos flavus | reverse complement strand
TACACGTGCCCCTTCGGATCACTACATTTGTATCTTTAGGGTAAATACCCAGTAGTGCAATTGCTGGGTCGAAGGGTAACTCTATTTTCAACTTTTTGAGGAACCTCCACACTGTTTTCCAGAGTGGCTGCACCAGCTTGCATTTGTCCTGTGTATGTTTAATGCTTGAATCTAAGAACAAGTTCTCACTAGCCAACTGCTGTGCCTTTAATGGCCGAAGTGCTTGTATTTCGATCTCAGCCCTCTTGGATGACTTGTGGAAGTATCTTACAACCTCCTTCCTGAGTGAGTTTCCTCAGACTTAAACTAAAGAAATAGAAAGGATTGTGAGCAGAGAGTTGATTCCAAAAGTGTAAATAATCGATCAAGTTCGTGGAATGCTGGGCCGAGCTTGCAGGGGAGGCTGAGGAAGCCGATGTCTGTCGATTTTTAATAATAGGTAGAACACTATTTGGAAAGCAGGGAGTTGGGTTAGATAGGCTAGGCGATCGCAGTTACGACTCTAAGATGAAAACTATTGGCTGAGCAACTTACAATTGTACACACGATTGTAGAACGTGCTTCCACATCCTTAGCTAAAATAAGTGCTTGTTGCCAGCAGATCAGCCTGGCCTTGGAAATTTGCTGCTGCTAGTCAGATGTGAAGTGGTTGATGTTTGTGATATACTTAAAACCTCTTTATGGTAAACAGTACAGGCAATTGTTTTCCTAGATATTCAGACTATGTCAGGTGGATTGGAGAAATCTGAAGAGGAGGCTCCATTTCCAGCTAATGGGTTTGTGTCTAATTGTTCTTTGATTTTAAGACTTCAGAAAAATCTCAAAAGCTCATGTTACTCTGAAGCAAGAAATGAAATTTCTTAATGACTATCCCACTAAGTAACTGTTAAGTAACCAAACATTATCTTTACCTACACTCTAGTTTAAGATTGCAAAGAGAAGCGTGGTCAGGTTTATCAATGTGATTCACTCTTTAACATTGTCTCTACCAGGAGAGAACCACTTTCTCCTGGATTGACTTCCCAGGAGAAACTCAGGATATCTCTGGTGTAAAAAGCAAACATTCTTTTTAGTGAACAGCTGGATATTATGGTAGGAACTATGTAGATCATCTTGCTTATTTTACCATCCATCTGGGCAGAGATGGAAACATTGTGAGCTGGGAACATTGAGTTTCATTTAACCTGTATCCTTGCCTTTCAGAAGATATCTGTTAGGAGTAGTTAAGGTAAATGGATTGCTTCTAAAATTGTGAGATGAGCTATAGGGCAGCATTTCTATTTAATTAGGTTTTTTTCTTTTTGTGTTTTCCGTTGAGAAATACGGAGTAGGACCTAAGCTATTCATTCATTGAAGCATATAGTTTGCTTACAATCCTTTTTAGCTTAGCTAAGAATACTGTTTATGGCTGTTTCAAAAAGTATAGCTAAATAATTTGTAAACTCAATTTCATGTCAATTGTAATCTACTTATTGTGCTCCTTTTCTGTACTGTGTTTACCAAGGTCAACCATGGTTCATACTTCTAATGAGAAAGATTTGCATTAAAATATCTTTTCTATGCACAGGTGGGGGTAGAAGACTCATTATCTTCTTCCTCCACTCCCAAAGCACCTAATCTCCAAACTTCAAGATCATATATTCTTTTTCTACTTCTAATCTAATATTAAATTGTATTGATTTTATCATAATATTTTTTCTACTTTTTCCCCATTTTCCATTACCATTGTCATTATCTTAGCTCAGGCCCTCTGATTTCATCTCTTGAATGTTTCTTTCTGTCTTTCTTTCTTTCTTTCTTTTTTAAAGATTTTATTTGTTTATATATTTTAAAGGGAGAGGGAGAGAGTACAGGCATGAGTATAGGAGCTGTGGGAAGATCAGAGTAAGAAGGTGAGGGAGGAGGAAAGAACCTCAAGCAGACTCTGTGCTGAGTGTGGAGCCCATCTCGGGGCTGGAACCCAGGACCCTGAGATCATGACCTGAGCCCAAAGCAAGAGGCAGACACTTAACCGACTTAGCCACCCAGGTGCCCCACTTAAACATTTCTTTATTATGCGTAATGTATTTATTCAGCAAATGTTTACTCTTCACCTACTGTGTACTAAGGATTCACTGCTGGGAATACCAGCCATAATCAAGATGAACCCTCATGTTGGATACAGTCTTCTTGCCTGAGTCACTGCCAAAGACTTAAATAGGTCTTTTATATATCCTCTCTCCCTGCATTATATTAAAAACACTGTTGCCAGTTTAATTTCGTTTACTGCTTCATTCTGGTTTGCAAGACCCTAATAGTGTGGGTCTGTCTTTTTTCCAAGGTTATCTCACATTATTCTCTTTTCTTTCTCTCTCTTTCTTTCTTTCTTTCTTTCTTTCTTTCTTTCTTTCTCTCTCTCTCTCTCTCTCTCTCTCTCTCTCTCTCTTTCTTTCTTTCTTTCTTTCTTTCTTTCTTTCTTTCTTTCTTTCTTTCTTTCTTTCTTTCTTTCTTTTCTTCCTTCCTTCCTTCCTTCCTTCCTTCCTTCCTTCCTTCCTTCCTCCCTTCCTTTCTTTCTTTTTCTTTCTTTCCTTCTTGCTTTCTTGCTTTCTTGGTTTCTCTCTCTGTAAATTCTACTCCCAATGTGGGGCTCAAGTCACAACTCCAAGATCCAGAGTCGTATGCTCTACTGACAGGCAGCCAGATGCCCACCCCTCTCTCTTAATTTTCTTAATTCTCTATATTTTAGATACATTTATCTACTGGATATGTCACCACAATCCCTGGCCTTTCCCAGTTTTGTTGTTCTTTTCATATGGAAATGCTTTTTCCCCATCATCCCATATGACAAAGTCAAATCCATCTTGTAAAGCTCACTCTAATGGTCAATTTCTCCAGGAAGCTTTTCCTGATCTCCCTCCTCCTTCCTGTTTGGCAGATTCTTGGAACTTGTTTTGTTCTCCAGCATTCATTAGCCCTTACTATCTAGCTATCTGGGCTCTACCCCTACATGTTCCGAATTGCTTCCCTAACAACTTAGAAAGGGAGCCAACGATGCCCATTGCAGCCATCAGCAAATGTGCTAGCCTTTTCTTTTTGTCTGGTACACTCTGGTACTCCACCAGTTCCTGGACCCTGTGAGTTCTTTTTTTTTTTTTCTTTTAAGATTTTTATTTACTTATTTGTCAGAGAGAGAGAGAGCGCACAAGCAGGGAGAGCAGCAGGTAGAAGAAGTAGGCTCCTGCTGAGCAAGGAGCCTGATGCAGGACTCCATTCCAGAACCCTGGGATCATGACCTGAGTCCAAGGCAGATTCTTAACCAACTGAACCACCCAGGTGTCCCAAGGACCCTGCGAGTTCTTTGCCCATCTCTATCCTCTCTTCTGTGCATCTCCACACCAATTCTAGCTTCTTGGTATTTCTGCTTGTTCTCTTAATGTTTGATGATTGATTCTCTATCATGGATTTTGAACTGAATTGTATGATTTTTTTTTCGTGAAGTGAATTTTCTTGGGCAGAATCTAATCTTGCCTGGTGCCAAACCAGGGGGAGGTGGTCATTATCAAATTATCTTTATTTACACTTTTTTTCCTTTTTAAAATTCAAACAAATTTCAATTGTGGGAAGACATACACATAACATAAAATTTACCATCTTAACCATTTTTAAGTATATAGTTAAGTAGTGCTAAATATATTCACATTGTTATGTAAATATATTCACATTGTTATGCAACCAATCTTCAGAACTCTTTTCATCTTGAAATCTTTCTTTTCATTTTTAAACAGCCATTTATTTGCTTGCTTTATTTACCTTGCCTATTAGACGAGAAGTTTCTTGAGGACAAGGCCGTGTTCCTGATTTTCATATCCCTTATAAGACTGCCTGGTATAATCAATTCGTAATTACCTCATGAAGTTGAATTGACGGGTTTCCCCTCTATGCTCATCTAACCTGCTTTCCGCAGAAACTGTCCTCTGCTCACCCAGACCTGGATCCTCCTATCGATGAAACAGAGACCATTTTGCAAACATTTCCACTTATATAAGCAAGGGAGTTGAGTGTCCAGAGAGTCAGAAGTTGGCCTAAAAGGTTAATCTGCTTCGGAGGTTTTGCTTTAACTGCCACGGGGTGCTGTTTTTGTTCTGAGAGGTGGGAATACGGGGGGTTTTATTTATTTTAAGAAAGCAGCAAGCCAGGAACACATAATTGAAAGGAAGTTTCTGTGCTGGCATATTATTATTCTAACTAAGATGGTAACAAATAAATTGCGACTTCCTTTTGTTTGAAGCGGTGGATGTGAACTGAGGTGAACGTTTTATACTCATGAAATTGCCAAGTGGCAAATACTTTCATGGTTCCTATTGTTTAAAAAGGCCTATAAATTTGCACTCTTCTAGGAATGTGTTTCGTTACGTAATTGCCTCACAGAATTATCCCGTACATGTTCCTCATGTCTCCAGACTGAGGGGAGACCCAGTGTCTCCCTGCTCCCTTCATACCTCTGAAGACTCTCAGAAGGCTTGTGTCTCTTAGAGTCACCTCTCCTTCAGGTTTTCTGCTTCTGGAATTCTTCTTTGTTGCCTGCGTTTTGTTTCTTGTGGCTCTTCTCTCTCCTCTATCCAACGTGTGCCCTGAAGCGTTCTGTTTACCTTGATTTCTCCAAAATACGACGTTTGTTGTCCAGAAGAAGTATTGAAGTGGAAACAGAGGAGGTAGCACGAAAACGGAGGTTACTTACATCAGAATGGTGCAGAAAGATGTACATGAGATATAAGGAATACTGTTCTTAAACTTCATTGGCCATTCCTATCCCTGGCAATATTTTGGGGGCTGACTTCATTCTTCAGTATCCATGGTCCCCTGCTAGGTCACTGATTTTCGTCCCATTTCCTTTATTGCTCGGCTCTGGGACCCCAGTCTCCTTCTGCTAGTCAGTTCTTGGAATATCACAATTTGTCCAAATTTAGTCCACTGTTTATCTTGCCCAAATTTCTATCATGCCCTGGGACTATCGTTCCATAATTATAATGACAAACATTTTTTGTTTATTTTCACTAAAAAGATACTTGTCTCCTTAAAGTGATTTAGTTTTTTTTAGAAAAAAACCTTTAATTTTAGAAGTTTCATATCTAAAGAAAAATTGCAAAAATAGTACAGAAAGTTTCCATGTACCTTGCACCCAGTTTTCCTTATCATTAACATCTTACATCAGTAGTTCATTTATCACAATCTATAAACCAATATTGATACATGAATATTAACTCAAGTCTATATTTTATTCAGATTTCCTTAATATTTTCCTAATGTCTTTTTTTTAACTGCCAGGATGCCATTCAGGATACCACATTATATTTAATTGTCATGTCTCCTTAGACTCTTCATAGCTGTGACCGTTTCTAAGACTTTCTTTGTTTTTGATGACCTTGACAGTTTTAAGGAGTACTGGTTAAGTATTTTGTAGAATGTCCTTCAGTTCAGATTTGTCTGACGTTTTTCTCATCATTAGACTAGAGTTATGTGTTTTTTGGAGAAAGACCACGGAGGTAAAGTGTTATTTTTATTAACATGGCTTATCAATATTGATGTTGACCTTGATCACTACTTATCACTAGTAAATATACGAGTGAAGTAAGCCATAGTCTGAGGAGAACAGCATGGTAATCAGGAGCTTCTACCTTTCAAGAATGTGAATCTGGGTCACCCACCAGTTAAGCTACCCAGACTAGCAGAGATGCTAGCTGAGTAAAGGGGATTAAGAATAGGAAGTAGAATTTTTCAGAGAACTAGAACAAATAATCCTAAAATTTATATGAAATCACAAAAGACTCCCAAAAGCCAAAGCAATCTTGAAAAAGCAAAAAAAAGAAAAAGAAAAAAAGGGAGGTATCACAAAGTTATACTACAAAGCTGTAGTAATCAAAATGATATGGCATTGGCACAAAAGTAGAGATATAGGTCAATGGAACAGAGTAGAAAGCCCAGAAATAAACCCACGATTATGTGGTCAATTAATCTTTGACAAAGGAGGTGAGAATATGCAGTGGGAAAAAGACAGTCTCTTCACCAAATGGTGTTGGGAAAACTTGACAGCTACATGCAAAAGAATGAAACTGGGCTACCTTCTAGCGCCATAAAGAAAAATAAACTCAAAATGGATTAAGTATCTAATGTGAGACTTAAAACCATAAAAATCCTAGAAGAGAGCACAGGCAGTAATTTCTCTGACATTGACCATAGGAACATTTTTCTAGGTATGTCTCCTGAGGCAAGGGAAACAGAAACAAAAATAAACTATTGGGACTGTATCAAAATAAAAAGCTTCTGCACAGCAAAGGAAACACTCAACAAAACAACAATAGGAAGACAACCTATTGAATGGGGGAAGATATTTGCAAATGACTTATTCAATAAAGATTTGTATCCAAAATATATACAAAACTTACACAACTCAACACCCCCAAAATAATCTAATTAAAAATGGGCAGAAAACATGAACAGACATTTCTCAAAAGAAGACATACAGATGGCCAATCGGTGCATGCAAAGATGTCCATCATCACTCAACACCAGGGAACTGGAAATCAAAACCACAATGAAATATTACCTCACACCTGTTAGAATGGCTATAATAAAAAAAAACACAAGAAACAAGTGTTGGCAAGAATGTGTACTATTGGTGGGAATGCAAACTGGTGCAGCCACTGTGGAAAAAATATGGAGGTTCCTCAAAAAGTAAAACATACAATTACCATAGGACCTATTAATTCCACTACTGGGTATTTACCCAAAGAATACAAGAACACTAATTCAAAAGGACATATGCATCCCTATGTTTATAGCAGCATTATTTACAATAGCCAAGATATGGAAGCAGCCTAAGTGTCCATCAATAGATGAATGGATAACAAAGATGTGGTGTGTATGTAGATATATAGTGAAATATTACTCAGCCATAAAAAAGAATGAGATCTTGCCATTTGCAACGGCATGGACCTAGAAAGTATAATGGTAAGCGAAATAAGTCAGAAAAAGACAACTACCGTATCATTTCACTCATATATGGAATTTAAGAAACAAAACAAATAAAGGAAAAAAAGAGACTAACCAAAGAACAGACTCTTAACTACAGAGAACAAGCAGATGATTATAAGAGGGGAGGTGGGTTGGGGGATGAGTGAACTAGGTGAACATATCAAGAGCACACTTATCTTTTTTTTTTTTTTTTAAGATTTTATTTATTTATTTGCCAGAGTGAGAGAGTGCGAGTGAGCACAAGCAGGGGGAGCAGCAGGCAGAGGGAGAAACAGGCTCTCCGCTGAGCTGGGAGCCCGATGTGGAACTCGTTCCAGGACCCTGGGATCATGACCTGAGCTGGAGGCAGAAACTTAACTGACTGAGCCACCCAGGCGCCCCAAGACAACACTTATCTTGATGAGCACCAAGTAATGTATAGAATTATTGAATCACTATATTGTACACCTAAAACTAATATACCACTATGGTAACTGCACTGGAATTAAAATATAAATAAATACATAAATAAATAGGAAGTAGAGGAAGGTGATAAGAATCAACTACATTTCAGGGACCAGCTGCAGTGCCAGACGCTATAGTTTGTCCCACCAACCTTCTTCAGCTTGTAAGTTTTTCCCAGGGAAAAGACTGACTAGAATTCTGCAAGAGTTCTTCCCAGTTGAGGTAAATTTATTATATGAAGCAAATGAGAGAAGGATGAAGCAGATGAGGTCAATTTATTATATGAAGCAGATCCATTATATGGATTCCAGCAGCTCGAGAGGTGGATTGTAGTGGCTGCTGTGCTTTGCTCTTCAGACTGTACGCTAAGAACCAGGAGCACCGACCTCTTCCATCAGAGTTCAACGCTAGGACCAGCTATTGGAGAAAGAAAACCAACTCACCTGACTATGCTTCCACCATGGGAGAGACCCACATCCCATGACCAATCAATGGAGGTGATACAAAGCCCTCTCCCCTTGCCTCAGTGAGGGATATCTCAGAAGGGTCAGCCCAGCTTCAGAGTTCCTTGTGAAATTGTCTTAGGCACCTGTGGTACCTGTATTGCCTTTCTTCTCTCCCAACTGTCCTGTCCTGCTTCTTTCACTCCCTTGGAGATGGTGTTCTGTGGAGCACTTCCCAATAAGCCACCTGCGTACAAATCTCCATCTAGAAATTTGTTTCCTGGGAAGCCCAACCTTTGACACACAATGAAGACACCTGAGGCTATATAAAAATACTTAAGCTTATCTCAGTCTTCTCTCTGACGGATGAGCTTAAATCTCAAATGGGAAGAATGGTACGGTGAAGGAAAGAAACCAAAGATGGCATAGGGAAAAGATGAGAGGACTGGAACCTTGTAGTAAGAGCGAATTAGAAGTCAGAGGACATAATCCGTAATGGGCCGAGCAGTACTCTGAGCCTTAGAAAGACAGAAAGTATGATGGAGGTTATCCAGGAAATTATTGAGGGGATTGGAAGAGAGTAACAGTGAGGTGCTCTATGGACCAGCTTGTGGAAGAAAGAAATTCCTAGGTTAACTTTACACCAAAACTGAATGCACAGGTGCTAATCAGCCTGCAGGGTCTTGGTGGTTTTTTATTTCCTGTGAGTCTGCATATTTTTGCAGTGTGAAGGATTCTAGATGGCCTTGATGGGAGGATTTCGGGTCCCTCCTACAAAGTGGGTGTGGGGAGGAAGGGCAGTCGGTGGGGAAGTGAGTAGATGGGCTTTTCAGTTTCTGTTTTGTGTGTACAAGTTAGGATGACTTAACCCTTGCTAATATCACACTTTCTTGAGGCTCATTGTATTCAGAGTGAATTTTGAGCAAATCACTTAATGACTAAGATCTTTTGTTTCCACGTCTGTTGAAGTGGTAAGAAAAATCTCTCAGTTTACTTTCTTCATTATCTATGTGCAAGTGTTTTAGTACTTAATGGAAGCCATCGCATGTGAAATTAACTCCTTTATAAATAAAGCCCCGAATCAAACGATTTAGATTTGAAAGGAAACATCTAGCCCACTCTCTCATGCACCCTTTCTGTGGCATGCCTGACAAATAGTTATTCGGCTTCCGCTTAAGTAGTTTGAGCGCTGACAACCCAGTACATCCTAGACGGCCTTGTCGTCAGATGACTGTAGAGCAGTGATACGTTAGAATTAATCCTAGGACCACTGGCATCAGTCTGAACTGGGCTCTTGTTAGAAATAAAAAATCCCAGACCCTATGCCGGGCCTGAATCAGAATCTACCTTTAACAGGCTCTCCCAGTAATTCACATGCATGTTACAATTTGAGAAGTATGGCTTTGGAGCTTTTTTTTTAAAATTATTATTCGTATAGTGTTGATCTGAAAGCTTACTTTTATAGTAGCCACTCATTAGTCTCCATTTAGTTTCTTGCAATTTTGTAGAAGTCTAGGGTCTTACTTACTGCACATGAGAACTGTTCAAATCTTTGAAGGCAGAATCCACGTGGTTTGTTGGCTGGACTCCTTCTAAATTGTTCAAGGCTGGAAACTTTCCTGTCCTGAGCTTTCCCATGGTCCCTTTGTTCTGTCCAATTGTTTTTTGTTTTTAAAGATTTATTTATTTATTGGAGAGAGAGAGAGAGAGAGAGAGAGAGAGCATGAGTGGGAGGGGCAGAGGCAGAGGGAGAAAGAATCTGAAGCTAAGTGCGGAGCCAGACATGGGGCTCAATCTCATGACCCTGAGATCAAGACCCTAGCCCAAACCAAGAGTTGGGCTCTTAACCTACTGTGCCATCCAGGTGTCTCTCCGTAGGATTGTTTTAACACGAATATCAGAGTCTGCCAACTGACGGATTTATGAAAGGAAAGGCAGGCTGCCTCATCCTTTTGCCTGTGGAATGGAAATGAACAAGAAAGAACATTTGAGCTGATTGTTTATACACTCAAGCCTTAGGGCATATAAACAGGATGCAACCACTTATCTCCCCCTTATTGATTGTTTCCTACAGATTGCGGCATTTTCCTAAATTTGCTATCTTCTCAGGGATAGTTCTTCAAACTCAGTCTTCTCTTTTCTAAACTAAAAATACCCTCTTCATTCAACTGCCTCTTGCATGGTTGGATCGGAATGTAAACTTTTTAAGAGAAGGGATGAAGTCTTACTCAGAGTATTTTGTTTTTAATTTCAGGTTAGGTCAGTGCTTAGCACATAATATGCTTTTAAAAAGTAAATTTTGAACACACAAATGAATTAATGGGGGACATGTTTGCAAGACCTTGGTTGTCATCTTTTGAAAATACGTTAGTGTGTCACTCTCTCTAACAAAATGTGACATCATGGATTGGACAGAATATTCCACATGTCGTATGACTATTGTAGAGCGGTGGTAGGATTAATTCCCTTAATTTAGACTTTATGCTTAGATGAGCTCAGCCTGATCATAACAAAAGAGACAAAGACCCCCATCATGATGGTTGTTTGGGAGTTTCGAAAGTCAAAGTCAATTCAATTTATCAACAAGGTGGAATTTGCTTTAAATGACATTTTTAGAGTTTTTTCCCTTTTGGATCTGAGGGGCTTTCCAAGGTTAGGGAGGCCCTCATGGCAAGAGAGCTGCGGTCTTTCCTCCTCCCTCCCTTCTGTTAGTCATTCTTTGCTTCCTGATGCCTCTAGCTGCATCTGAAGCCACTTTCCTCGCCTGGAATCACTTTTTGTCTAAGCATCACTATGAAAAAGACTGTGGCTGGAGTAGTAAATGCAGAGTAGATGTATAAACATAATGACCCAAGAAAGATGATAGTGAAATATGACATTTTCTGGTGTTGGATATAATAATAATGGGTAGAAACAGGAATGAGAAAAACAGACTGGCTCCTTTGCCATGGCAACAATGAGTGCATTTATTATATAAACAGAAGGAGGAAAGGCAATTATTCGGTCCCTGTGCTTTTCTTTCCTAATCCTCCAGTTCTCCTGTTTCTAGTTTAGATTCTAAAAAGATGGCAGTCAGTTATCCTGCAATGATGTTGATCATTTCCTTAAATACCTGAGATATGCGGGAATACACTTGACTTCCCAATATTTTATTATTAAAAGTAGATCAAAGATTTCTTTAAAAGCTCATCAAAGGATAGCTTGTGTTCTATTTCATCAAGCCTAGAAGAACGCCCTCTTTAAAAGTTTGTATGTATTTTGATACAATAAACTTAAAAACGGGAGTCAAGGTACCATTTTCTTTCCAATTCAGTATCATTAGAAAATTGTCTGATTCATTCATGTGTGTCTCAAGGATAAGTGGTTGTCAGTGAGTGTCTGACAGAGAAACACTAAGTGATTCTAGTTTAAAAGGAAAATCAATGTGCACTGAGTAGCAGCGCTTCAAAGATAGTTCAAAAAGCTACTTTTCTTTCCTATGTCAAAATGCACCTGATGTCTTCAGGTATGGGGGAAAAGAAAAGCTATTAAATGTTTATAATAGTGAAACAGTGTGTTTTAGGGACTAGGAAAGATGGGAAAATAGATGGCAAACGAACTGCAGTCCACATAGTAGTTTTCCCAAAAAGCACTGCTGTGTTTTCACAATATTCTTCCCTTTTTGGAGGAGGTCGTGCAAAATTGCAAAGTGCACGGTCTCATTTCATACATTTTCCAAATAATGTCTGGAATTTACAACATGAGCTGTAGGATAGGTAAGTTGATTAGACAAGAGCCTAAAATATACCAAATTTCTGGATACGAATATCAGCCCCACCATTTATTACCTTTGTGTGACTTTGGGTGAGATACCTAATGTCTCTGAGTCAGAGTTTCCACAGGTATACAATTAGAACAGTAAGTTCTACCAGAGAGAGGAATTGTCACAGTCCATGCAATTGACCTATATAATGCAGCCAGCAGAGGTCCTGGTACATGATAGGGCTTCAAAAATAAGAACTGTATTTCCATTCTCATTGTCACTCTAGTACAGATCCTCAGAATGTCTCCTCTGAGCATTCTAGGAGCTTCCAGTTTTCCTTGTCTACAGTCTTCCCTTTTGCCTATTTTGCTTATTCACTAGTATCTATATAACATTTTCCACACAACCTTCTTAACTTATACTAAATATTGTGCCATATCCCACTTTCTAGAGAAAAGTTCAAGCTTCTTATCATAGCATTTAAGGACATCCATGATGGAACTCCAGATAGCATCTCCTTTATAAAGACCTTGTGTTCTCTTGGCCATGTCCTCTATGTGTCCTGAATCTTTTTCTCTCCATAATTTCACTCATTTTCCCCCTCTCACTGCAATACCTTCCATTTCTGTATATTAAAATGCTATTTAGGCTTTAAATTCCAGCTTCAATACCATGCCCTCCATGAAATGTTCCTTAATCCTTTAGACAGAAGTGATCTCTCTACTGAAACTGCTCAACAATTCCTTATAATATTAACAATAAATTCCTACACACCTGTGTAATGCTAAACTCAATGGATACTTACAATTTGGATATTATCTAACCTGTCTAGAGTAGTTGACAATACAAACGACTCTCCATCCATTGCCTTCCTTTGATGTCGAAAAGGCGAATTTCTTACTTCCTCTCTGGCTTTGCCTTCTCAGTTTTCTTGGTGGATGTGTTAATTTCCTAGGGTTGCCTTGAAAATGTACCACAAACTGGATGGCTTAAAATAACTTAAATTAAAAAAAAAAAAAAAAACAACTTAAATTTATTATTTCCCAGTTCTGGAAGCTAGAAGTCAAAATCAAGGTGTTGGCAGGTCCATGCTCCATCTGAAGCTTCTAGGGGAGGATCCTTTACTGCTTCTTCCAGCTTCTGGTAGCCCCAGGCATTCCTTGGCCTGTGGCAACATAACTCCAATCTTGGCCTCTGTCTTCACGTCTTCACATGGCCATCTTCTCTGTCTGTGATATTCTCTTCCTGGTGTCTCTGCTTTCTCTTCTTATAAGGACCCCAATCACATTGGATTAAGCCCCATCCTAATTGAGAATGACCACATATTATTTGATTTTATATGCAAAGACCCTATTTTCAATAAGGTCACAGGTATCAGGCTTTAGGAAACAGCTTTCTGGGGAAAACAATTTAAACCATAACAATGGAGCTCCCACCTTTTGCCTCTTTTTTAAATATTAGGGCTCTTCAGAGTGATTTCCCAGGCTTTCTTCTCTCAGAAGTCATTTAAATAACGTCCAAAATTAAAGAAGTTGATAGTACCAAATATGGTGACTCACAAAACATAAGGATCCAAGTAGGATGCTCAAGATATAGTCTTCTGACATATTCCCTTAGATTTTCCTTTTGAATCAGATTTGAGATGTAGTCTTTAAAAAAATTCAATGGATGCTATTTTTTAAAAAGAAAATAAGAGATTTTAATAAGGCAACATTAAAAATGTGGAAGTTATATGAGATAGATATGCAGTGGTCCTCATCTTTTTATCCTTCATGTATAAAACAAGAAATGATTGCCCACTGGAAGCATAATTGTTGTGGACTGAATTTTGTCCCCTCCAACATAGGTAGGTTGAAGAAAACTCCCAATATCTCAGAATGTGATTATGTTTGGAGATATTGCCTTCAAAGAGGTGATTAAGTTAAAATGAGACCATTCAGGTGGGCCCTAATCTAATCTAACTGGTGTCCTTACAAGAAGAAATCTGTACACATACAGAGACACCACCCAGCATGAAGTTGATACAGAAAAGATTGGAGAGATGGAGATGGGGTTAGATAAGGAAGAGAGGGAGGGGAAGAGAGAGGAGGAGAAGAAGATTGGAGGAGCAGAGGGAAGAAAGACAATTTGTTGGTATCATTTGTGCCATGCTGAGACTCAACTACCCTTGCACATTTCAACTACATAAGCCAATAAATACCACCCCTCCCTTCCTGCTCCCACCCTTTTCCTCCTAAGCTGATTTGGGATTCAATTAACTTTCAGGCAAAGCATCTGACTAACCCATCCTTCTTACCCACCTTGGGTTTTTTTGTTTATATCTCCTATTCAGGTCGCATTTCAGAGGACATCTTTAGCAGTATGAACATTTATCTGACCTCTCACAAAGGTAAGTAGAGGGAATAGTGAAGTTCCAAGATCTGTCACCAGATGTATCTGTGATTTATTTATCCACAAAAATTCTTGACTTGTTTATATGATCAGTGTCTTGAGTTATGAGTAGTCTTGAGGAGGAGAATGCACTGAAGTCTCTTTTTGCAGCCCTCATAGATAGACATTCATCTTATCCCTAACTGGTTCTCATCAAACCATTCAGAGTAGAGCATCAGCCCCTAAACTTTATTGCACAGTGGAATCATCTGGGAAGCTCTTAAAAATCCCTAAGTCAAATATCTACTTTGCAAGACAGTTTGGCAGTTTCTTATAAAGCTAAATATAATCTATTGTATGATCCAGAAACTCTTAGGTGATTTGGAAACTTATTTCCACCCAAAACCTCCATGTGAATATTTATAGCAGCTTTATTCATCATCAACAAAATCTGGAAACAACCATATGTCCTCCTAGGTGAATGAATAAACAAATCGTGATATATACATATAGTAAAATACTATTTAGCAATAAAAAGAATGAGCTATCAAACAAGATACAGTTGAATGATAATTGATATTTCTAGATGGAAGTAGCCAGTGTGAAAAGCCTATCTCCTGTATGACATTATAGGACATTCTTGAAAGGCAAAACTATAAATACAATAAATAAATTAGTCATTATTTAAGTTTAGGGAGGGGAGAAAGTTGAATAGATGAAGTACTCATGAGCATAATGGTGGTGAAAACTTCTGTATGATGTTGTAATGTTGGGTACATGACACTATGCATTTGTCAAAACCCATAGAACTCTACAGCACAAAGAGTGAGCCTTAATTTATGCAAATTAAAAGAAATCATTTAGAAGGTCAAGGGTTCTCAGGATGGAATACAGAATATGACAAAACAATCTAACTATGTTACAAATGTATGAAAAAAAACCCTCACTGCCAGGACTAGGGGAAAAGTTGGCTGACCTAAATAACTTTGGAAATAAATGGTGACTAGAACACCAAAGGAAAAAGAGATTGTACATAAGCACTCTATTCTAGTTGATAAAGTTTCCCATGGGGGACATGGGTTAACTGTTTTGAAATAAGTATACATGTATACCAGAATTAAATAATTAAGTAAATGGGTATTAGGAGCCTACAGGTAAACAAGTGCAGAGGCAGGAATGATCCCTGTGGTTATGGATAAGAGAGATATTATTATGAACTCTATTATATAGATGTTTACCTATAGAAATATTTATAGGTATGTGTCTATTTGGGGATTAGGTATATGCACACATATTTTTTTTGCTCTGGCAGCCGAAAGGGCCTAGAAACAAGGATACACACACGTACCCATATATTTGTTTCTAATACTATTGTCCAATAAAAGGAATCAGGAATCCTTGGAGAAATGGCTGACTATATAGGAAATATACAAGATGAGCCTGGAGCATTTTATAGTGCCAAAAAGTATGGAAGTACCGAAAACAAACAAGTAACACTTTATAATGATGGAGCATATCAAAGGGAGACAAGAGCCAATGGAAGGAACTACTAATGACCAAAGATGGAACAATGTGAACAACAAAATAAAGTAGCATTAGATTATAGCCCAGAATATAAAATAAATCTCTATGAATCTCCACTGATATAAATAAATGATTGAGTCAATAAATAATTGTGAGAGAAATAGGCAAATTTCCCATGCAGAACTCCAAATAATTTATGTAGATCCTCTGTCCTCAAGGAGGAGGAGTACAACTCCCTACTTCTTAAGTGCGGGCTGCGTATGTGACTTCCTCCCAGAGTACAGACTGGAAAGAAAAAAAAAAGGAAGCAACTTTATAGTGAAGAAACCTGGTAAACACTATCTTCCTGGTGATCAAGGTCAATATTAATAGTGATAAATCATATTGATAGTATGTACTCTTGACATGGTGCGATGACAGTAGCACTTTCCCTCTGTGGTCTTCCTCCCCACGGAACGTAGAACCAGAGTCTCATCATTAGAAAAATATTCAACAGATCCCAATTGAGAGATGCTGTATAAGATTCCTGACCAGTACTCCTCAGTACCACCAAGGCCATCCAAAACAAGAAAATTCTGAGAAATTGTCGCAGCCAAGAGGAGCCCAAGGAGACATGCTGACTAAAATGTAATATGGTGCTATGAACATTGGGGTACATGTGGCCCTTCTTTGTACTGCCAAACTGTGAAAGAGCCGAGATGCCCTTCAACAGATGAACAGATAAAGAAGATATGGTCCATATATACAATGGAATATTATGCCTCCATCAGAAAGGATGAATACCCAACTTTTGTTTTAACATAGACTGGACTGGAAGAGATTATGTTGAGTGAAATAAGTCAAGCGGAGAGAGTCAATTATCATATGGTCTCACTTACGTGTGGAGCATAAGGTAAAACATGGAGGACATTGTGAGAGGGAAGGGAGGGGTGAATTGGAGGAAATCGGAGGGGCGAAGAACCATGAGAAACTGTGAAGTCAGAGCAAAGACTGAGGGTTTTGGAGGGGAGAAGGATGGGGGCATGGGCGAGCCTGGTGGTGGGTATTGAGGAGGGCACGTATTGCATGGAGCACTGGGTGTGGTACATAAACAATGAATCTTGTAACACTGAAAAAATAAAATAAAAGTATTTGGGGGAAAAAAAGGCAGAAAGAAAAAAAAATAAATAAAATGTAATATGGTATTCTGGGTGAGATCCAGGAATAGAAAAGGAACATAAGGTAAAGACTAATGAAATCTGAATAAAGTATAGACTTTAGTTTAAAATTATGTATCAGTATTTCAAGATTGGTTCATTGGTGATGACCAATGCACCATACTAAAGTAAGATGTTAATAATAAGGGAGACCGAGAAGATATATGGGAACTCTTATTATCTTTATGGCTTTTCTTTAAATCTAAAACTCCTAAAATAGAAAGTTATTAAAAAATTCCTTTGCCAAGTTCCACCTCTACCAATGAAATCAGTATTTCTGGGGTATAAGCCAGGCACATCATGATTTTTTTTAGCGATCCCAGATGATATCAATATACAGCAAAAGTCTGGGAACCTCTGGGGTCGGAGAAGTCTCTGAGGCTGGAGGCTGTTATATTTTGGCATTAGTTCACTCAAAATGTTCTGAACTAAATAAAAATGTTGAGTGTTGCTTCCATTTTATACCTACGTGAAGTTGAATTTTTCATAATGAGTGTGATAAAAATAAAGTACTGGAACGAGTTGCCCATTGGAACACCACTTGATGTTACACTATTAGATACTGAGGCACTAAATGACCAATGTATCAAGCATATAATTACAAGCAATATCATATCTTAAAATAAAATTTCCCTTGTAATTTTCCTGCAATTGAAATGAAAAATGACATTCACATGCACACCCTTTCCTCTGTCTGTTTTCTGGGCCCCTCACCAGAGTATGTTGCTATGCTCTATTGGACCCACAGCCCAATCGATGTTTTACCCTTTTTGGCCTGGTTCTGTGCCCCCAAAGGCTGTCTATGGACTGCAACACCCAGGCCTCCTTGCCCTCTGATTTCCCCTTGAGTTCAGGCAGAATAGAGGAGATAGATGTTGTCCTTTTAGCTCCACTCTCTCCATTCCTCATTATGGCAGGCCGTGGCCGCCTTTGTCCCAGATCCAGCTCCTGTGGTCTCCTGTTCTTGCTTGGCTCTGGAAACACTGTTCCCTTTCCTCACCCCTTCAGCCCCCAGAGAAGTAATTGCTTCCTGCTGTGGCTATTTCTGGGTAACTCATATCCCCTGTTGGAGTTTTAAAAATTTTGCCCTCACCTCTGTAAATAGTCACTTCACTGAAATACTTTTAATTTAACCCCTTTGAGGGTGCCGTCTGCTTCTTGTCAGGAGTCTGATTGATACAATCAGTGTGTAGTTGTCTACTCTCTCTCTTCTTGAGAGCGATGACCTGCCACTACCCCACCCCCGCCTTTTTTTTTTTTTTTTAACTTGACATAACGTAGTGCTTACTTCTTTGGCCTTAAAAACCTCCTTCGTTTTGTAAAATGATGCTGATAGTAGAGAGCACTATTTTCCCTAAATCCTTTCTTGGCAAAAGGAAAAGTTGGCAGACCTGTGCTCGTTCACCACACATTTTTGAAATTTCATTTTTGAAATCGAGAGTCTGGGAACCATTGATCTCAATGAGTATTTGACTTTGGAACATTAAGGGAATTCAGCTGTAATTCTTCTTACCACAAGAATCTTACAAATCTGGGGAAAGCGGCCAACATGGACGCCGTCAGGGCAGGCACTCAAGTTACTCGGCTTCGTTGTTTACATAACAAGGTCTCACTCCTGGTAAAGAGGGAAATAGTATCAGGGGGAAAAAAGAAGGAACTCTAAAAATGAAATGGTTATTTTCTGCTTCGTTCACTATTGCATTTCCCTGCAGATCTGCTGGGGGAAGAGAGAGAGAGGAAGAGGTTAAGAGTGCATCTGGAAGTTTAAGCAAAAAGTATACAGGACTCCTCTGTGAAGTTTGAGTGAGTGACTAAGAACTCTCATGTTCTCAGACCCAGGAACGTTTGTATTTGCACTAATCCAAGTCCTTTTTGTTATAAATAATTGCAGAAGTTCATTTATAGATGAGCTTCATCACTAAGCAACACGCACTGGACATTTGTGTTTGTTGGTGTCTTAAATTCACTGTGTTTTATAATGTCAAGTACGGTCAATTTATAATTGAAACAAAATTTTTGAAGTACCCTGTGCTTGGGCAGGGCAGAAAAACACAGGGTACTATTTATCATAGTTCAGTCTCCTTGACTTTAAAATTCTTCTATGTTAGGAATGTAGTGTGCTCCTTTGTTGTGTCATATCACATTTAACATGACTGCAAAGACACTAAGACATGATTGTTTTTTATCTTCCATCTATTTAAAAATATATGCTTGTTTATATTCTCATTATTTTCTTTTTCTGTGGTTAGCTTGAGAAAAGATGCATAGCAACTTTAAAATTCATTCTTTCCTCTTTACGCTTTAAAAAAGGAATTTAGAAGGGTCAAATAGCTTAGTCATAGGGAGGAATATTTTTTTACACAGTTATAATCCAAAGAAAAGCTATTGTCCATATTGCGTGGAAGAAGAACCTGTGAACTCACTAATTTTCTTTCTCTTTGCATATCTACTATTGAAACAAATTAATGGAAATGTTAAACCCTGACTTATTTCTTCCTTTGTCTGATGGTGGAACCCCGGGATAAAAAACCTGGGAATGGTCAGTCGCCATGTTTCCCACCATGTGGAGAGGTGTAGTAAGAAGGAATGAGACCCCCTCATACTGAGAAGCAGAGGTAAGAGATGGAGAAGGTTAATGGTGGTTTTAGGGTTCCTGAAGACCAGCTACACCTCCTCTTTTTGTCATTTAGTTGCTCAAATCTTCCTGATTTCATGAAATAAAAATTCCCCTTTTTGGCTTAACTATTATATCGGGTCAGCTATACATAGCTTGAATTAGCTTAAGTAAAAGGAGGGAATTAAGGAAAGATCCTGAGGCAGCTGACAGTACCAAAGGGAGAGTTGATCAGCTAAGCTTCATGAAGGCAGGAGCAGGCTCTCTAGGAGGGACTCGGAGCCATGGGCCAGGAGGTGGGTACCAGCAAGGCTCCGTTTTCCCCCATGCGACCCCTGACCCTTCTCTGCCTGGGCATCATGCCCTCTGTGGAGGAATATTTTGATATATTACTTGCTGTATTTCCCCTCAGTACTTTTCATTTGTTTACACAATAACAACTCTTCCATTTGTGGGCATTTTTGTGTCCCTTGCCACAGGAGATGTGGTAACAGACTGTGTTCTGAGTCTCAGACGCAGGCTCAATTCAGGCTCTGAACACTAACAGAGGTATCTTAAATTAGGGGAAAAGAAGAAAGTCTGGAGGGAAACAAAGAGAGCCAAGTTGGTGCACCATTGAGAAAGAGGCCCCGTCCCCTGTAGATGATTCCATCACTAAGCAACATGCTGTGGGCCTTGATGTTTACTGATGTTTTAAACTGAATGTGATTCATAATATCAATTACCAACCTATAGTTGAAAAAAATGTTTAGAAGTGCCTTATGGAGTTTATATCTGAGGACCGAACTGGATGGGGGAGCAGCGATAGACACTCCCAATGAGTTTGGGGGAAATCTAAGAGCGTAGAGGATCACAGAGTAGAAAGAGCAGTTGCCACATCCTAGACAGGAGCTGGGGATGGAGAGAAGACCGTCGGAGCTCAGCAACTTGGGATAGCATGAGGCAGCAGGTAGGAACGTCTGTGTGATGAAGGTAGTCACATCTGAAGCAGCTTCGAAGAGTTCCAGCTTGACTCACTGAGGGGTATGAGCAGCAGCATAATTCCCGAGGGTAGCGTAGATGTGGTTGTGGGTTGGAAAGCCTTGTCAACGTGGCCACAGCCCAGGGCAGTGTTTGGAGAATACTCAGTTCACTTTGGAAAGGCACTGGGGGCAAGCGGGGAGAGTCATCGAACCCGAAGTGACCCCTGGCATGGATCCCTGTAGATCAACATGTGAAAAACAGACAGGATGACAAGTCAGATGTGAAATTCAACAGATGACCAACGATCAGAACCAAGGATCAGCCTACCTTTCTCTCCCACTGTCTACTGCTTAGAAGTTAGGAGAAAAGCTAGGGAAAAGAAAGGGGAACCTGCATTCATTGACTTTTAGTTTCTATCTCTTGGTAAAATAGGATATCACGGAAGAAATCAGGTTGAGTCGCATACAGAAAAAATGGCCACACTTTCCAAACATCCACTTGTGTGGCCTGGAATTCAAATTCCGGCTTCTCCTGCAGGCTCTATTCTTCCCTATGGCAGAGAACCTGGTTGCTAGTAGCTGCAGGTCACAGTCACACGGATTCACCCTCGAGGGGAAAAGGCTCTTGGCCCCTTTGACACCCACCCTTTGGTCCTCCCATCCCAGCTTTGGTTGGAAAAGCCTCAGAGATCCATCTTTGCTCTCCTTCTAGTCATGCTCCCACCCCACTGACCAATTACAGAGCCAGAACGGTGAGATACGATGATCAATCCAGCATGGGCCACCTGCTAGATGGCCCCCAAAGCCAAGATGTTGGAACATATCCATGTGCTTGGAGTCCAAGGAGCAGCAGTTCCTCCACCAGAGGAAATCCTCTGACCAGAAGAAGAGGAGAGGGGGAGCTGGCTGGTAAAATAGTAAGTCTCCTCCACGGTCTGTCTGTTTCAGGTAGCTATCTGTGGGACCACACTAATAAGGGTTTCCTAATGTCACACTGATATGATGAAGGCAAGAAAAATAATTAACAAGATACTGACTTGTCTTTTATGACCATCTGTTCAGAACTGGAAACTGGGCTCTGAAAACAAAACAAAATGAAACAAAACCCCAATGACAACAAAAACACTTAGCCTTTTCATTGTAAATGTGTAAACTCTGCTGCAGCTCCACTCTTCATGGCTCATGATAAGCCATGAATAGGCCTGGTGCTTTTTGCTCTCAAATCTCATTATGTGCCTGCAAAGAAAAAAGTGCTTTGTGCTATGTGAAAATTAGTTTATAGTATGTGTGTACCAATCCTCAGGATTATCAGAAATACTGGCCACTCTCCTTTAAGGTCCATAGAGACTTAAATCTGAAATGCATTTCTATGAAAACTTCATTTGGCTGCATAATTCTGAAATGATTCTAGCCCACTGTTTATTCATAGCAGCCTTTTCAGGCCAGAGGCATGGAGTAATTGCTCTACATTTATTTTCTTAACTTTACTTCTTATTATATTCTTTCAAATGCAAGGAAATAATTACTTTGGCTTAAGTAGCAAATCTGGAGAATTTTGTAATCTCTTTTACACCCTGGTACCCATTTCTGATAAAGAGATAAATAGGTAGTAAATATAAAAATAGAGCAAAAAGGACTGAAAAATTTAGAAAAGAAATCCCTTGAAGAAAGATCCTATTTTAGTCCAAGTTCTGGTACTAATTTTAGCCTCGGAGTTAAAGCATACTTATCCTTGGTCCTAAATTGTAAGCGAACAATCCAATTAACTTGCCTTTCAACTCTAAACAGTTTTTTCATCACAGCTGATTTAGCTACTGTGAATTTCATTGTGTTGTGTAGCTTTTGAGGCAGGCAGGATAATACATTTCATCCACATGCACACCAGTAGCACCCTAAGGGCAAGAAAAAGTATTCCGACAGATTAGGAGCCTAAATGAGTTATAAATCCGGGCAGCTGGCCAGTGAGCAACAGCCAACAGGAACTGGGCTGCCCCAGGCCTTAAGGTGTATTTTAATGGCTTTAGCTTCCAGGAGTCATTTCCAAAGAACACGTGATCTTACACAGATATTTTCAAATAGCTTTCTTTTTTTTTTTCCCTGACTATAAAGTAACATGATTATTCTAGATAATTTGGAAAGGTAAAAATTAATGACTAAACAAACTCATCTATTCCTCAATCCAAAGATCCCTACTGTTAACATTTCTTTGTATTTCTCCTCATTTTTTCCTGTGCCTGTATATTTAAAGATTCATTGAAACTATATTACATATATAATTCCTATAAAAAATTCTACAGAAATTTAGAATAAAAATCTCTTGGGGTGCCTGGGTGGCTCAGTAGGTTAAAGCCTCTACCTTCGGCTCAGGTCATGATCCCAGAGTCCTGGAATCCAGCCCCGCATTGGGCTCTCTGCTCATCAGGAGGCCTGCTTCTCCCTCTCCCCCTCCCCCTGCTTGTATTCTTCTCTCGCTGTCTCTCTCTCTCTGTGACAAATAAATAAATAAAATTTAAAAAAAAAGAGAGAGAAAGAAAAAAAGGAAGAAACTAAGTCTTCTGGAAATTTTGGATTAAATTCTGGGCCTGAAGATAGCATTTGAGTAAGAGGAGTTTTGACTATCATACACTTGCTAGCATTTATGACAGTCAAACTTCATTTGTTGATACTAATTATCCTGTTTATCAAATATTTGGAACCTCAGGTTTTCTTTATTTGTTCTTCAGTTTCCTTCCTACATTTTTTTTTTTAAAGAGGGAGAGAGCGAGAGTGCATGAGTGATGTGAGGGGGAGGGGCAGAGGAAGAGGATCTCAAGCAGACTCCACCCTCAGTGTGGAGCTGACCCGGGGTTCAATCTCACCACCCTGAGATCATTACCTGAGCCCAAATCAAAAGTCACACGTTTGACCAACTGAATCACCCAGGCACCCCTCCTTTCTACATTTTTTTTCTCCTTTCTACATTTTTTTTTTTAAGGTTTTTATTTATTTATTTGACACAGAGAGAGATCACAAGTAGGCAGAGGCAGGCAGAGAGAGAGGGGGGAAGCAGGCTCCCCGCTGAGCAGAGAGCCCGATGGGGGGCTCCATCCCAGGACCCTGAGATCATGACCTGAGCCGAAGGCAGAGGCTTTAACCCACTGAACCACCCACGCGCCCCTTTCTTTCTACATTTTTAAAGTGTTTTTTCTTTCACTGCTTTTTACTATTTCATTTAACTTTGAATTGCTAAAACCTTTTGAAAAACATATTTTACAGGTACCATTTGTATTTAATGTAGAAAACTCAATTTAGGCTTTCATTAAATCAGCTTTTACATCGTCTGCTCTAAACTTTCCATTGTTTAATATATTTCTGGTGTAGGCAGAGGTACTGGCTACCATTTACCCAAATAAATTGGCCTACTAATTATCTGCAAATGGCATGTCAAGTGACCCCCAAATTTAAACACCCTCATGTAAAAGGTCTTCTAGTTTACTTCGGTCTCAGAAACCATTATTTAATTGAGCAATTATATTGTTTATATAACTAATGCAATTTATTACAATCAATATTGATGATTGTATTGATGAATTATTTTTTCCTATAGCACCTTTTAAGTTTGCAAATACAGCTCTCTTATTGTTAGATCCAAATGCCTTTGTATCCGTTTCGTGAAGCCTCATCACATATTCTGAGATTCCATTTTTGTGACTTCATTTTCCTTTTCCCTTCTGAAGGCATGAAAATCAGAGCAATCATAGCAACACGGAAATCCCAAAATAAAAGCCAAACAAAATGGTGCTTTTTAGGACCATGCTAACCAAATCATCTCAAATTACTTTCATGAAATTTTAACATTTGGGTAATCTCCCATAGTTCTTAGGTGATCATAATAATGTCCTTTCACCTCTCAGTGTATTCATATCTCTCCAACATTACTAATGGGGTGTGGTGTATAAAATTGGTCAACATCAAGACAACTTTGCTAAATACCCCTATACCCACAGACACTAATGGTTCCTGCAGAGGACTGGGACCCTAGACTTAAAGGATTCATATGCAGTCAATCTGAAAGTCACAGCAGAGCCTATATGGTCCAAGCTATCAAATTACTTAGTAGTTCTTTGGCTGCTTAACTGAACTAATGAAAATCAAAGCTGCATATGTATGTTTAAATAACAATCCACATCAATTAATTGTCCTGTTTCAGATTTACTGTTTCACCCCAACTGTCTTGAAAATAAGACCCACAGACACACATATTCTATGTACTTATTTATTTATTGCAATAGGAAACAGATGCAGGCAAAGTAACTAAAGGCAATCCTCGCTTTTGGAGGGAAAAGATTGTTCATGCTCTGTGAATGGTCAGTCAACTCTCTGTGGATAGTAGGTAATGTTTTTACTACATAACTTGTCATTTACAGCCCAAACCCTCTCCATGGAAATACTCTGAAGTTGCAGCTTCAAACCATAAATGGTTTGATATGGTGCAGTCCTAATTACCATCATTCTGATCTAATCTCTTTCCCACCCAGTGTCGTCCTGCAATATTCCTGTTGGCCAGTCCTTTAGTCTTAATTCAAAAAACATCTACTGATGAAGAGCTCATTGTCTTACCTGGTAGCCCATTCCATTTCTAATGATTATGGCAGCTAGCAAGGGATTCCTTTGATTTGGTTTAAATCTGGCTACCTGTGCTTTCCATTTACTGATGTTAGTTTGGCTTACAGGTGCTGTATAGAAAAATCTACCACATCTTCTTCATGATTGTCTTCCCAGTGTTTGAAGTAAACTATCATTCTTGCCTTTCTCCGAAAGCTAATGATCTCCCATTTCACTAGGCATGCCTATTAAAATGCAGAGTTCTGTTAATAATAAAAGCCTCCAGAGGCTTTTATTTATTAGGTCTATGATGGGCCCCAGGATTTTGTCTGTTTTGTAGTATAAGCTGTGTCATTTTATCAGCCTTTTTCTGTATGTAGAATTTGGGGATCCAAAGCTTTCTTTTTTCTGTACTCTATCCCTTTCAATCCAAGATGGCAGCATTTCCCCTAGTATCAAGTTTTTGAGAACTCTGTAGGTGTCCTGTGTATGTTAAAAGGAATTCAGTCCGGAGGGAAAGGGGCTTATCCATTGATCTTCCTTAAATAATCCCATTTCTATTTGGGAGGTCTGAGGGAATTTGTGTGTCACATACTTAATCTCTTCAAAGAACCTTTGTGTGACTGAATACTCCGATTTTTTCAATCTTTCTGAAGTATTAGCAAAAGGTTGACCAGCCATATTCTTGGCTTTTTCTCTACAGCATGCTTTCTTGGCAGTAAAGCTGTCAATTTTTGTACCCTTCAGAAACTGGATAAGCTAAGAATTTCCCAATCATCAAGTCCTGGTTCCTTTTTGTTTGAGAATTCTTTCTTCAATTTATTTTTTCTTCTTACATTTTACTGTAGGCAGCAGGAAGTAGCTAGAATACATCTTCAACACTCTGCTTGGAAATCTCCTCAGCTATATGTTCAATTTAATTGTATACAAGTTATCCTTTCTACATGACTGCAGGGCACGATTCTGCTAAGCTTTCCTCCACTACATAACAAGGATCTCCCTTCCTCAAATTCCCGAAAACGTGCTCCTCACTTCCTTCTGCGTCCTCACTAGCAGAGTTGTTAACCACCATATTTCTACTAATAGTCTATTTAAGACAGGATAGGCTTTTTCCATTACGTTTCTCAAAATTCTTCCAGTTTCTGCCCGTTGCCCAAGTCCAACACCATTACCACATTTTTGGGTCTTGTTACAGCAGCACCCTGGCTTTAGTTGCCAAAATCTTTTTGGGTCCAACCAGAGAAGCAGAACCAGTAGGAGATATATAGTAAGACATTTATTGCAGGGCCTATGTGATTTAGAGACTGCCTAGGCATGTCTAAAACCCATAAAGCAGGGGCGCCTGGGCGGCTCAGTTGGTTGGGCGTCTGCCTTTGGGTCAGATCGTGATCTCAGGGTCCTGGGATCGAGCCTTACTTCGGGCTCCCTGTCAGTAGGGAGCCTGCTTGTCCCTCTCCCTCTCTGCCCCTCCTCCCTCTGCTTGTGCTCTCTCTCTCTCTCTCTCTCAAATGAATAAATAAAATCTTTTAAAAAATAAGTATTAAAATCCATAAAGCAGACTGTCAGGAGAGGCAAACTGGAGCGCTTGGCCATGGGCTGAGGCTTCCGTCCACAGGTGGAATTTCTCCTTCTTCAGGGAAGACTCAGCTCTGCTTTTACAGCCTTTCAACCGACTGAACCAGGCCCTCCCTGGCTATTGGGGATAATCTCTCTTACTCAAAGTCAATTGATTATGGACTTTAATCACATCTACAGAATATCTTCATAGCAGTGCTTAGATTAGTGTTTGTTCGTGTAACTGGGGACTATAGCTGAGTCAAGCTGACAACATCAGAAAGATCATCATGGTACCCTGTGTTACACTTCCTCCACTCACCACAACTCATAACCTCCTCACACATAACCTAGTAATTTTCATTTGGATGTTCAGGCTTTAAGGGGGCTTGTTCTCAGAGATATCTGAAGAATCAAGATAAAATATTTCTATCATATTGGCTTGTTATACACAAGAGTTCTTCAATTAGTTGTGACAGCTTTATGAGCTGCAAATGATTTCTCCATGGGGACTTAAAAGTTGGATGTACACTAGATATAAATGTCCTTTGTTGGAGACAGCATTGGCAGTATTTAAATAGTCTGTTGCCTTGCTGGGGACCAGCAGCATTGCCATCACCTGGGAGCTTATTAGACATGCAGACTCCAGGGCCCACCCCAGCACTCCGGAACCAGAATTTATGTTCTAGGGGCGCCTGGGTGGCTCAGTGGGTTAAGCCTCTGCCTTCGGCTCAGGTCAAGATCTCAGGGTCCTGGGATTGAGCCCCGCATCGGGCTCTCTGCTTTGCGGGGAGCCTGCTTCCCCCTCTCTCTCTGCCCGCCTCTCTGCCTACTTGTGATCTCTCCCTCTGTGTCAAATAAATAATAAATAAAATCTTTAAAAAAAAAAAAGAATTTATGTTCTAAATACCCCTCATTTGATTCAGTTGCACATTATAGTTTGCCTACTTTCTTAACTGTTATCCCTGGCTCTACATTTATCTCTTCACACACCCAGGATGTGCTTCCCTTCCTGCAAATTTGAAAACAATTTTTTTTTTTTAAGATTTTATTTATTTACTTGAGAGAGAGAGAGAGCATAAGCAGGGGGAGTGGCAGAGGGAGAGGGAGAAACAGGCTCCCCGCTGAGCAAGGAGCCCAATGTGGGGCTCGATCCTAGGACCCTGGGATCAACACCTGAGCTGAAGGCATACACTCAACCCCGAAAACAATTCTTGAGTCTAAAAGTTTTCAACATTTCTTCATGCACAGAGGTGAAAGTCCAAATGACCTTCAAAATCCACATGACCTTCAAAGTTCTTCCTATTAGATTGCTAGGTACCTTTCCAGGTACTCTTATCTCAACATACGCAGGGCTCTGCTACTGGCAGTCCCCAAAGCTACGATGGCTTTTCTCCTCTGTGCCTTTCCTTCCATCCTCGGTTCCCCTGCATGGAGTGCTCTACACCAACCTGGTTGAACTGTGAGAATCCTCACTTGACTCCTTTAGGGCATAAAGGACCCATGCTGTTTATCTTGGTAATTGTACCTGATACATAATAGATACTGACTATTTATTAAGAGAAGAATAAATGATCAGAGTATAACTCCCCAAAATAGTTTCGAGATTCTATGAAAGCTAACTGAGATGAATAATAAGCAAACATAATACAGTTGTAGGTAACAAGTCCTATTGTGAAGGCATAGTTATTATCTTATTACATTGCATGGCATTTCAGAGGGGTAATTATTATTGACTCCATTTTGCAATAAAGGAACCTGAGACAGAGGGTAGAGAACCTATTCTCATAATTAATGTGCTAAAAATAAACAGACAACTAAGGCAATCAGATTCCAGAGTCCACATGTTGCTATATGGCTTTAGATGCATATAAAAACATTTTTCACAGTCTTTTATAAAAGTAAATTTTAAAGATTTGTGTGGTAATTACACATGTAATCAATAGTTATAATTATCAATTCTTTTCTAAAAACTTTATGGAAAACACTTAGAACACCATAGAAAGGATGAAGTGATGTTTTAATTAAAACTACATTAAAAAAAAAAACTACATTCAGTTAATGACAAACCTTTTTGAGTGTCTATTGCAGTGGATATCTATGCTTTTTTTGCCCACTTTCTCTTCTGTAAGAGCACCCTAGTTTATTTTGGGATCCCACTTTCCCCCACTCTAAGTTATTTGGTTAGGATAAGATCAACTCTCCTCCCAATCCCTGTTTTCCAGGAGTACACCAGTGACTCATACCTGGATGGGCATCATATTCCAACTCATTGTCCACCATGACTGGTTCAGGGATGGGCCTATGACTCAAGTAAGCCCAAGAATGAAAATCAGTTTGGTAATTATTAATATATTGGTTGATTGTCTAAAATTGTAAGAGTGGAAAAGTAAGAAGGAACGTCAAAGAGGGAAGAGGTGAACCAGGAGAAAGTGGAGTCATTGAAATCATTGCAAGAGTTTCAAGAAATGATGCATCAGTATCATGAAATTACCAGTTGAATAATGTTTATGTTTTTGAAAGTATCAACCAAATACTTGGACAAAATATTTTATTCACTTCAAGTAACTATAACTTCAGTCATGATTGATTATTCCCAGCAGGATCTGTATCTGTGTAAATAGGTATATTATTGATTCAAAAAGAAGAAGAAGAAGAAAAAGGTAGGTATCTCATTATTTTCTTTTTCAAATCAAAGTTTTCCTTTTAGGGACTTTTCCTTCAGTCAAGAAAATACTGAATGAGTCAGCGTGTTAATCTGTTTTGCTCTGGTAAATCCTATCTTCTTATTATAGAGATGTTTTTCAATGTGGTAATAATTGCCTAGCTGATTGGTAGTGATTTATTTATACCCATCTATTCAGTTAACAGCTCTTTATCAAGCTTCAGATATGCAGCAGGCATTGTGCAGAGAGAGTGAGATTCAAAGTTGTTCCCTAAGCTGGAATGAAAGCTCTGTAGGAGCCCCAGACTCAGAACCTGGTGTCTAGCAGACATTCGGTGTTGGATCACATTATAAGAAATCCATACCTATGGATGTGGGGTGTATTTCTGTATCAGTTTAACAATGGTAGCTGCTGAAGATCCATGGTTGGCCTTCGAGTATCACCTGTGACTCAAACATGAACTTCAGGCTTGGGGCTCTGCACTTCTTTTCCTTATGGCGGTTATTCCTCATAATGCTCAGGTCTAATGATACCTATTTTTAGTAGCTCACAGTGAAATGATAACTTATACTTAGTATCAATATGGCTTTGTATAACGGTGCTGAAATGGTACCCTGATACCACAGTAGACAATGATTTTTGTCCTTGGTTTACTAGCTTTAGTGGGTTGGATGGTGGCTTCCCCCTAAAAATAGGTCCACACTCTAAATCCCAGAGCCTGTGAATGTGGCCGTATTTGGAAAAAGGGTCTTTGCAGATGTAACTAAGTAAGGATCTCGAGCTGAGATCATCCTGGATTATTTGGGTGGTCCCTAACTCTGATGACAAGTGTCCTTGCAGGAGACAGAAGAGAAGACACGTGGAGGAGAAGGCCGTAGGAAGATGCAGGCAGAGACTGGAGTGAAGCAGCCACAACCCAACGGATTCCTGAAGCCACCAGAAGCTGCACCAGGCAGGGGAGGGTTCCCTCATAGATCTTGAGGAAGGAGTGAGGGCCTGATCACACTTGATTTTGGACTTCTGGCCTTCAGAACAGGGACAGAAGAAATTTCTTTTAAGCATTCAGTCTGGTTATTTGTTAAGGCAGCCCTAGGAAACTAATAAGCTAGTTCATACAGGTTGCCTAATTAAGGATTCTGCTGTGCTGTTCTATAATAATTTGGGAAAGTCCATATCTACTCCAGTTCTATCCAATGGAGACATTTGTCTGTTTTCCGAGGTTTGATGAAACTCAAAGGTTAGGCTTCTAGTCACAGATGCCCCAGAAAGTCCATTCAGTGCACAAATATGAAATTTCTGAATGAAGTGGCCTCAACAAGTGGTCTGGAGATCTAAATGCCTCTTTGAAAAAGTACCAATGGTTCTGAGAGGATATGCCTGTGGGTGAAAATTTCCATTTACAAAGTTCCACAAATTGACAAAGTGGCTGGGCCAGGGAGCTTCTGGTCCTTGCTTCTCGCACATCTCTGGGCTACTTTCTCTCTTTGCCTCTGATGGATCTTCCTATGAGGGCATTAGGCAAGTCCATTTCTAGAGACCTTTGAAATTTAACCATCACCCAATCTGGAGTATGTCCACTCCCTCTTTTTTTTCTTTCTTTCCCCCCTTGGTTTCTTCCATATAACCCATCATAATTGGTAATTTTATGAACACTGGCTTGTCTGTCTTAACTTCAAGGAACATAATAATTGTACCTAGCATATTGTCTGACACACAGTAGGTCTTCAATAATAGTATATTAAAAACCAGATTAGTGAGTGCACATTGTGAGTGAAGAGTAAGAAAATGTCTATCAGGGGTTGGAATCTGTCCAAGGACAGATTTTGTTTATTTGTGACGTCAAACACCATTGAATTTCAGGACTGAAAGAGAAGTAAGTGGTCATTTAGTCCAACCCTGCACAGATGCATGAGTGCCCTCTTCAGCCTTCCTGACAAACATGACCAACATGCTTGGCTGAAACATCTTTGGTGACTTGGTGACAGGAAGCTAACTACCTCACTACCTCTAGTCTTTGCCAATTTGCTTTCCTTTTCCGCTGTCAATTATTGCAATTTTTTTTTATTTTTAAAATTTTTACTTATTTGACAGAGAGAGAGATCACAAGTAGGCAGAAAGGCAGGCAGAGAGAGGGGGAAGCAGGCTCCCCACTGAGCAGAGAGCCTGACGCGGGCCTCGATCCCAGGACCCCGAGATCATGGCGCCAGCAGCAGAGGCTTTAACCCACTGAGCCAACCAGGCGCGCCTATTGCAATCTTTAGAGTAGCATTTTGCGCCGGTGATGCAGCAGAGGCCCGGAAGTGTGGGAGTGGGAGGAACAGAGGGCCCCAGTGCCTAGCCCAGAGTTTGAGAACCACCGGCGGGGTGGGCGCGCTATAGCTGACAGCTGCCTGAAGCAGCGGCGCCGCCTTCCTGCTGGGATCGCCTGGGCTCTCCGCCTCCCCGCAGGCAAGGGGTTCGGCCTCCTGCAACAGCTCTTCGCTTCTCCCGCCCGGCCCGCGGCCACGCGCAGCGGCGTTCCCCGCGGCCGCCCGGGTCACCTGCGCGGCCGCCCTGGGCGCTGGGGTCCTCTGCTGCCACCCGGGAGTGGTCGCCGGGGACGCGGGGCGCGCGCGGGCGGCCACGGGCTCTTCCCTCCCTTCTCCCCACCCCACGCGCTCCCCCCGGCCCCTCCTCCCCACACTTCCCTGCTCTCGGCTCTCCGGAGAGTTGCCCCGCACCTCGGACGAGGAGTTCGGAGCCGCCCCACCGCACAACCCACGGCCAGCCGAGCGCTAGCGACGCAGGTGTCCGAGCCCCGCCGCCATCTCTGTCTTTCTCGTGGGCTGAACCCCGGCAACGAGGTGGGACCCGCTTCTCTATCGTCCACCCCCTACTGCCACCTTTCCCGCTCTCAGCAGCTGGAGGAGCGGGGCGCTGGAGCGCGCGCGGCCGGCGCGGAGCCCGCGGGCCACGGGGGGACGGGGAGTCCGGGGAGGACCCCGCGGCGCCACCGGAGGGGCCAGCGCTTGGGGGTGCCGGGAGGGGCGGCGGGGCCTCTCGGTTCCCCGGGCCGGGGATCGGGAGGCTCCCGGGGCGAGGAGCATAGGGGCGCGCGTCTGACCGCAGCCGGCCGCACCCGGGCGCGCACCTGCCGGGTGCCACCGCAGCGACGCGCCCCCCAGCCAACTTCTTTTTCAGGTCTCCTTCCTACTTTGGAAACTGAAGGGACTGCGACGTAAACCAGTAAGCCCTGGGGCTCGGGGAAAGATTTGTTGGTTTGGCTGAGGAGAGAACAAACTTGTGCTGCAGGGGTGGTTTAAATCCCAGCTTCTCTTTTTCACCCTCTCCCGTTCTTCCCAAAGAAATGTGAAAAACAAAAGAACGAACCCAGTCCCAACCAAAGCACTTGTTTAAAGGGATTCGTAGAGGTGAGAAAACTAGACCTAACTGAGGAGTCACTGGACCCCCCAGGTATGGTGAAGCCGCCTAAGAAACTGGTTGTTGCCAGTGCTATTTCTAGGACTTGGGTTTGTAAACAGATGAGCTGGCTCCGTTAGGTCTGTAAGAGTTCCTTCTATTGAGGGCCTGCCTGGAGTGTCCTGTGTTAACATGTATTTCCATAAGTATTAAAGTATATTGAAAGAAATGCTCTTTCAGAGCTCTGGATTTGGAGTCAGAATATCTGGATTTTGACATGATTGGCCATTTATTATCCGTGACAGCTGTGGTTAGCTTAACCTCTCTGGGCCTCATTTTCCTCATTTGTGGGATTAGAGGGTTGGATCCTGGGGGCCTTTTAATAATATTTAAGATGCTTCTCAACTTAAAAATGTATAATTCTGTAACTCTTAAACATGTTGCAAACATTGCTAGGTTCATGATTCATGAAATTTTAAAAATCTATTTTGATCTCAGCATTTTGTTTGTATGCCTTTATGACCTGTGTCTTTAGGGTTTTCCAACTAGAAATTAAAGAGAAAAACGCTTATAAAAGAGTTCAGAAATGTATAGTTTATATGTGAATGTCTAGATCATCTCTTACTCTGCCTTAAGGAATTATGTTCAACTTTCGGCCAATATTTGCAACACTAAAGCAAAAACACATGGCTTTAGCACACACTTAATTCTCTCTCAGTATTGTGTATTTGGAGGAAATAAAAATTGTTTTGGAGGAAAATAGAAATTGTACCTTTCCTATCAATTACTGACCTTGACCCACACGTGTTACTTTTTAGCATAGTTTTGTGCAGAATATTAAAAAAAAAAGGTTTCAGACCATTTCAAAGCCTCTCTGAAATTAAGCTCAAAAGCAGATATGCCCATTTTAGTAATGCATTTTAGTTGTCTTGTGATGAAGCCCAGAAAATAGTAGAGGTTAACTAAGCAGATAAATCAGAAATTAGGAATTGACCCCCCCAAAAAAGTTGTACGAGAAGTGTGTGCCCGAGAGGGTCAGTGAACCTTTTGTTTATTTTTGATAAGAAACAAACAACAAACAACTGTTGGCTTGTTGGCAGACAGAGGATGTTAGAATGGCTTTTGTTGTTACTTATCATTTAAAATTATTTGAGACATAGTCATCAGTAGTTTGGATAGGTTTTAGAAGTGTTTCTGGCTCTTCTTGGTGGCTTTGATATAAAATAAAATAATGCGTTCCCACCTAGCCTGTGCTATGTGTGTAGTTTGGGAGAGTGGAGTGGATTTCAAGTACAGTACTCTTTTGTGAACACATTTCCTCATTTCCATGGCCTTTTCTGCTTTGGGCTGCAAGTGTCCTTACTCATTCAGGCATTTATCTTGCCTTGTATTCTCTGGTGAAGTGGGTGATCATCTCCTTTGAAACCGATGCTCAAGGAGTTAAGTAAATTGGTTGGTGAATGCACAGAAAGTAGAAGAACTCAAATACCCTGCCTTCTAGGGGCTTTTGGAAAACAGTAGATGAATCTGACTACTCGAGGTCTACCTCAGATTCATTCATGGCTTGGGAGCGTCACCGTGGTTGGCCGAAGCTCTGCTCCTCTTTCATAATGAATTTAACAAGAAAAAACAGTCATGTCTTCACACTTAGATCACTATTATATAATCAAATGGTTTTTGTTTGTGAAGTGCAATATCTGTGGGGGCCTGGGAAATAAAACTTAAAATATCCAGAAAAAAAAAAAAAAAAGAATTGTCTTGGCAGATACTGTACTGCATTTTTCATACTGAGAACCAAGCACACATACTAAAAAAACATATCCTGTGGAGTTAAAAATGAAGAAAGGGCTTACAGTCTCCTCTAATTCTTAAGATTTTATGTGATTTATAAATTCCGCTTTTAATTAAAATAGAAAGGCACAAATGTTCACCTACTGGCCAGACCTAGTACATGTAACCTTTTGGAATTTCAATTCAAATTTGGCGTGCTTATAATCTGGAATATTCCTTCTCACATACTTTTTATTAAAACTTTTTGTGATGCAATAGTGATATTATCTATTGTCTTTTCATGCACATGATCTTATTCTTTAATTTTCTTAACCCTTTGAGCATATATATATGAGACATATGTAGAGAGGAGAGGTACATAAAACATATACTGGTTGACAAATAGTAATAGCAAATAATTATAACAGACAAGTATAAGGTAAATACTATATTATTCACCACACCAGTAAGAGAACATGCCAGTATCTAGAAACCGCTTGCTTGTTCCTTCTTGATCACAAGTTTAGTTTTTCCTTAAAAAAAATGTTATATGAACTTAAGAGGCATTCTTTCAAATTCTCTTGCATTATGTGTTTGTGAGATGAAGCCATTTCTTCACTCTGCTTTAAAGCAAAAACTTTTTTATTTTATTTTATTTTATTTTATTTTATTTTATTTTCTCAGTGTTCCAAGATTCATTGTTCATGCACCACACCCAGTGCTCCATGCAGTATGTGCCCTCCTCAATATCCACCACCAGGCTCACCCAACCCTCCACCCCCATCCCCTCCAAAGCCCTCAGTTTGTTTCTCAGAGTCCACAGTCTCTCTTGTTTCGTCTCCCCCTGTGATTTCTCCCAATTCACCGTTCCTTTCCTTCTCCCAATGTCCTCCATGTTTTTCTTTATGCTCCATACGTAAGTGAAACCATGTGATAATTGATTCTCTGCTTGACTTATTTCACTCAACATAATCTCTTCCAGTCCTGTCCATGTTGATACAAAAGTTGGGTATTCATCCTTTCTGATGGAGGCATAATATTCCATTGTATATATGGACCATATCTTCTTGATCCATTCGTCTGTTGAAGGGCATCTTGGCTCTTTCCACAGTTTGGCTATTGTGGCCGTTGCTGTAAAGCAAAAACTTTTTAAAAGAGTTGTCCGTGTTCCCTTCTGCAGTGCATCTCTTCACATTATCTCCTTGTTTGTTTGTTTTTAAGATTTTATTTATTTATTTGAGAGAGAAAGAACGAGAGCATGAGCAGGGTGAGGGAGAGGGGCAGATGGAGAAGCAGGCTCCACGCTGAGCAGGGAGCCCAACGTGGGGCTCGATCGCAGGACCCCGGGATCAGGACCTGGGCCAAGGCAGTCACTTAACCAACTGAGCCACCCAGGTGCCCTCACATTATCTCTTAAACCCATTTCAGTACTCTGCCAAAACTACCCCTGTCCTGGTCACCAGTGACATCACCTTTCCAATATCCGGTAGTTAGTTGTCAGTGCTGATCTTACTTTACCGATTGGTAGCATAGTCACTATTATCACTGTCTGCTCGGGGTAATCCTTCCTTACTGACTTCCAGGACACCAAGTATGCTTGGTTTCCCTCCTTCTTCACTGGCTGCTTCCGTCTCCTTTGCCAATGAGGAGCTTCTCTGAGAGGTTTTACCCTTTGAATGCCTTAAGATTTAGTCCTCCGGAACTCTTTTCTGTCTATACTCTGATGATTTTGTGCAATCTCTTTATTTTGTCTCTTGGATCTTTACCATCGTATACTGATGACTCAAAGATGATATAGCTCACGCCTGCACTGCTCTCCCTGACCTCAGACCTCTGCATCAGCTGCCTACTTACCATTTCCATTTGGATGTCCAGTAGACATCTCCATTCTACAAACTCCAACAGAATCTTCATCTTGCCCAAGTCCACTCTCTCTGCTGTCTTCTTCTCTTCCAGCCACCCTTTCAGTTGCTCTGGCTCTAAACCTTGAGGTCATCTTAGTTTCTCCCATTCCCTCATACCTGAGGTGTAATGTGTCAGGAAATCCTCTTTGCTCTCCCTTCGGAATCAACCCAGAGTCTAATTACTTCTCATCACCTCCATGGCTGCCACCTGGTCTGAGCTGCCATTATATCCCCCGTTAATTATTGCAAGGACCCCCTAACTGACCTCCCTGCCTTTATCCTTTGCCTTCTAGAATCTGTTCTCACAACGGCAATCAGAGCTCTCCTTTTATTGCATATGTCAAATCATGTCACCTTTCTACTTCAAAAGCTCCAAAGGCTTTCTAGTTCATATGGACTAAAAACCAAAGTTCTTAGGATCACCTACAAGACCCTATCTGATCTTTTCTCCTCTCCACTTTACCTATCTGATCTCGTTGCCTACCGTTCTTCTCACTGGTCTTGCTATTCCTTGACTATATCAGAAACTACCTTTGTGTTTCGGTGTCCTCTGCCTGGAATACACTTGAAATGTTCAAATACTTCCTTTTCAATGACGCCTACTCTGATTATCAGATTTAAAATTACACATCCTCTTACCTTGCAATACACTTTTTTTCCCTTTCCTTTCCTTTTCCGCATAGTACTTATCACCCTTTAACATACTGTATGACTTCTCATTTATTGTTTTTTCTGTTAGAATATAAACTCTATGAGAATGGATTTTTTTTTTCTATTTTGCTTACTATTGTATCCCCAGTACCTGAAATAGGGCCTAGCACAAAAAGCTGCTCATTAATTTTTTTGTTGATTGAAGGTTGCTGACTGTGGCTGTTCTTTATTTTCATTGCTGGATATGTTTCACTATATTTATATATTATATCTTATTGTTTACTGATTCTGATTATGAATAATCAGGTCATTTCCATTTCTCCCTACCTTCCTCCTTCTCTTCTTTCCTTCCTACCTACTTCTGTCTCCCTCCCTCCCTTTCTTTCTCTCTTCCTTCCTTCATTCTTTCCTTCCACCCTTCCCTTCTCTTCCATTCCCTTCTTTTCTTTTTTTCTTTCTCTACCATAAATAAACCAACTGTGATTCTTCTTCTACAAGTGTCATGGTACACAGATGCAGGAGTTTCTTAAGAATATAAAACTATTTGTCAAATTACTAGATCACAGGGCTTGCAGATAGTAGCTTTGTTAGATAATGCCACATTTTTCACTATGTACTACCAATTTACATTCCTGCTTTCATTACTTTATATTTTTGCCAAAATTTAGTATTATTAAAACATTTAATTTTTGTCCGTCTGGTGAGTATGTGTTGTTATCTCATTATTGTTTGTTTCTTTGTTTTTTATTTATTTATTTATTTTTTGTTTCTTTAATTACTAGTGAGATTGAGCTTGGTATCTGTAAGTTACACTGTAGTAACAAATGATCTCCAAATCTCATTGACTTAATACAATAAAGCTTTATTTCTCGTTCATGCAGTTTCCTGTGGATTAAAGGAACTTTCCAGGGCAACTCTCCTTAGTAACTCAGAGGTCTGAATTCAGGGAATGTCTATCATTCTGTAGCTGTACAATCTGCAACATAGGCCTTTCCCAGCTGATATGGTATGAGAAGAAAAGCATGGATAGCATGGATAACTTTAAATACCTTTATCTGGAAGTGACATGAATTGTTGCCACTCATATTTTAGGAGCAAAAGAAGTCACGTGGTATGCTTAACTTCAAGGAGGTGAGGAAGGTTAATCTTCTTTGATGCTAAAAGGAAAATAAATCTGGGAATACTGGTGAGCAGCAATTTATTAGTTACCTATTGCTGTATAACAAATTTCCCCACAATTTAATGGCTTGAAACAACAAATATTTATTATTTCAAATATCAAGAGTTAATATATTCATAGGTGTGTTTCTAGGCCTTGTATTTGTGATTTTGGTCTCTGTATTTTTGCCCATGTTACATTGTTATAATTACTGAAGATTTAAATTAAATTTTGCCATCTGGTAAGTGTGGTAGCAAATCCTCTCACTTTGTGCAATTTTTTCAAGGGAGCAATAGCATTCCTTGGCCCTTCGTCTTTCCATGTACATGTTTTTGAATCGGCGTGTCAAGTTCTATAAATTTGTTAGGAATTTAATGGAGGTTGTGTTGAGATTGTTTTGGGTCTATAAACAATTAAAAGGAAATTGATATCTTTTAAATATTTGGTCCTAGAATCCATGACTATCTCCCAGTATATTAGATCTTCTCTGATAAAAGAAACATAAATGTCATTTAATATTTTCCTTAGGAGTTCTTGGACGACTTCTGGTTAGATTTATCACAGCAATTGCATATTTTAAAATTTATTTTAAAAAATACCTTTAGAAAAATTCATTGTTTGTTGATACCATATAGAAATACACTTGACATTTGAATGTATTTTCAAAATAATAGCTTCATTGGATTGTAATTCACGTAACATTCACCTTTTTGTGGTATAAAACTCACTGGTTTTTAGTACATTAACAGATTTATGCAAATTTATGCAGCCATTACCACTATCTAATTTGAGAACATTTTTATCACTCCTCAAAGAAACTCTGTCCCATTAGCATTCATTCCCCAATCCTCCTCCTCCTGTGCTCAAAACCACTGATTTACTTTCTGTGTTTATGGATTTGCCTATTCTGGATATTTCATATAAATAAAACCATGGGGCCTTTAGCAACCAAATTCTTCCACTTAGCAGGTTTTCAAGGTTCATCTATGCTATAGCATGGATCTGTACTTCATTCTTTTTGTATAGGTAAATAATATTCCATTATATGGGTATACTACTTTTTGTTTATTCATTCATCAGTCTATGGACATTTGGATAAGTTTCCACTTCTTGGCTATTATGAATAATGCTGCTACTAACATTTGTGTACAAGTTTTTATGTGAATGCATGTTTTTATCTTTTTTGGGTATATACCTATGAGTGGAATTGCTGAGTCACATGGCAGCACTGTGTTTAACATGTAAATATCTGCCACACTGCATTCCAGAGCAGCTTTCATCATTTTACATTCCCCCCAGCAACGTGACCCTTAAATCTACATTGCCAACACGCCAAGCTTAAAACGATGTGATTAATGCGAGTATAACACTTTCAAGTAAATTTTAATAAGTATTTATAAGAAACATTAGACCCAGCAATGCTGGATATGTAGTAAAAATTACTGTCAAATTCAAGTTCCACATACTTGGGGGTTTAAAATCTTTTTCAGAATTGTGAACACTTAATATGTTTAAGGTGGACCACGAGAAACTTGTGTGGATATTGATTCTCACTGAATGAAAGTCAGCAAGTCACGTATTCAATAAAATTAGTAGGCTAGGCTCTTCCCACTTACACAATTTTATGGTACCACATGAAGTCTCCCCCAAAGTGAATAGAGTCCACATTCAGGGCGGGAGAGTGTTTGCCTGGCCAGGGCAGTCTTTCAGGGATCTGCTCAGCTGGGCGAGAGCTGTAGCCCTGCCGAGTACAGCATGGAGACTTGCTGAGGAGAGCACAGAGCTGTGGGGAGCCGCTGCCTGGGGGACGGGTGGATGATCGCGAAGAAGAGAGGCATGTATTTGAATCACATGAGAATACTATGAACTAGCAAAAGAAAATGACCTAACTAGGGACTCTCTTCAGGGGCATCATGATAGTAATTTTAAAAGTCTTTGCCAATTAGTGGGAAAAAATCCGGAAACAAGGTAGACTTACAAATGTGTTTACAATATGGGTAAAATAGTGAATAAGAAAGAGAGAAAGAGAAGTTGGGGACAGAGAGAAAGGCTTTACTCCTGGGCCAGTAGTTTGTGGGAACATATACATGTTTTATTTGTTTGTACCGGAGAATAGTTAAAGATTCGAAACAAACGGAGATTCTCAGGAGCTTCTATACTGGTATTATAATGGGCTTTAAAAGTCTGAACTCATGTTTAAGTACAGCTGCTATCAAATATTTGTTTTGTGAAGGCATAGGACAGCTTAGTTTTCCTGAGAATCAGATTTTCTCATTTTACTTTATCCAGCAACTGTTCTTTGAGTGTCTACACCTATGAAAATTAAGAAACTATGAACATGAGGTAATTAAACCATTAGATTTCTGTATGCACCAACAAAATTTCTGAACCAAACTGGTTGGTGTTTAGGAGCTAAAAGAGAAAATAAATTATAAACAGACATAGATAAACACACACTATATCAAAAGGGAGAGAAAACATAATGACACATACATAATAAGCATCCAATAATTATAGTTGCTATCGTGTTCTTGGGATGTTATCTCTTAGAATTATGACATACTTACCATATTAGACCTACCCAGGAGGTAGCGGGCTATTTCTCTAGTGACCTGGGTTCTTTTGGCAACACTGCTAGTTACAGTTTTGATCTGAGGGAGAGAAGGTTTTTGCACAGAATGAACAGGATGTAAAAAATGTTCTTTCTATAAAAAGCAGTCATCTGGGCCAGTGGCTTCTTGGTCATTTGATTTCAAATTTGCAAATCAATTTGCACACAGGAGTTCTTATTGTCTTCAATTGATATTCTTTGACCGATCTTTGTTTTTACTGACCATAGGTTCTGTGGGAATCTCTTTCGTAATACTGAAAATATGCTTCCTATGCCTTCCCATTCTTCAAGGGGGCAGTTAACTCGTTACTCTTCCATTGTATCTGTTACGATTTCCCCAAACTTTAAGTAATATCTCTGATTTCTCCTAATTACCCTCTTTTTTTAATTTCAAAAGTTGGTTTTATTTATTTATTTATTTTCCATATCTATATATTTTATTTTTTTATTTTTTATTTTTTAAATTTAATTTTATTTTTTCAGTGTTCCACGTGTACCCTCTTTCTAGGTAGTTGTAATTCTGTAAATCTAGACATCATGAATTTTTAAGATATACTACCATTTTTGTACCTCCAAGAAAGAAGAGGCTCTGCCTGTTTAACTATTTTACAATGCTTTCTCATCCTTTAGAATTTTTGTCTTATATCTACCAGAAGAGCTCTTTTAGAATTAGTTAAATATTTTTGTTTAAATCGTATTGCTCTCATAAGAAAGGTATAAATCAGAGAAATTTGTTAAGGAGTTCTTTTTCACATTCAGAATGTGTTTGGTTTTTTTTTTAATTACTTTTCATCTCAGCGCTGTTGATGTCAATATTTTTCCAAACACTAGCACATTCTGGGTTACCAAGAATACTTGTGATATAGCACTTCATAAAAGAATGCTTCACTATTGTTTCTTAGATTTTCTACCAGTGTGGTCCATTTTGCAAACTTTATGCTGGCTCTTTATATGCTCTTCCCATAAGATGTCAACGTAAGGTTTTCAGACAGTGCTCAGGGCTCCTATTCCTTCCTCAAATGGTCTTTAAATAGTTTGTTGCCTGAAATATTGATGGGTTAAAATTGTCCAGCCTGTCTTGAGGAAAGCGCCCTAGTTTGTCTGTATGCAATCAATGACAACTCAATCACAGCTGCTACTAGGCTATCGGTAATTGTGAGATAACATCGACTTTAACAAAGATCTTGATGGCAGTGATGTTAACATTTTGTGAACCTTAAAACAGAAGAAATACAGCACTACTCTCTTCTTTTGTATTTCTTGGAGTTCAACTAAAATTTCACTTCTGTGCAACTTTCGTTGGCCCCTAGGGCTTCATTAGTAGCTATTCTCTCTGAAATCTCATAGCCCTCTATTTAGTTAAAAGGACTCAATAAAAACTTTACATGAAAATAATCCACGCACATGGTTACAAAAACCTACGATCAAGAAAATCACATCCCCTGCCCCACTACCTTCACGGTGCCCATGCTGACCTTGGGAACAACTAACTCGAACCATTTCTGGTTTTGGTTCCTAGACCTGTGGCTTCCTCTGAAGGGCCGGATAATACGCTCATACTGACTTCTGTTCATTTATCAACCATAAACAGATACCGTCATAGAAGAGAATTTAGCTTATTAGTTTTGCCTTCTTTCTTTCTCTGTTCCTGCATATAATTATACTAATTTCCTGAGCTTTTTCATTGGTTACATTTGTAATTCTCTCCACTATTTCTGTTCTATTCACTACAGATAGTTCCTATTGACTTCCTACATCATCAGTTTGGGATATTTCACCCTTTGCTTTCCCACTCTCTCTCCTTATATACTCATACTGCCCAAGTTTTGAGAAGTGTATAGTGAGACGACGATTGTTAATATTTCACGTTTAGTAGTTAATTGAATCTTTCATTTTTGTCTATTGGTTGAACCACAAAGTTGAAAAATCTATAAATTAGCGTTAAAGTTATTATGACCATAAATATCACTTACTGCAGAATCAAGAAGTGTCCCAGGATCACCTTTTATTTAATATGATTCCTTAGCCACCCAAAAGAGAATATTCCTGGAATCAAGGTTAAGGGGATTCTTCCTTCTTTCAGATGGATTCTTTAATTCCAGCACTTGGTCAAAATTGTGCCATATATGCAGCGCCTGGCTGGCTCAGTGCATAGAGCACATGACCTTTGATCTTGGGGTCTTGACTTCCACCCCATGCTGGGTATAGAGCCTACTTAAAAAAAAGTCTGCCATATTTTATTTTGGTTCATATTTAGATCAGGACTTTCTGTAAAGCTTTTTCTAATTAACTTTATTTTTTCTTGTTGGGAGAAGGTAGGTGGTCCTTCTTCATTGTATCTTTAATTTTTTAGGTTTTTATCCAATCTTCTTTATTTTTTTGGAATCTATTTCATTCTTCTTTTTGACGACCATGAACTCATATTCTTATTTGGTCTAGTGGCTTCAATTTTGAAATATGACTTCCTTTTTTCCTTTGTGCTATTCTGTGGGTTTGGTTTTTGTTTTTGTTTTTTGTTTTTGTCAAATATTTGCAGCTTCAGAATCATATTACACATTGAGTTGCCTCCATTCCTGCCTCCCTTCTGGCCATTTCCTTTCAGGGGTCATCTGCTATCTGGACGGGTCATTCTCAAGTCTGTGGAGCCATCAGCTGTGTTGTAGTCCTGCTTTCCTGAATCCTGAATCCCTGAATCCCTTTCTTGGTTTACTGCTCATTTGGCTGGAATACCTTGTAAAATTCCTTCTGAGAAAGAGATTCATAGGATATAAATTTTCTAAGTCATTATGTTATTGAAAATATATTTGCTTTGCTCTGATACTTGCTTGACTGGCTAATAGAATTTTCCACTATAAATAATTTTCCATCAGTCATCACTGGATTATCTTCTAGTATTCATTGTTTTGGTATAAAACATTTGCTTCCATTCTCTTTCTCATTCCTTTAGAGATTTTTTTCTTGGAAATGTTTCCTGTCTTCTCTTCTTTGCTCTTTTGTAATTTCTTAGTGATATGTTTAGCAGTGGATATTTTTTTCCATTCTTACTCCTTGCACTTGGTACACTTTTCTTTTCTTTTTCCTTCAGTTTGAAAACTTGTGTCTCTTATCAGCTCTGGAAAAGTTTTTCATATTATTTCATTGATCATTTTCTCTTTATTCTCTTTTTCTGGAACTACTGCTGTTTGGATATGGATCATTTGACCTTTTTTAAAAGCATTTTTTTCTCTTTATTGGGGGGGAAGAATTAATTATGCAAACATGTTTTCTAACATTTCTATTGAAAAATGTTTTTGCAACTATGCGTATAATTTTCTAAAGCTCTTTCTTCTGATGATGATTCCTTTGTCAGAGCAATTTTGAATTTACGGATGCAGCGTCTTCTGAAAATGTCCTTGAAGATACTTGTGAACATTTATTAAAGCTATTTTTTCTACTCTGATTTATCTATGTCCCCTGTGGTAGGTTTTCTTTTCTTCCTTTTTTTTTCCCCTTCTTTTTACAAAGTTTTTTCATTAATATCTGAAGTCTTCATGTCTTAGTTCATGTCTCCATTCAACATGGCTGTTAAGGAGAAAAATAGGAAGAATGTGAATTGTGTGCATATGGGCAGTGTTTGTCAACTGGTAGGCTTTATTCTAGGCACTTGAGCGGGGAGCTGCCTTTTATTAGAACATGTAAGTTCTTTACTATGTTCGTGTCAAGTCTATACTGAAAGCCCAAATTCTCCTCAAGTAACTTGTACTTTTTAACTCCTTTAATATATAGGAGTATATGCAACAATTTTTTATTCTCTTTGGCCATTTGACATCTTTGGATATTTTATCTATGTCTGGGGATTTCCCTACCTTATAAATCCCTATTTTCCCAAGTTTCCGGCTGCCTATATGTAGACTGTAAACTAGGCTGTATCAGTAAGAGGCATTCATGCCAAATCTTAGGTCAGAAGTATGGGATATGGAAGACTAGATGAGCTCAGAGGAACTCAGAGGTAGTAGGCATTGAGGTTTCAGTCATAACATGCAATGTCTTAGCATAGTAGCAGGGTTATCTTTTCTAGAGTAATTTACATGGGATTTTGGGTGAGGTTCTTGGCTCTGTTCTTTATTAGTCAAGTTCTCTGGCTCTCACTGAGGTTCTGTGAGGTATCCAATAATTTTACTAATTTTTTTTCTATTTAAATTAGCCAGAGTCGTTTCTCTTGTTGCAAATGACTCCTCTGACAGTTACAGGGAGTTAGATTTAGCTGCTGTGAATTGTTCATGAGAGATAAAGAAAGTCGGATATTACATATACAGACCTAGACTGTCTCTTCTTTTGGCCCCACATCACCCTGCCCTTTACCATTTGGAACACCTCCAGGGTTTTGCCAAATAAATTTGTTTCTTCATTGATGACAGCTCCTTCCCCAAATATCCTACGTGGTCACTTCCTTCATTCTACTTCATTGATCTTTGCTTCATCTTCCAGAAATTTGCTTATATCTCTCTCTTGCTGCTGGTCCCCTCTCATTCTCTGTTCTATAGGTTGATAATGATTTACTTTACTATAATACTAAAGACATCTCAGGAGTAAGAGAAGATCAGTTTATTTGTTTAGTTTGTCATCTTGAATGTGAAGTCCCACGGTACTTTACTCATATTGGTATTATAGAACTTTGATATATAAAAAAAGTCATAAAATAATGTTACTTGTTAATGTTAATGAGTTAAAATTAATGATGATTAATTATTAATTTTTATATTTCTAGTCCCTAGTGTGGTAACCTATATTTTACTAAATATTTAGCTAATAATTAAATGAGTTAATTTACATACAGATTTTTAAATTACTTTGTAGGTAAGATGCCTATTCTGACTCAACTTTGTTGACTTTATGGTACCTAAGTCTCTGAATCACAGCTTATCCCTCTGTATTTTCAAGGAATTAATTTGCAACAAGGTCACATAATTCGAGTCATCAGGAATTAAAACACTTGAAATTAAAACTTGAGTTTTCAAAGTGACAAATGCTTATACCAAAATGATGAAGTCTTTAACAGCTACTTGATGGGAAGGAATAGCATCACCAATTTCTGTCCTAAGTGAAGAAATAAAAGTAAACATACTTAAAATGACAAGGTTAGTAGAGATAGACAAGGCTATATTTATTTTGACATTTGAGGAAATAGGGTTATTCATTTATATTTAAATAAAATACTTAAATGATGGTGTTTAAGTGAAAAATGGGCACCTCTCTAGCAGAAAGTAAAAGCAAGAATTAGTGGCAGATGGCGCTCAGTGAGTTTACTCATCAAGGCAACAGAATTGTCAGAATTGCTTTTCTTACTCATAAACTTTTCTACAAACTTAGAGACTTTGTAAGATCATTGGAGTAAGTTGTAAATAATTTCCTTTCTTCCACTCAAACACTAATTGAAATTATGCTTTATATTTAAGTAGAATTTGATACATAAAGATACACAAAGAATTTTCTATGATAGAAGTTAAAGTCTGATTTTCTTCTGGAAACCCATAATACTATAATTCAGAAGAATATAGATTTTGATTTTTCCTTTTGTTTGAAGTTTATAATAATAATTCAAGAGTCAGTGATGTGTTTAATATGCTTACTCTGGTGTATCATGAAAATTGAATTACCACCGATCTAGGTGTTATGGGTAGATCATTTAGATCAATCTATGAATGAATCTTTGTATATTTTATGAAGATTTCAGATAAAACACATTATTCATCTTAACTGTCAACATAGAATGACTATATTCTAGAGGGAACGTTAGGCAGTATTATCTCAAACTCCTCATTGCTTGATGTCTATCAGTGGCTCAATTTATAGGAGCTATACTTACCAAATCTTTGTATATTTTATGAAGATTTCAAATAAAACACATTATTCATCTTAACTGTCAACATAGAATGACTATATTCCAGCCTGAGGAATGTGGACTCCATTTATTTATCTCAATCAGAAACTCTTAATCTGGAAGCTTTAGATGAATTTCAGAGAGTTTGGTAACACCCTGAAATTATAGCCCTAATTTTGAGTGTATGTGTCTCCTCCTGGCAGTTGGTACCTTGCTCTTACCAAATTTGCAACAATATCCATATTTATTTATTTTTTAAAAAGATTTTATTTATTTGTTTGAGAGAGAGTGAGGGGGGAAGGGCAAAGGGAGAGGGAGAGAGAATCCCAAGCAGACTCTGCTGTGAAGCTCTACATGGGACTTGATCTCACAACCCTGAGATCATGATCTGAGCCTAAATCAAGAGTCTGATGCTTAACCGACTGAGCCACCTAGGGGCCCCAACAAGATCCATATTTAAAAATGGTTAAGGGGGTGCCTGGCAACAATCAGTTTGTTCTCTGTATTTATAAGTTTCTACTTTCTGTTTATTTATTCTTTTTTTTTTTTTAGGTTCCACATATAAGTGAAATCACATGGTATTTGTCTTTCTCAGTCGGATTTATTACACCTAGTATCTATGTTGTCCATCCATGTTGTCACAAATGGCAAGATCTCATCCTTTTTTATGGCTGTATAGTATTCCTCTGTGTGTGTGTGTGTGTGTGTGTGTGTGTGTGTGTGTGTGACATCTTTGTTATCCATAGAATGCATCTTTTGAAGATTGTTGTTATTTTCTTGGTACGATGCCACCAGCCTATTTTGAAGAATATTTCAAGAAAGAGTCATATCATGCCATTCATTCATTCACTCATTCATTCAGTTAATATATAGAAAGCACCTAGTAGGTGAGAGGCAGTCTTCTATGTGTGAAGGATATAATGATGAAAAGGAAATAGTAAAAAAAAAAAAAAAAAAATCTCTTGGTCTAGTGGAGTGTACATTCTAGTGGGGAGAGTTAGACAATAAGCAAGAAAAACAAGAAGTCATATTCACATTAGATAGTGTGAAGCAATAAGGAGAATTTTCACATTATCAGCAGGAGAATTTTCACACTATCAGCAGGTATGCCATGTTGGGGTGGGGGTGTTGAAATTTTAGATGGGCTAGTCAGGAAAGGCTCTGAGAAGGTGACTCAGACAAAGGAAGAGCAGTAGTTGATGAGATCAGAGGGTCAGTCGAGGTCCAGGACCTTGTAGTTCTGTGTAGGACTCAGACTTGTACTCAGAGTGAAAAGGAAAGTACCATAGTGTTTGGGGCAAGACAGACATGATCTAGACCACTCTGGCTGCTGCGCTGAGAATAGACTAAACTGGAAAGTAAGGGCAGCAGCAGGGAGACTAGGTAGAAGGCGCTTCTGACTCTCTGGGGAAGAGATGATGGTGGTTTAGAATAGGGTCTTGGCAATGGAGGGGCTGAGAAACCGTTGAATTGTGAAGTTCCCATGAAACTGGTGTGATTAGGATGCTCCTGACGATGTTACCTGTTTTGAAGTTACTCAGGCAAAAATTTCTGTCTGTTCTTAGTGTTAGGATTATTTGAACATTCCCCCTAAGCTGTTGGTTTTGTTTTAGTGTAAAAGTACTCTGAATGTATAATTGAACAATTTGATCATAAGAAAGCATAAAGAAAATTAATAGTTCACCTTTAAAAAGTGAATTCAACTTAATGGCATTGTGTATATTACACTTCTTTTGGTGATCTTACCAGTAGTTTTTGCTTTGCTTGATTTTTTTTTCTCACAGCTTAAAAATTTCTGCCCTTTTTTTTTTTTTTGGGTATTATTTGTGTTTCTGCAAACCTCTTTATATATCCCTTTCTGGTACAGTGTAGGGTCGTATAAATATTTGTCTCATTGAGTCTAAGTAAGGGACCATATTTCACACTCTCTTCAAGGTTGCATCTATGCCCTTTTCATTGTTGTGGTTGTTTCTCTGTTACGTAAGAGTGAAACCTGCCTGCAAGAATTCAAACCATAAGAATAGTTTGTGTTTTACATGGAACATTAAATAAAAGAATACTTGTCTTATATAAGCAAGAACAACTGATCTGTTTGGTCATTTGACTCAGCAGATTAGTTGAGTCAAATCAATTGTTGGACTGAGTTATTTGCCACCAATCAGTTCATTCAAAACACTTAGTCCAATGATATGTTGTATCTATGACACATCCTGATTATGAAACTTGCTCTTAGGTTTATTTTAAGAGATATTTTTAAAAAGTTTTTATTTAAATTCCAGTTAGTTAACATACAGTGTAATAATTAGTTTCGGATATAGAATGTAGTGACTTAATACTTCCATACCACAGCCCGTGCTCATCATAGCAAGTGCCCTCCTTAATCCCCATCGATTATTTCACCCAACCCCCCAACAACCTCGCCCTAGGAGAGAATTTTATATCAGAAACAGGTATCAAAAAATTCATATGATTAGATAATGAAGAGTCCAAAGACTGAACGGATGTTTGGAAATCCTAAAGACACATTGTGATATCTGTGAAAAAAGAACCAAACTTCTGATGAAAACCGAGAGGCTGAAAAACAAATTTGTCAGACTGCAAAATATTTATGCTCATCCCTTTTCTTCCCGAGAGTCATTAAGTCATGAACTAAACAAATGTGTTTTCCTGTTTACTCATCACATGGTACCAATTCTCAGATGTGACTTATGAGACATGTTTCTCACTTCATATTGTATAATATTCTTTGTGGTAAAGCTGTGACTTCTATTTTAAAATAAACTCTCTCAGAATTATGGGAAGCTCTGAAAAGGATTGTAGAGCTCATCCGTCAGGGGGATTTGTACACGAGGAACCTGAGGTCTAGAGTGTTGAAGTCCCAAGTCCTACAGCTGATTAGTCAGAGAGTCTAGATTAACTTTCAAGACTCCTGACACCTAATTCAGAGCTTTTTACCTTAGATTAACTTTTTGTAGTGAACTGAATCCCCAGTTTGAGGTAACAAAAAACACTGGAACAACAAAAGCGTTTAGGCTTTCATTACAAATCAGAGCCCAATATATTAAAATTATGCTGCCATTCTAATTCATGATGTCCTAGTACAAATAATCTTATTCATGATGTATTTCAAATTGAGTAGACTTCATGGGAAAGCTTATCTCTTGAAGTAACCCTATCATTTGGACATATTAAGCCATCAACCTTTCCTTAGATTACTCTGATAACTCTCCAACGTATTACTGCATCTGCAAAATAACACTAGGGGTTTCCAAAAGTATACAGGGAAATTTCCTCCTCTTTATTGGAAATGAATATACAGTCATTACCTATGCTATAACTGTTTCGCTTTGTAGTATCACAGTGAATGTAATGGCTTTAGAAAATAGAAATTTAAGAGCTGAGTATGAAAAAAAATTAAGGTTCGATGGTGTACATATTGAATCAACCTTATGAACACTTTTGTTTAGTTAAAAATTTGGTGTTATCCTATGATGCCTTCCCTGGTTTGTCATAGCATAAAGGAACATTAAAAAATTTTTGAATATGCCATATATGAATGTGTGGCTTATATTTTAACTGTGTAAGATAGCATGTGCACGGGAATGAGTCTATAATGTCTAGCTCTGCTTTAATGTGAGACACTTCTCCGATATTGATGCACAGTATTATAGAGGATTGAAATTTAAAGACTTATAATCCTTTTCCTTTTATATTTTCCCAGACAGCTTGTAGAGATAAATGTCAGGCATTTTTGTGTGTTGTGTGTGTATTTGTTTTAGATGTACTGTTTTTCAGGTCTACTTCTCTGAAGTAAGATGACTTGTCAAAAATTCTGTGCGGCTTTATTACATTGGGGTAAGTAATTTGCTTTTTAAGTGTCCATATATAAGAGATTTTTGCCCTTAGAGAGGCTGTTTCTTTTATTGGCTAGCAGAATTTTTCCTGTCTGCAGTTAGAAATTCTCATGCTCATGATTAAAAATACAAACCAAACAAAAGCGTAAGTGTGAAAATAAACACCCTTCCCAATCTCCTGGGAACAACCTGATGTGTAGCTTTCCAGAACTATAACACACAAAGCACACACAATTCCTATCTATGGTTGCAAAAACAGAATTGGTCTGTATCTATTGTTCTGTTTTTCTTTTTCTGCTTAATAGTTTTTCAATTTATCATGACAACTTTTTTTTTTACTGAGTACTTACTCATATCTTTATTCATTTAATGGTTGCATAGCAATGAACTTATAACTATGCCTTAAATTATTAATTTACTTGACCAAATCCCCACTGATGGACATTTCTTTCTCTGTAACAAATAATGCTGCATTGAAATCCATACATATATCTTTGTATATTTGGGAGAGTATTCCTGTTGATTAATTATTAAAGAGGAATTTCTATGTTAAATAGTATGCACATTTAAAAATTTGGTAGGTACTGTGAAATCTTCTCTGCAAAGCTTTGCATTATTTGCAGTACCAACACAAATATATGAATCCTATCCCATTGCATTTCTGTCAAAGATGTATATTATCATTCTTCTACCTTTTTGCCCTGTCAGATAAGGAAAACGTGACATCTCATTTCAGTTTTATTTACTTGATTATTTGTGAGGTTAAAAACTGTTTATTGGCCATTTATATTTCTTTTTTTTTTTAAAGATTTTATTTATTTATTTGACAGAGAGAGAGAGAGATCACAAGTAGGCAGAGAGGCAGGCAGAGAGGGGGGAAGCAGGTTCCCCGCTGAGTAGAGAGCCCGATGTGGGGCTCAATCCCAGGACCCTGAAATCATGACCTGAGCTGAAGGCAGAGGCTTTAACCCGCTAGGCCACCCAGGCGCCCACCATTTATATTTCTTATGCAGTTTTCTAAATCATGTACTTTGACCATTTTGTTGCTGGATTTTATCTTCGTGCGTTTTCAAAATTTCTAAAATGTCACTGATATTTAGTACTGTATTAGTCAGGGTTCTCCAGAGAAACAGAACCAGGAGGATTTATAGAGAGAGATAAAGAGATTTATTATAAAGACCTGGCTCACAAGATGGTGGAGGTTAGGAAGTCCCATGACCTTTGGTTGGTAGGCTGGAGAACCAGGAGAGCTGATGGGTTAAGTCCTAGTCTGGATACTGGCAGGCTTGAGACCCCAGAAGAGCTGATGTTCAGTTTGAGTCTGAAGGAAGGAAAAGACTGATGTCAGTCAGGCAGCTAGATTTCCCTCTAACTCAGCCTTTTTCTTTTATTCAGGTCTCCAATTGATCCATAAGGTCCATCCATGTTAGGGAGGGCAATCTGCTTTTCTCACTTTACTAATTCAAATGTTAAGTTCATCTAGAACATCCTCACAGACACACCCAAACTACTGTTTGACCAAGTGACTGAGTACCCCGTGGACCTAGACAAGGTGACACATAACCTTAATCATCGCAAGCCCTTAACCATTTATTATGTTTTGCAAATTTTTTCTTCCTGCCCATTGTTTGCTACTTTGTTTTCTTTTATAGTATAGAAAATTTATTTGTGCCTACTAACACCCTTAAACATGTGTAGGAACAAGATATGGTGACATTTGAATGTTTTAATTTTAATTTAGTAAATGTAGCATTATTAAATTATAAATGTATATATATCAGATGATAATCAAAACTAATTCTCTGTATCACGGAACAGTTTACTTGGTGATAATATGTAAAATATATCGCTACGACACAAAATAATGGATTTATTCTTAAGTGGAAGGGAGATGCCATTTTAAATGCTATTCTACATTATAACTCCAGTAGACAATGACAAGTGTAATGTTATAAAGGGATATTACCAAGGGATAGTGTTTACATTGAACATTTCCATCTTGAATACCACCAGAAGAATTAAATGTATACTAGTCTTCCTCCTACCCACTGCAGGAGTATCCTCAAGAGAAAGCTTACAGATGATTTTTTTACTGTCATGATTTTAGCTACTATGAACCATAGCATGCTTCTGTTTGAAATTAGTCACCCATTGCCAATGGTTTTTTTAAAACATTTTATTTATTTATTTGAGAGAGAGAGAGAAAGAGCCTGAGTGAGGTGGGGAAGGGTCAGAGGGAGAGGGAGAAGCAGACTACCCGCTGAGCAGCAAGCCCAAGGCCTGGCTCCATCCCGGGACCTGGATCATGACTTGAGCAGAAGCCAGACACTTAAGCAACTGAGCTACCCAGGTGCCCCGCCCACCAGTGACTTTTGAGCATACTATTCTCTCGCTTGTTTCTCATTGCATTCTAGAGATATTTTGATTAAAAAAAAAACAAACCTAAAATCATCTAGTTTAGGCTGTGTTCCAAGTTTTTTAAAATTCAAGTCAGGCTAGGGGCATCTGGGTGCCTCAGTCAGTTAAGCATCTGCCTTCAGCTCAGGTCATGATCCCAGAGTCATAGGATCGAGCCCTGCATCAAACTCCTTGCTGAGTAAGGACCCTGCTTCTCCCTCTTCCTCTGCCCGCTGCTCCTCCTGCTTGTCTCTGTCACGTAAATAAATAAAATCTTAAAAAAAAATTAAAGTCAGGCTATTTTTCACAAAACCCATTTTATCCAGCAACCATATTGGGAGCTCATCCAGCTGTCCACCTGTGTGTTCTAAGCATCTCCTTGGCTAATCCTATCTGAAGGTGCTCTTATGAATTTCTCTACAAGTCTTCCTTGTGCATACTGTTCGTTCTCTTTGTAGCCATCTATAGATTTGCAGAAAATACCCATGATAACTCCACTGTTAACGGATTTCAAAAAACCTATGCTACAAGGGACTATCAAAAACTAACAACATACTCCCTCTCTCTTATATTTTCTAATTTTTATTAGGCTCCACTGAGTGTGTTTCTTATTAGTTTACCAAAAGGTATGTTGTTTGATGAAGTTGTGTGAATCAGAAGAGTTCTTGGGATGTTGTTACCATGATAACATATACCTTCAGATGGAAATTCTGGATTCCTGGCTGTTTAGGGTTCATCTGGAGGGAAAGAAATACTATTTGCAAAAGAAGCAAGTAAAATAGATCCATCTTTTATTTTTTTATTTCTTTTTTCTTTTTTTTTTTTAGGATTTTATTTATTTATTTGACAGAGAGAGAAATCATAAGTAGGCAGAGGCAGGCAGAGAGAGAAGGGGAAGAAGGCTCCCTGCTGAGCAGAGAGCCCGATGCGGGGCTGGATCCCAGGACCCCGAGATCATGACCTGAGCCGAAGGCAGAGGCTTAACCCACTGAGCCACCCAGGTGCCCCTAGACCCATCTTTTAATTAAACTGATTCAATAGTTGCTATGTCTATGACATTCATTATTACATTTTAAATTTCAAATACTTCTTTGAGGATTTTAGGCTCATTTCAGTTCAGCCAACTGAATATTCCATATGCAGCTAGAAAATGTGCTTTTAATTAACACCAACAAATATTCAGAGTTTTGTAAAACCAAATAAACAACCTATTTTTATTGACATGTGCTAATTTCAGAAACATATGTGAGAAAGATGAAATTCAAAGGAACACAATTGTAATGAGGAGTCACTTTTGGTGATGTTAAAATATCACAAAGGTTATCAGTGTGGGCAAAATATTAATCATGTTGGCCATGTTTGCTTTAATTTTTGCATCTGATACATTTTTATGTTAGTTTATTTTTATGGAAAAGTTTATAAATCAAACTAACAGTCATTACCTATATATTGTTTAGATATTTTTACATATATTACTTTTATAATTTAAAACATTTTTTGTGAACTGATTTTTTAAAAATTGTAATTTCGTTACATTTTTACATTTACCCTAATTCTTCAAAATTCTCATTCCATGCAAATCCATGCAAAATTCTCAGAATTCTCATTCTGCATAGGTTTGTATGTGAGGCAAGCTGTTGAATTATATGAATAACTTGTAAAAGAAATAATTATTGAGAATTAATTATTATTTTATTTTCAATTATTGACTAAAAATCAAGTACCACTTTTGAGAATTTTTTTGGGTATGAGATTATATAATTATTCTTAATTTTTATATGTCTAAAAAGTGAGAGTTGTCTTGAATCAGCAATGGAATTTTCCTGTCATCGTGCATTGATTCTTGGACAGTGCATTAAAGACATGTCTTAGACAATGTCATATATCTGAGGATCATGGGTAGATTCAAGAGATCATCCGGCTGTGCTGATGCTGAAGGCAAACCCTTTCTAAAAACACTCGTAGTGCTAACATTCTGGTAATATTTTCTTTAAGAAATATTATAACAACACTTTAATATTTGCTTATATAATTGCACATCCAGATATTTCCCACTTATACTGAAAGCTCATTAGAATAATGTTTTTAAGTGTTCAACATCACTCGCCATCAGGGAAATACAAATCAAAACCACAGTGAGATACCACCTCACACCTAGTCAGAATGGCTAAAATTAACAATTCAGGAAACAACAGATGTTGGTGAGGACGCGGAGAAAGGGGAACCCTCCTACACTGTGGGTGGGAATGGAAGCTGGTGCAGCCACTCTGGAAAACAGTATGGAGGTTCCTCAAAAAGTTGAAAATAGAGCTACCCTATGACCTAGCAATCGCACTACTGGGTATTTACCTGAAAGATACAAATGTGTTGATCTGAAGGGGCACATGCACCCCAATGTTTATAGCAGCAATGTCCACAATAGCCAAACTATGGAAAGAGCCTAAATGTCCATCAACAGATGAATGGATAAAGAAGATGTAGTGTGTGTGTATATATATATATATATATATATATATATGTATAGTATACTCACACACACACACACACACACACACACACTGGAATATTATGCAGCCATCAAAAAACCAAAATCTTGCCATTTACAATGATATGGATGGAACTAGAGGGTATTATGCTAAATGAAATAAGTCAAACAGAGAAAGACAATTATCATATGTTCTCTCTGATATGAGGAATTTGAGAAACAAGACAGAGGATCATAGGGGGAAGGAGGGAAAAATGAAACAAGACGAAACCAGAGATAGAGACAAACCATAAAAGACTCTTAATCTCAGGAAACAAATTGAGGGTTTCTGGAGTGGAGGGGGTGGGAGGGATGGGGTGGCTGGGGGATGGACATTGCTGAAGGTATGTACTATGGTGAGTGCTGTGAATTGTGTAAGACTGATGAATCACAGACCTGTACCCCTGAAACAAATAAAACATTATATGTTAATAAAAAAATTTTTTTTTAGAAAAAGCAATTGAAATATTTAGCTACAATTTTTTCATTAAAATATAAATATAGAAGGCTAGATTAATCAGGAAAATGAAGCATGAATTTCCAAAAAGAGGTGCTAAAGGGTAAAGTTATCTCAGTAAATTAATGTACCTTTCCAAGAGTATCGCACGTGGTATAATGGAAGAACAGAGCTCTGCATTAGGTGTAGATTGAGCACGGAGAAAGTTAAATAACTGAGTGCTACATGGTTTAATCTCAGATACTTCCTATTTATGTCTTAATCAAAATGATTAATTGTTTTTCTGTGTGTCTTTTTAATATCCTAACAGAATTTATTTATTTGACAACTGCATTTAACTTGGCATATCCAATTACTCCCTGGAGATTTAAGCTGTCTTGCATGCCACCGAATACAACCTATGACTTCCTCTTGCCAACTGGAATCTCAAAGAACGCTTCCAATTTGAACGAACATTATGAGGCAGTTGTTGAAGCTAAATTGAATTCGAGTACTACCTACTTTTCTAACTTATCTTCCAAAACAACTTTCCACTGTTGCTTTTGGAGCAAGGAAGATAAAAACTGTTCTGTACATGCAGACAACGTTGACGGGAAGGCCTTTGTTTCAACAGTGAATTCTTTAGTTTTTCAACAAATAGGTAAGTATATTAATGTTCCAAGCATTACCTATTAACTGTTTTTTTTTTTAAGATTTTATTTATTTATTTGGCAGAGAGAGAGCACAAGCAGGCAGAATGGTAGGCAGAGGAAGAGGGAGAAGCAGGCTCCCGGAGGAGCAGGGAGCCTGACACAGGGCTCGATCCCAGGACCCTGGGATCATGATCTGAGCTGAAGGCAGTTGTTTAACCGACTGAGCCACCCAGGCGCCCATTAACTGTTTTAAACAAAATGTTTTCCTTCTCTGAAACCTGTATGAAATAGATGTAATACGGATGGGATTCTTAACACATATCATCATTTTCTATTAGTAATAAAATTGATTCATCATGTGACCAAATGAATGAGCCCCAAATTATTTTATATTTTATAAAAATACAATGAGGGAACTCTTTTTACCTATAAATTCATTTCTTGCAATCTTCTAAATTTGCTTTAAAAGAGAAAGAGCACACCTTATTTTGTTGAATAGATAAAATATCCAAAATATTCAACTGTTGGGGGTGCCTGGGTGGCTCAGTCAGTTAAGCGTCTGCCTTCAGCTCAGGTCATGATCTCAAGGTCCTGGAATTGAGTCCTGCGTCTAGCTCCCTCCTCAATGGGGAGTCTGCTTCTCCCTCTCCCTCTGACTTCCCCCCACCCCTGGCTCATGTTCTCTGTCTGTCTCTCTATCTCTAATAAATAAATAAAATCTTTAAAAAATATTGAACTGTTGAATTATTTAAATTTTAAAACACTTATGAATAATATTTGTTCAAGCAAGGAATCTCTCTGTAGCCAGTTACATATTTTAAATCAGGGGGATTTTGTTGTTTAGGGATAATGCATACTGAATGTAGCTAGTGTAGTTAATAATTCTGCATCTGAAAATCAAAACCACAAAATTATTTCCAAGCCTTCTGGAAAAGCTAACAGAGCAGAGTCAATCGATTCAGTAATACAAAGAGACCTACAGTATGAAAATAGAGGCACGCATAAGTATAGCACTCCTATAAAGGGTTAGTCAGAATTTCTCAGTCTCAACATTATTAACATTTTGGGCCAGACAATTCTTGGTTATGGGGGGCTGTTCTGTGCATTGTAGGATGTTTAGCAATATCCCTGGCTTCTGCCTATTAGATGCAAGTAGCTCCTTCCCCAAAACTCATCTCCAAACGTTGCCAGATGCACCTGAGGGCCAAATTGTCCCTGGTTGAACATCACTGATTAGATGGAAGAGACGCTCTAGTTCATTGAAGTCAGCTTAGGAGTAAGAGTAAAGCATAAATATACAATAAAATCAGAGTTTTAAAACAAGTTAGTAGTAATAACTCCTAGTGTTTTCAAATGAGTCTATGGCCATTAATTCATAAAATTCACTTAATTTTAAATGAGGCATTTTTTTTAATTTGTAGGGGAACTTAACTTAGCCATTTGACAATCATTAAATATACCAAGAGTGAACTTAATAAGACAGGGTCTTTGTGATGAGCTTTGAAATGATCAAAAACTGTCAGTGCTTTCTTCAGTTTTCAAGAGGAATGATTATGATGCTGTAGATTTAAATTTTACACATAAATAAAGCTTCCATAACTAGTCACTTCTTAGTGAGTCTAACTAAAATTGGTAGGTTAAGTAGCGGTTGCTGAGGATTTCAATAGATTGTTCTACCAGGCATGCTGTTTACTTCATAAGGGCTCAACAGTGTTGTAAAATCCCTACCAGCTAGAAATTCTTCAGCTTTGGGGACATATGTTAGCGTTGTCTTGGGTTAGCCATTATGTGTAGTTGTTGCTATTCTTGCTTTTTAAATTACAAATCACCAATAATTTATTACCAGGTGAGTTTTCCAGTGCACGGCGAAGTATACTTGCATCAGTTGTATTTGGGGCCTATAATATTACAATAACAAGAGTTCAAGACAGGAATCATAGTTCACATGTGAATCACTGTGCTTTTATTGCTAAAGCAGACTCAGAAATCCTGCTCCACATTTGCTCATACCTTGATATCGATTATTTTCTTTTCTCTTCGAAAGTGAGCATGAGCTGAGCTAGGTGACTTTTGAGGTCTTTTGTCCTACTTAAGCAGTTGAAGATTTAAAAAAAAAAAAAAAAAAGTTTGAGACTTTAACTCTCTTACTTTACCTAAAAGGAAACTGGGGGCTTCAGGGGCTAGGTGACTTAGGCAGATATACCCCTGGTTAGAGCTGTTTTTTTTTATCTCTCAGAATAGGTAATGGAAGTTGTATCAGAACACTGGTAAATTTAATTTAGTTCTTCTCTTTCACTGAGTTGTTCTGAATGTTTTTCAGATTTAATGTAGTTTATTTTTAATTCAGGTGCAAACTGGAACATACAGTGCTGGATGAAAGAGGACCTGAAATTATTCATCTGTTATATGGAGTCATTATTTAAGAATCCTTTCAAGACTTATGACCTTAAGGTCCATCTTTCATATGTTCTGTAAGTACCAAATAAATTAATTTGGAAATTTCTACAATTTTTTTTTTAATGCAAGAGCTTCCATATACAGAAGTGGATTATGAAAACTCTCCTCTCCCTACGTTTCCTTGTGTATGTACGTACATTTCTAGGAGGCAGTTTTACATATTTTTCATGCAATATTCATATCTATTAGGTCTCCTCTTTGCTTGTCCAGTTGATTAAGGTAGCAAGACACAGCAGTTATGGATGGGTGTATATTCTGCAAGAAGGGTGAACTCAATTCAGGGGTCTTAGATATTTGAGTGAAAACTTGTTATACATTTCTTTTTCAGGTAGATTTTTTTTCCCACATCTTTGATCATTTTATTAGCTTAAAAATATAAGTGCTCAATATTTATTTGTGCAGGCTAGAGAGCCAACCTGGTGGTTTTAAATAGCCATACACTCATAATTCCAGCGAAGACATCATTCAAGTTTCCTAATAACTCCAGTGACAATACGTATCATTTCTAGGTGAATTTTAGCTCGTTAAAATTTTTTCTAATTTGTTCTTTTCTGTGATGCTTAAGGAGAAGGAGACTCATTCCCTTCAGTTCTACAGTTTTTGAGAGCATACCATTGGGGGGCGATGTGCTAGAAACTGTCCGTATGAGCATGAGTCAAGATAGAAAGCAGAATGGTGGTTACCAGGGACAAGGGGTGGGGGTGATGGGGAGTTCTTGTTTAAATACGTACTGAGTTTCAGTTTGGGAAGGGAAGAAGAGTTCTGAAGCTGGATGGTGATGACGATTACCCGACAATGTGAATGTACTATTGTCACTGAACTGTATACTCAAAATGGTAAATTTTATGTTATGTATATTTTAAATAAAATAATTATATTAATTATATATTTAAAATAATCATTTTAAATTAAAATAATTTATTTGTTAAAATTTAAACTCCATTAACTAACATATAGTACCTCCTTATAAATTCAAAGAATTAAAAAAAAGAAACTTAAAGGGGCACCTGGGTGGCTCAGTGGGTTAAAGCCTCTGCCTTCGGCTCAGGTCATGATCTCAGGGTCCTGGGATCGAGCCCCACATCGGGCTCTCTGCTCAGCAGGGAGCCTGCTTCCCCCTCTCTCTCTGCCTGCCTCTCTGCCTACTTGTGATCTCTCTCTCTGTCAGATAAATAAATAAAATCTTTAACAAAAAAAAAAAAGAAACTTAAAGGTGTTAAAAAAAGAAGAAGAAATGATCTCTGTCTTGGAGGCATCACAGACTAGTGGTCGGGGCAGATATGCACATAGCTTCAGTTGTAGTGCTTACTATTGTATGTTACTTAGGTATGTACGTGAAACCATGGGAGCACAAGATTGTTGTGGAAGCCTTAGGTGGAGATGTCTAGTGCAGCTGAATTCTAGATGACTCCGGAAGCCTGCTAGCCCCTGCCACTTTGTGCAATTCTCGTTAGGGCCAACGTCCTGAATGGGACCGTCTCTGATTGGTGAGAACGTGCCCCCAGCTGCCAGTGTTTGAGCTGTACGAAATGTTAGATTTTCCAGACAAATGCTGGGTAGCCAGGAAACCTAGATTCATGTTCACAAAGGAAACAACTGCGCTATAGATCTCTAGACGCCAACAAAGTAACAGGTTCTAAAGTGGGAAAGGTTGGAGTAAAAATTGGTAATGCACGGCCAAGGGTGGACATCTAAAGGACAGGAAAGAATGAGCTTGTTTCTAGTCTGTAGATTATGACCCAGCAGGGAGAGAAAGGTTGAAGAGATGGTAGAAGGGAACCCATTGAAGATCTATGACAGAGAGTGAATATTTAAATAAGCAAGGTCCAGGAAAAGAGCACAGAGGGAAGGTTGGTCTTAAAATGAAGGAGGCTCACTTCAACTTTGAGTCATGAGGAAAGAAAGGAAACACTCTTTTGGTTGGAGATATATTTGAAGTTTAGCGCAGAAAATTTCCTACTTTATTGAGCAAAATAGATTTTAGGTCAGAGAAAAGAATTCCTTTGCAATGTAGCACATTCCTACGATGACCTAAATATTTTGGATTGTGATCAGAAGCTCTCTGGCTGTCTATTCAAGAGAATTTCAAACATTATCAGCAAGGTAGGGCAGCGTGCTTGGTGTTAAAGCTCTGTGACTGTTTGTAAGGATAAATTTTATTATGTATAGATTATATTTACATCTTGAGGTTTGCATTTTCAGAAAAAGATACACGTGAATATATCAGAATATTACAAAATTGCGTAGTAACTTAGCTATAGCTGAGAATTTTCACTTCACTTCATTCAGTTAAGTAGTCACTGCTCTATTCATGTAAATTGTCAGACCCAGGAAAATGAGAAAATTATGATAAATTAACTAGATTTTTAACTTGCTCACACGATGAATTTAGCAGATTCTTTTGACCTGCTTTTATTTTATTATTATTATTATTATTTTTAGAGAGGGAGAGAGAGAGAATCTTTTTTTTTTTTTTTTGGGAGAGAGAGAATCTTAAGCAGGCTGCACACCCAGCATGGAGCCCAACTCAGGGCTCCCTCTCACGACCCTGAGATCATGACCTGAGCTAAAATCAAGAGTTGGGTGTTTAACTGACTGAGACACCCAGGCACCCCAACCTGCTTTTATTTTGAACTCAGGTTTCTAAAAATATCGGTACAGGAAAACTTAACCGTAATTGCATGCAGTTTGAGAAATATTGTGGGGTTGTGGGTTTTTTCTCTCCTCCCACATTAATTTTTCTCTCCTTTATACAATTTGGTTAATATGTCCATTTTATCCATTTTTACATGCTGTTTCTGTCTTGAATTCTGTTGTGTGCATCTTTGGGCACTATATCTCCAAATAATTTAAATAAGACTTTCCAGATTAGGAGGAAGAGATGGTCAGTATAATGAACAATACCTCCATGGGAGGGAAAATCCTTAAGGGTGGTTTCTGTAAGAAGAGTTTTTAAATCAAAATCCCCTTCTCCAGACATTAGAGAATTCTTGAGAGAAATCTTTCAAATGCTTCCATGTGTAAATAAGTATGTTTCTTAAAGGAACTAAAACCTAATGTTTATAAGGGATTTAAAGCCCTATAAATCTTGAGGCACCTGGGTGGCTCAGTGGGTTAAAGCCTCTGCCTTCGGCTCAGGTCATGATCTCAGGGTCCTGGGATCAAGCCCCACGTCGGGCTCTCTGCTCAGCGGGGAGCCTGCTTCCCCCTCTCTCTCTGCCTGCCTCTCTGCCTACTTGTGATCTCTCTCTGTCAAATAAATAAATAAAATCTTTAAAAAAAAACAAAGCCCATAAATATGTCCCTTAAGGGAAAGCATTGTTTGAGCTCAGATATTAATGTTTGTAGAGAATCCAAAGGAGAGATACCATAGAAATGTACTATTTTGGAACTGCTTTAGGACGTTTTCTCTTTGACCTGGAAGAGAAATCCCTTTCTTCCTTTATGAGATGTCTGCTGTGTGCACCAGCCACTGAGCTGAGTGTGGGCAACCATGCTGAGCAGTTCAGACACAGCCCTTGCCCTCCTGGAGCTAACAGTGATGACGGGGGACATAACAAAGTTCGAAAACCCTGTGATGAAATAAACACAGGGACTTGTGAAAACCCATACAGACAGGCACTAGAAATATCTGCCTGGATTACAGGGGGACACAGAATGAACCAGGTAGAGTGAGGAGCATTTGCAGGGTCCCACAGGTCACATCTGGACATTTGAGGACATGGAAAGGTAAGTACGGTTGGGTTATAAAGCTGGGGAATGGTGAGACATGGAGGTGGATGAATAAGTAAGGGTCATCCAAGGAGTTTGGACTTCTGTAACTGCTAGCACCTAGTTTACTTTGTCTCTATACTATTCCCCTATCAGCATTCTTGGTGATTTCCATGTCCGTATGGATGATCTTCAATTTCTTGAAGGCTTTACTTTCCCTATTCTTGTTTCTTCACCCTATCTAGTTCACCCGTTCTCGTGGACCTACTGCAGACCTTGCCATTACTGGTAAGCATGCTGTCTGTAATTTCAGTTTCAAGGATCCCACTCTCTGACCATCTCCTCCCCCTCCTCCTCCTCACCTCAGGCTTATTCCCTCTGTTGTCTCAATGTCAGGAATAATTCTCCAGTTTCTTGGCTCTGCCTTCTGAATTTCTTTTTCTCCCATTTCTTCTGCACATCTCTGCAGCGGGGGAATATTCTCAGCACAATTTTGGGAATCCAATGGCTTTGTTTCACTTTGTACCCTTTCAGTCTGAGCTAGTAGTGTTTCCGCTACCGTGTCCTCTCACAAGAACCAAACAGCCTCCTGTGAATCTCACTGTGGTTCACCCCATTAGATAAAAGCCCACAGATCTCTTAGAGATAAGCCCTCCTTTGCCTTCTCTTTGATCTTTGCTTGGAAGCCATGTCCTAGCAGTGACATCTGTGCCATCTAGAGAGACTAGGTATCTCGGAGCTCTCAAGTCTTGGTTTCTTTTGTTTAACAGCCCTTTGCTCAATATGTATCTCTCCTCTTGTGGCAAGAAGAAGCCAAGAGGCACCTTCAAACACCTGCTTGGCAATTTCCTGCAGCAGATCACCCAGTCCAGGAGGCACACGCTGCGTAAAACTTGCTTTCTGCCCTACGTAAGATTCTCTTTCCTCCAGTTTCCAGTACGCGTTCCTCACTTCCTCTTGCACTCCCACTGGCAGTGTCCTCAAACTCCACATTTCCGCTCACAGTCTATTCAAGGCAATTTAGGCTTTCTTTAGCCAGCTTCTCCAAATTGTTCCAGCCTCTGTCTGTCACCTGGTTCTAAAGGCACTCCCACATTTTTAGGTATGTTTGTATGGCATTATCCCATTTCCATGTACCAATACCTGTCTTGGTTATCTATGCTGTATAATAAGCTACCCCAAGTTTAGCAGCTTAACACAACAATCATTTATCATCTCACCAGCCCTGTGGGTCAGGAATCCAGGTGCAGCTTAGCTGGGGACACGTGCCTCAAGGTCTCTCACAAGGTTGCAGTGAAGATGTCAGCTAGAACTGCAGTTATTTCAAGGCTTGAGTTCAGGAGGATCTGTTTCCTGGGCTTCCTAGTTCCTCGTGGGCCATTAGACGGGGGGCCTTAGTTCCTCCTAGGCTGGGACTGGACGTCTCCTTCTGTTCCTTGTCTTATGGATATCTCCATAGGGTATGCTACAACAGGGCAGCTGACTTCCCTGAGAGAGAGCCAGAGACATTCCTTGATGACCTTGCTTTTGATTTTCAGCAGGAAAATGGGTGCGGTGGAGGGGGGAGAGATTCTCTTATGATTGCTTTTCTCATGAAAACCTACCAGCCTGCTCATATCAGTGCCCATGCAGCATCCTTCTCTTCTCTAATCACGGATGAATTCTCTGTGTTCCAATCTCAAGCAAACCATTTCTCGTGTGTTTTGAGTCCCATCCCCTGTAGCCTACTCAAGGACTTTGCTTTTGTAGTTATCCCCTCTCTTCCTTGCGTTATCGAGCTTTCTTCTCAGCTGATAACGTGCTGTAATAACTGCCATTTAAGACATAGATCACACATTCCATCAAGACACCACCCCATTTCACTGCTTCCTTTAAAGAAAATCAAGTTTTGAAGTATTTGAATATATTATATTTTCAGAAGTTAATATATAAAGTCACCAAAAGTTCCTTCTGGCCATGAGGGAGTAATACAGTCTGGGATTACTCTTCTGTCATAAACAACTAGAGAACTTGATAAAATGTAGGAAACATCTACTTCCAGATACGGGACAAAAGCAGAACAGAACTGTGATTCCTTTTTTTTTTTTTCTTTAAAAGATTTTATTTATTTGAGAGAGAGAGAGAGCACCGAGGGAGAGGGAGAAGCAGACTCCCCACCTAGCAGAGAGCCCAATGTGGGGCTCAACCCCGGGACCTTGAGATCATGATCTGAGCCAAAGGCAAACACTTAACCAGCTGAGCCACCCAGGCGCTCCTGTGATTCCTGAGAAAAGGAAACAAAGTGAATCCTGAATTACTCAGGCTTTCTGGACTAGAGGCAATTTTCAGAACTTAGCACAGGGTCGGGAAACTCAAGTGGATCCCAGTGATATTGCTGGATCAAAGAGACAGAGGTAGGAGTTCAGAGAGTGTAAGGAGGCTTGAATTTGTGAGGCAGAGTATTTGAAGGAGGGAATACACAGAATTAGTACTGGGGTCCCCTTGACTGATTACCAGTCTGCCCATGTTGTTGGGTAAGAAACACTGACCTGAGTAAGAAACACTAGGAAGAGAACAGTCACCAGGAACTATAAGCTAAACAATTCCCAAAAGTTACATAGGGCCAAGAATAATTGAAATTTCCACCAAGCAGATTGGTGAATATCAATGACAGTCAGTAGAAACCCCATAATAGCCACATTCTAAAAGTGGGGCCAAATTAGCCCTAGAGTCAAGGCTAACTCTCTCCCCAAAAGAACTTGAAAGAAAAAAGATTCAAACCGGTGCCTATGTGACTTAACTGACTGCTAGAACAAATGCCAACATGGCTTAAAGCAAAACAATACAATTCAACACTAAATGTAATAGTCATAATGTCTGGCATCTAGTAAAAAATACTACACATATGAAAGAACAGGAAAATGTAGCCCCTAGCCAAGAGGAAAAGAAAAATCAATAGAAACAGATCCAGAAATGAAATAATAAAAGTAGCAGACAGGGATGACTATTACAATGTTCCACATGCTCAAGGATATAAAGAAAAACATAAATATAATGAGGAGAGAAATTGGCAATATAGAAAAGAACCAACTACAATTTTTAGAGAAGACAAATACATTATTTATAAAGTAAATAAAAGTGCTCAATATTAACTGGAACATTTTAGGGCTAGTGTTATTCAGTCAAGAAACATTTGGTGTGTATAGGCCACAGTGCTGGGCTCTGTGAAAAGTACACTTTCCATTCTCCTTCCTTTGTCTTCTTCCTTCCTCCCCTTCTCCTCCTTCCTTATCCTCCTTCCTTCCTTCCTTCCTACCAAGATGGACTCATGGATTCTTCTTTTATTTTATGGGCTATATTTTTATTTTATTTTATTTTTTTTAAGGATTTTATTTATTTATTTGACAGAGAGAGAGAGATCACAAGTAGGCAGAGAGGCAGGCAGAGAGAGAGGGGGAAGCAGGCTCCCCGCTGAGCAGAGAGCCCGATGCGGGGCTCGATCCCAGGACCCTGAGATCATGACCCGAGCCGAAGGCAGAGGCTTTAACCCACTGAGCCACCCAGGCTCCCCTATTTTATGGGCTATAATCAGTTACTATCATTTTTTTATTTTATTGCTCAAATTGCCCCGTATTTGGCCATTGGGAACTTATTCAGGTTGGTCTCTGTGTCCTTTTGATGTGTCCCATATTATTTTTCTTTTTTTCTTTTTTGAGGACTTCCTCACTCTCCAGTATTACAAGACGTTTCAAGTTGGTTTTATACTTTTCTTGCTATAAAACTGGAATCAGCCATTTCTCCAAGGAGCCCAGATTCCTTTTTATTGGAGAATGGTATTTACAAAGCAGTATCTGGGAGCTAGATGCTCATGTTACTTGGGTGGCATTGTTTCTGGGCCCTCTCAGCTACAGAGCTAGTTACGTGTATGTGTATACATAATATAAACATGATGTGTATATGTAATATGCACAAATCTATATTTCTGTGTCTCGGTATATACATATATTAAAAGCATATATTCAGAGGCGCCTGGGTGGCTCAGTGGGTTAAGGCCTCTGCCTTCGGCTCAGGTCATGATCTCAGGGTCCTGGGATCGAGCTCCACATCGGGCTCTCTGCTCAGCGGGGAGCCTCCTTCTCCCTCTCTCTCTGCCTGCCTCTCTGCCTACTTGTGATCTTTCTCTCTCTGTCAAATAAATAAATAAAATCTTTTAAAAAAGCATGTATTCATACTAATATCTCTCATTTTTTTTATCTCCCATTTTTTAAAAGATTTATTTATTTAGAGAGTGAGCAAGTCAGGAGGTGGGCAGAAGGAGAGGGAGAGAGAGAATCTCAAGCAGACTCCCTGCTAAACTTGGAGCCTAACCCAGGACCCGATCTTACGACTCTGAGATCATGACCTGAGTCAAAACCAAGAGTCTGATGCTCAACCAACTGAGCCACCCAGGCACCCATAAAATCTCCCATTTTAGTCCAAAACCATAAGATCCACTCTAGCCTTCCTTTTCCTTTCTTCCTTCACTCCCCCTCCCTCCCCTCTCCTCTCCTTTTCCTCCCCCTCCATTTCCCTTCCCTCCCCCTTTCCCATCTTCCCCCCTTCCCTCTTTCTTTCTTTTTTCTCCAGCAATAAGAAAACTGGCTTCCCTTTCCCACAATATCTAACCCATTTGCTTTGTCCTAGAACACATGTAAAGTAGTTTTGGAATTGCTAACCTATACCACTGTGAAAAATAAGCATACTAACTAGAGTACAATATTTGTTTTCACTCATTTTGCCTTTGCTAAGGCTAAAGGTTTCATGGTCAAAATACTATGTTCCAAAGGTAATTAGAATCCCCCTCCATGTGGTTATACTGTTAACTTGATATGCATTAAGGTTCATTTGTTTTTGTTTGCAGTCTTCTTTTTTCTTTTTTCTTTCTCCCTTTCATCCTTATTGATTTTCCATTTGTTTGGTAATATCTTACATCTGAAGAGTACTTTGTGTTTTACAAAATGCTTCTTAAACTTGTCTCCTTGATGAGATTTATCTAGGCCATTACTTCTTATTTGGGTCTGATTCATGAGATCTGGGGTGGAGCCAGTAATTTGCATATTTTTAAAAGATTTTATTTATTTATTTGTCAGAGAGAGAGAGAACAAGCAGGAGGGGAGCAGCCAGCAGAGGGAGAAGCAGACTCCCTGCTGAACAAGGAGCCTGATGCTGGGGTTGATCCCAGGTCCCTGGGTTCATGACCTGAGCCAAAGGCAGCTGCTTAACTGACTGAGCCACCCAGGCGCCCCAGTAATTTGCATTTTTATCAAGTTCCAGAGAATGCTGATGCTACTGGTTTGGGGATAACTCTTTGAGAACCAATCTCTGGTTCTTATTAAAAACAGATTCCTTAGCTCCGGACCTACTGAATTCTCCCTGGAGGGTCTATTTTTAACAAGGCTCCGGGTGATTCTGATGATGAGACTAGTTTGGTATACTAACTTGGTCTTTGAAATTTGGGGGATTGGCAAAGTAGATTTTTCGGGAAACATTTGTATAGATTACTAGTCTGAGATTAAAATAAGTGACTTGATTAAATGATATACAAAACTAATACTGTTTTAAACAATTCCCGTGTATTCATTTGTCCACCATGATTTGCTCTCAGTTTATGTCACTGTTAGGAACTTGGGTGGTGCCCATTTGATGTTATTTCTGTAATAGCTTAGCATAGATCTTTACTTAGAGAAGTTTGCATATATTCATAGAAAAATAATTCTGGGAACAAGCAATATGACCAAAGGCCAGAGGATAGACTATGCTCTCCCTATAAACCACTGTGTCTATCAAAAATGAAATTTCAGTACTAAATATTTATATATCTAACTTCTGAGTAGAAAAATTGCTCAAATGATAAAATTTGCAAGGAAGCCAAATTTAAAATTTGAGAAATGTTTTGTTTTGTGTTACTATTTTCACTTTTAAGTAAAGTTTGCTCACTTATAGATTAGTGGTACTGAATGTGTGTGTGTGTGTGTTGGCAAGGCGTAAGATACTTGGCTGCATAAAAATTTGTGAAGGATTTCAGAAATTCTTAACTTTTGGTTATTTTAAACCAATGTATCTCCTTTCTTATTTTAAAAATTTGATTATCATTTTATTCCTTACACTTATTTTATTTTTTTAAAGATTTTATTTATTTATTTGACAGAGAGAGATCACAAGTAGACAGAGAGGCAGGCAGAGAGAGAGGGGGAAGCAGGCTCCCTGCTGAGCAGAGAGCCCGATGCGGGGCTTGATCCCAGGACCCTGAGATCATGACCTGAACCGAAGGTAGAGGCTTTAACCCACTGAGCCACCCAGGCACCCAATCCTTACACTTTAAAATGATCAAAATTTAGAGTGCTGTTTGATGTTCACAAATACTTCAGACTTCTTTTGGACGGTAGAAGAAGATCTGATCCTGACTTTGACAAGTAACAAGATCCATGTATTCCAGTTTCACACAAACTTTGCAAAGTTTATGCTCTCATAAATGTGAGAAATAGCTCATGTTTTCTTCAAGGAATAATTCTTGAAATAATAATTATTATATAATTATCATATAATTATATAATCCTCTAGTTATTTAAAGTTCTGATGTATGGAAATGTTAAGATGGTTCAGATTATAATTATTTTTTAGTTGTGGGCACTAATGTATTAATCCCCTAAATAACATAATAAAGTGGCCACAGTAACAGGGAAATTTATTGTGTGATAATAAGACGTCTTGGGTGGGGTGCCTGGGTGGCTCAGTCGGTTAAGTGCTGCCTTCAGCTCAGGTCATGATCCCAAGGTCCTGGGATCGAGCCCCATATCAGGCTCCTTGCTCCATGGGGAGCCTGCTTCTCCCTCTCCCTCTCCTTGCCGCTCCCCCTTCTTGTGTTCTCTCTCTGTCAAATAAATACATATAGTCTTAAAAAAAAAAAAAAAAGAGAGACATCTTGGGTGTAATGACGTGAGCAAGGAACACTGAAGCACAAGACTTCAGACAAATTTCAGGTCCACATTGTCTCTGAGCCTCTCTTGCTTATAAAGTAAGGTGATATTAGTTCCCTAATAAGGTAGTTTGAAAATTAAATTAGTGATTCGCAAGGTGTTTGTGTAAGTTGTAAATATGCTATACAAGGAAGTGTGATGATATATTTAATGTGGGTTCTCTATTTTTGTGTCCTTTGTCTATCAAGTTCCCACCAGTAGGGAGTATAAAATGTTTCTGGCCAATAGCTAGGATTGAAAACTTTTTATTTAAGGGCCAAATAGCAAATATTTCAGACTTTGCAGGCCATACAGTCTTTCTTCCAAACTTGTAATCATAGTTAATATGTAAATGAATAAGCATGACTATGTTTATGGACACGGAAATTTGAATTTTATGCAATTGCCATGTATCATGAGACATTCTTCTTCTTTTTTTTTTTTTTAAACCATTTGAAAATGTAAGAAACCATTCTTAGCTCACAGGCTGTACAAAAACAGGTGTATTTGGCCTGTGGGCTGTAGTTTCCTCACTCCTGTGTAGAACATTTGAAAATTAGTTTTAGATTGATTCTTAGAGTTTCATAATGGGATTGTCTGCTGGGGTGGTATGGGAAATTTCTGAATGGAGAATTCAGAATACAACTAATGAATTACTAAAATAAACATGTATATTATATATGGTCATATTATAAATATATAGTATATATTTTCTTTGTGTATATTGATATTATAAAGAAATTAACAATAAAATTGATTAAATAGAACACACAACAGTGAAGTGATAGAGAAACTAGTTAGTTGATCTAATTGGTGATCAGCCCGATTCTACAAATATCCACTCTATTTAGAAAAAATGGCATTGGCATCTACAGTAAGACAATGTAATTCTAACTTTTCTTTTTGTTTTAAAAAAGAAAAATATTACTAGAATTTTCTGTCCTTTGAAAAGTATTAGTGAAGAATATATGCCTTATTTTTTGTTTAGTTCTATTTTTGCTGTAAAATTTGGGAGTTCTTCAGTCAAAGCATAATATCGTACAAGCATATTTCTGACATAAAATACCACAATTTATCCAATTTGTTCCATACCCTTTGCATGAGAGCCTTTATTTTAATATTTGAAAAATACCTAAAAGACATAGTGTGATGTTTTTCAAAAAAATGACATTTCGTTGGCTTTGTTTAAAAGTTTAGATAAAATTGAAAGTGCTAAGTCATTCCAACTCTAATTCAAAATGGTATTTTATGGGTGTATAGCACTTTAAAGTTTTCAAAAATACTTTTATGTAATTTTCTTTGATTACAGCAGCCTTGTAAAGGGAGATGGTGCAGGCATTTTTTCTGTTTTACTGATTGTGGAAACCAAGGCTCATAAAGAAGAACTTACCTGTCTATGGTCTTATGGCTCAAAAGCCAATGGAAGGACTTGATTTTAGGTCTTGGTGTTAATTTAGGGTGCTTCCTACAATAGTATTATCCCTGACACAGTGCCCAGTAGACTGCTTCGCATGTTAAAAGGCCTGTAAATATTGTTTCTTGATTGATTTTTTTTTAGGACTAAAGTAATACTGAAGTCTATCTCGGGAAACTTGAAAATCTATCTGAATTCATACTTAATACTGGTGGTGTATGTATGAAAGATTTGGGTCCATTTTGTTCACATTGTATTTATACGGGAATTCTCAGGTATATGCTAGTTAGCAGAGTTTCTAAAACAGTGCTTTCTCCTTAGTCTATTTAGCACTTACAGTTTTTTCCCTCCAAAAGGACTGCAAGAATTCTGAAGGCAGTGATCATATCTAAATATTAATACTCTCTTCCCATTCCCAAATTCTTTAAAAAAGATAGAGTGGTTTAGATAGAAGGCAGCAGGTTTTATGAACAGAATGGGGTGGCTCAGGCAAGACAGGGAAATATTAGTTACCGCTGTCCACCCCATAACTCCCCCCACTCAATAAGTCTTCTTATTTGCAGCTAGGCTTAGACTTTCCAGGCAACCAGACAGATTTAAAAAAAAACAACACTAATAAATCAGAAATAACAACTCTGTGTCTTGGTTGCATACTATTAATCTCTGTGCCTTGAGTTAGGTAATTCAACCCAGCTAGTTACAGGCCGTCACCCACTTACATTGGTTTGACTTACGATTTAATGGTCTGAAAGCAATACTCATTCAGTAGAGTTTTGAATTTTTTTTTAAAGATTTTATTTATTTATTTGACAGAGAGAGAGATCACAAGTAGGCAGAGAGGCAGGCAGAGGGAGAGGGGGAAGCAGGCTCCCTGCTGAGCAGAGAGCCCGATGCGGGGCTCGATCCCAGGACCCTGAGATCATGACCTGAGCCGAAGGCAGAGGCTTTAACCCACTGAGCCACCCAGGCGCCCCATAGAGTTTTGAATTTTGATTGTTTCCCAGACTAGTGATATGTGGTAGGATGGATACTCCCTCATGATGCTGGGCAGTGACAATTCCCAATCAGCCACGTGACCATGAGAGTAAACAGCTGATATACTTCTGACCATCTTTTCTCTCTCTCTTTTTTTTTAACTCTCAGTATGATATTCAGTAAATTCCATGAGATGCTCAATATTTTATTATAAAATAGTTTTTGTGTTAGATGATTTTGCCCACCTGTAGGCCAGTGTGAGTGTTCTGAGCATGTTTAAGGTAGGCTAAGCTAAGCTAAGACATTTGGTAGGTTAGGCGTGTTAAATGCATTTCAACTTAGGATATCTCTAATTTATGATGAGTTTATCAGGAGGTAACCCATCATAACTCAAGGATAAACTACAACTACTTTTTTTTAAAGATTTTATTTATTTATTTGAGAGAGAGATAGCGGGAGAGAGCACAAGCAGGGTGAGGGCGTGGGGGGCTGAACAGAGAGGAAGAAGCAGGCTCCCCGCTGAGCTGGGAGCCTGATGCAGGGCTTGAACCCAGGACCCTGAGGTCATGACCTGAGTTGAAGGCAGACGCTTAACCAGTTGACTGAGCCACCCAGGTGCCCTGCAATTACTTTTTAAGGTTAGCTCATTCATTTGTAGGTTTATAGGGATAGGCAAAGTATTGCTTAAGAAGTTTTTCCTAAATTTTCTTTTTTTGGGTAAACTAGCTTTATTGACATAAAATTAATAGACGATAAACTGTACATATTTACACAGTTTATTATATATTTAAAATATAAATTTGATAAGTTTTGCTATATGAAATCACTCATAAAATCATCACCCTAATAAAGAAAACGAATATATTGCCCATCACCCCACCCACTCCCCCTACCTGTGGTCTCTACCATCCTCACCACCCTCCACTGTCCCCAGGCAATGAATGACCTGCTTTCTGTTACCACAGATTACGTTGTATTTTCTAGAATTTTATATAAATGCAATCATACAGTACTTTTGTCATGCTTTCATACAGCATGATTACTTTGAGATTTGTTAATGTTATGTGCATCCACTAGAAGTTCATTCCTTTCCATCGTGAAGTAGCATTCCATTGTATGGATATACCACGATTTGTTTATCTATTCACCCATAATGGACACTTGAGTTATTTACAGTTTTTGGCTATTACAAATAAAGCTGCTACACATCTCTGTGTTTGTGTATGAGTCTCTGAGAGGACATATACTTTCATTTCTCTTGGATGACTACCTGGGATAGAATGTGTAAATCGTATGATAGGTGTAATTTTAACAACTTAAAAATTACTAAACTGTCTTCCAAAGTTGTATCATTTTACATTCCCGCCAGCAGTGGATTAAAATTCCAAATTCCAATTTCTTCACATCCTTACAATTAATTTAAAAAATTTTAGCTATTCTAACATGTGGATAGTATTATCATTGTGGTTTTAATTTGCATTTCCTGAATATGAATGACCTTGGGCTTCTTTTCACATGTTTATTTTCATTGATTTACCTTCTCTGGCCAAGTGCATAGTGAAATCTTTGCCTGTTTTTTAATCGTATTGTTTGTTTTATTATTATTGAGTTTTGAAAGTTCTTTATATCTTCTGGAGAGAAGTCCTTTATCAGATAGATAATCGGGAAATATATTCTCTCAGTCTGTGGCTTGTCCTCTTGTTGTTCCGTAATGTCTTTCTTTCAAAAAACAGTTTTCAATCGTGATAAGAATCCAGTTTATCAATTTGTTCTTTTATGGATCATAATTTTGGTGTTGCATCTAAGGAAATGTTACCTTACTCAAGGTAACAAATTTTTGTCCCTGTGTTCTCTTCTAGAAGTTTTATAGCTTTAGGTTTTACATTTGAATTGATGATCCATTTTGAATTAATTTTTGAATCTGATGTGAGTATGGATTGATATTTGTTTTGTTTTGTTTTGCATGTAGATATTCCATTGTTCCATGTGACTTAATGAAAAGATTACCCTTTCTCCACAGAACTTCTTTTGTACCTCTGCAGAAAGCTGGTTGTCCATATACGTGTTGGTCTCTATTCTGTTCCATTAATCTATTTTTCTGTCTTTATACTAATATTCTGTTGGCTTGATTATTGTGGTTCATTAGCTATAACTCCTTGTTTTATTATTCTAGTGGTTGCTTTAGGATTTATAATATAGGTTTTTAACTTAATACAATCTAACAGATGTACTTCTAAGTAATATTGTACCACTTTATGGATGGTACGAGAACATTAAGACTGTATGCTTACATCACGGCTCTCTCCCCCAAGCTGGGAGCCAGTGTCACACATTATACTTCTACCTGTGTTACAAACCCTACACTACATGGTATTGTTTTTGCTTTAAGCAGTCAGTAATATTTACCCTTTTAAAGTTCTTTTCATTTTTTTTTTTTAAGATTTTATTTATTTATTTGAGAGAGAGAGACAGAGATAGCGAGAGAGAGCACAAGTGGGGAAGAAAGGGAGAAGCAGGCTCCCCGCTGAGCAGGGAGCCTGATATGGGGCTCGATCCCAGGACCCTGAGATCATGACCCAAGCTGAAGGCAGCCGCTTACCTGACTGAGCCACCCAGGCGCCCCAGTTATTTTCATTTCTTCGTGTGGAATCAGATTTCCATCTGCTGTCGTTTTCTTTGGCACTTTTTGTAATACAGATCTGATGGTGACAAATTCTTTCAGTTTTGGTATGCCTGAGAAAAACCTTTATTTCATGTTTATTTTGAAAGGTATTTTCTCTGGGTGTAGAGTTTTAGGATCACAATGTTTCTTTCCTTTCAGTACTTGACTGTTGCTTCACTCTCTTCGTGCTATTATTTCTAATGGCTAACTTGCTTGAACCCTTATCTTTGCGTCTCTGATATAATGTATCCTGTTTTTTTCTAGTTGCCATTTAAGCTGGATGTCCAGAGCAGTTCACCTCAGCTTAGATTTTTGTCATATATTTTAAATAAATCCCGTCCTGTTGTACCTATGCTAATATTTAGCTCTTCCTTTGGCACGTAGGCCTGAAGTGCTAGAAGAGTCACCTCCGGTCCCCCAGAAAAGCAGTTTTCAGATTGTCCAGTGCAACTGCAGTGTTCACGACAGCTGTGAATGCCACGTGCCTGTGCCAGCAGCCAAACTCAACCACACTCTCCTTCTGTATCTGAAAATCACGTCCGGTGGAATAAATTTCCAGTCACCTCTAATGTCAGTTCAGCCCATAAATGTTGGTAAGTCACGCAAAAAAAAAATTTTA
>CM052900.1:118649663-118680467 GCA_028534135.1 Potos flavus | reverse complement strand
AGAATATTTTAACAGTAATAAAGATGATCTCTGCAGTAGTGACTTGAATTCTTTCTTTCTTTTTTAAAGATTTACCCGTTTATTTTAGAGAGAGAGTGAGGGAGCAAGCGCAAGCATGGGTGGGGGGAGGGGCAGAGAGACTCTTCAAGCAGACTCCCCACTGAGCACAGAGCCTGATGAGGGGCTTGATCCCATGACCCATGAGATCATGACCTGAGCTGAAACCAAGAGTCAGACGCTTAACTGACAGAGTCACCCAGGCACCCCTTAAATTCATTCATTTTTTTTTTTTAAGATTTTATTTATTTATTTGACAGAGAGAGACACAGCGAGAGAGGGAACACAAGCAGGGGGAGTGGGAGAAGCAGGCTTCCTGCTGAGCAGGGAGCCCAATGTGGGACTCGATCCCAGGACCCTGGGATCATGACCTGAGCCGAAGGCAGATGCTTAACTGACTGAGCCACCCAGGCGCCCCCCTTAAATTCATTCTTAAAAAGTTTTTCTTTCAATCCTGGATCTGTCTAATGGATATATATCATTCGGTTGTTACTTTTTCACTTCTCACGTAACAGTTTCCGAAAATACTTAGGAGCCTGTTTTTTACCTTTATTTGTTTATTTTGTACCTTTACTTATTCCTTCAATAAATATTTCTTAGAAGCTCATGTGTGTCAGTCACTGATCTCGGAGCTGGGGAAACAACGGTGAATGAGACAAAGTTCTTGCCTCATAAACTGGAGACAAACAATAGTGAGCAGAGAGAAACAAAAAAGTAAACACCTAAATCATTTTCTATACAAATCTGATTATAAGAAAAACTCAAATAATAGGTAGTGCCGCATATTTTTAGTGCAAAGATTCCCAGTTTCTTGTGATCAACGTGAACATATGATTACAAATGTGAATAATATAGGCAACGTTCACTTAAAATTTATTAACTCAGTTTCGTGTATGTATTTTATATATAATATATAATTTAACAGCATTACTATTTTCCACTTATAGTTCTTGAAACCATTATATACCAACTGTTTACATGCATCTTGGCATCATCATTTTTTATATCACTGGAGCCACTTTTCCAGGTATCTCACACACAATTTTCCAAATAACTTCACCTTCACTTCTCTCTAAGTTCCTGGGGATATACCACTTTTTGAATTTGCATATGACATCATATTTTAACATTAGGCCTTTCAAATAATTTGTCCTCTAGGGATTTATTTGTGGTCTCTACAATGTAATTACAGTGACACCCAAGTAATTCTGTGATGAAGTTATAGCACAGGAAAAAACATATAAAATTTATAAAATATCATTTTGTTCTCTTTTTAAAACTAATTCTGTCAGGTGATTTTTAGAAGCATTTAGAACCAGAGTTAAATTAAATATTTATAAAAATAAGATAGTTAAGAGAAGGTGCTATGAGAGACTTTATAAGAAACCTAAAAAGAATTTTATCTTTTTTTCAGGGATAATTTTTTGAGGAAAAATAAAGTCTTTCCTTATACTTGGGGATATATGATAATGTCCTAAAACGTTAAGTGCCACAAAAGAAATAAGACAAGGAGAGGGTCAGGTAGGTGTTAAGGACTATTATTTCAGCTATGGAGATCAAAGAAGACTTGTTTTCGGAGATAGCATTTGAGCTGAATGAAAAAGAAATAGCCATGCAAAAACCCAGAGCAAAAGGTGCTCCAGCCAGGAAAAATAGCACCCATAAAACCTCTGAGATGGAATGAGCTTGGAAATTGGAGGAACCCAAGACAAGGCCATTGTGCTTGGAGTGAATGAGGTAGGGGACTATTTGGAGATGTGGTCAGAAGTATTGGATTCAGGTCATATGGTAGGCCAGGGTTATAGAGTTTGGGTTTTATTCTAATTACAGTGGAAGCTTTTGAACCAAGAGAGTGATATGGTCGTGTGTGTGTGTGCGCACACGCGCACACGTGCGCATGTTTAAAATTTATTCTGCATGCGGAGGAGGAAGTTGATGGGGAAAAGAGGAAGGATAGTTATAAGAGTAGAATCAGATGGCTCAGATAGGAGGCTATTGGAATGATCTAGTTGGTTTAGGGATGTAGCACTGGAGAAGTAAAGAGGTGATCATAGCTGGGATCCATTTGGGAGATGGTGCTAACTGAAATTTCTAGTGGATCGAGTATGGAGTATGGACAGAGAAGAACCAAAGATAACACTCAGACTTGGCCCTGAGCATGCCAGTGAATAGCGGTACCAGATACTAAGATGAGGAAATTTGGGGAGGATCAGATGTGTGACACATTGTTTTGAGATCCTTATAGATACCCAAGAGATGCTGAGCAGGCAATTGGACATATGATCCTAGAGTTCAGGGGAGATATATATGGGTCTGTCTGGCATATAGATGTTTATGGGATTGCCTGAGATCACGCATTTGGAGTTCAGTGAGAGAAAGAGTGAGGCATTAAGAGAGAAAAGAGGAGTAAAAGAGCGTGGTGGCCTTAAAGCCGAGTGGAAACCGAATGAGCAGCTATGTGGAATGCTGCTCAACAGTGAAGGAAAATGCATCAGACAACTGACATTGGATTTGGCAAAGGATGATGACCTCGATAGAGTGGTTTCAGTGGATTGGAAGAGCAGAAGACCTGTCTGATCAGAGTAGGTTGGTTAGGAAAATGGAATACAAAGTGGGCAGAGTGAGTAGTGCCAATTCTTCCAAGGAATATTGCTCTGAAAGAAGCAGGTAGATGGGGTATATCTAAGACTGGGGACATGGGTGGTCCAGAGAAAGATTTATTTTTGGATTTCTAATATTAATGCATATATGTATGCCAGCAGGAAATGTATTATAGTTTATAATTTCATGATTTCTGTTTGGTGTTTTTGTTTTGTTTTCTTTTTGGTCATGAGAACGCAGTGAATTTCACCTATTGTTTCTAGACTTTAGTGTTTATATGTCTCTGCTTTAAAGTAGCTAAAATTTGTAATATGTCACATAAAGTAAAAGCTTTATTAATTTTGACTCAAGGAAAAGAGAAAAACTGCATCTAAATTCTTGAAAATGTAGTATGTTGATTATAGTAATATGCCATTTTAGTTCTTGAAAATAAAAGTCAAATCAGTAAACATTTCAATGTAGTGATTATTTCTATGTACGTAACTCCTGTTAGTTAAAATCTTGAAAACACAGAGATGCACCAAGAAGAAAAATGTGTCTGTTTTCTATCGTTTTGGCTTTTCTATTTTAACACATATTTATAAATATTCTTTTATTTGTTAATTTCAACAAATCAGGAACTTAAGTATAGATGATGTTTAATAAACTTTTAAAGCTAACATTAGTAAACATTTTCAATATTCTTCTCTGATATGATTTTTAATGGCTGTATAGATTTCCCTTATAGGGATGAACCATTATTTATTTAATGAATCCTTTATTGTAAGATGTTTATATTATTTCTATGAATAATTTAAAGGTTACATGTGTTTAAAACCACACACACACGCACAACCTCTACACAAATGCATACCCATACATGAACACATGCATATACACATGAACTCAAATCATTTACTAAGTTGAACACATTGTTAGGCTAAGAAACTCTATCCCCATTTCTGGTGACAAGCCAGGGCCTGCGAATGCTATTTTTATTGCATGTAAAATATGTGTGCTGTGGGTTTTGAGTAGGTGTGTCTAGATTATTATATTTCAAAGTTAATAGATCTGCAGAATTTTATAAGCATATTTACGTGAATTTTTGCATGCAGACTCCATATGCATTTTCGGAGAAGTGTTCTGCAAAATGCTTGTCACCTGCTAAACCAGCGGGTGAGTGTGGTGAGGGGAGGCTTCAAAGAAGTTTGGAGAGTGCTAGGTTAAATAAAGTTAGCAGACTTTTTTTTAACAGCAGGAATTTACATTTATCAAAACAACCTCATTGCTGATTTACAATTTTCGCCATGTAGGGAGAGGAAATGAATATATGTGGACTGCTATGGAAAGGTACAAGGAGTAGACCTAACATTTTGGTCTGTAATTAACCTTTGAATGAGATCACCTTTTAAGTAGTTGAAAGAACAGGATATGCTAAAAATTCATTTTGACTTTATTTTGTGATTATCATGAAAATTGCTTGACTTAAAAATGTTCTCTTTTTTCCTTAAGTGAAGCCTGATCCCCCATTAGGTTTACATATGGAAATCACAGATGCTGGCAATTTGAAGATTTCTTGGTCTAGCCCAACATTGGTACCATTTCAACTTCAATATCAAGTGAAATATTCAGAGAATTCTTCAACAAATTCGAGAAAAGTAAGTATATTTCAATAAATAAAATGAAAAGTTGAGAAGCAACTAAAGATGAGACCCCTTCCACGTCCCGTAGAAAATGCCCTTTGCATGCTAAGCGTGCATGGTCCTTCTAGAGCAGAAGCAGCTCTAATTTAATATCAGATCACTGGCTTTCATTTAAGATCAGCGTAGGAAACGATCATCACATGAACAACACATCCTCATCTTTGGTAAACGCTTTTAGAGAAATTGTTTGATGTTGCACAATATCTCTTATGTATGGATCCGTGTTATATATTGAGGAGTGTGACAAATTCATCCCAGACTTTAGTGCCAGAGGAAGTTCCTAGTTCTTCTTCCAAAAAAAATTTGTATTAGATTAGTAAGTAGGTTTCTCTGTCTTTCTCTCTCCCTCCCTCTCCCTCTTCCTTACACACACACACACAACACACACACACACAGAGCTGAATGGCTACAGGAAATCCAGTTACAGAAACTTGAATTCATAATTATAATTTTCTCACCTACAGACCTCTGATTTCTGATTTTACGATTCCAACTGTTGTTTTACTGCTCAACATATTTGTTTACTTGCAGCGTGTACATTTGTAGTATAAATCTGTCAAATTCTTTTTGCATTCTTTCCGTATTTATTGAGGACCTACTAGGTGCTAGGAACTGTTCTACGTGCATCAGGATGCACTGAGTGGTAGAGCTAACGGGTGCTGGTAGAGCTGGCAGGTTGTAATACTCAGCGGAGGTGGGGAGGACCTCATGGAGAAGGTAACACTTGAGCAAGGATCCGAAGGAGATTAGTGAAGTAGTTATCTAGGGGAATTAGTTTCCAAAGAGAGAAAACATAATTCAGAGGCCCTAAGCCAGGTGAGAAGCTGGAGGTCAGGGAGGCAGTAAGGGCAAGAGTCGCAGTAGATGAATCAAAGAGAAGGAGAGGAGAAGGAGGAGGTCATAGAAAGTATGGGCTGTGTATGGACTTTGGCATTTTCCTTTGTGAAACAAATTGTTATATAATTTAGAAGTAAAAACCTGTCCGTGTAGCTCTGGGCCAATTTTTTTTAAAGACTTTATTTTCATAAAGAGCAGAAAAGGAATCCTTGGTATCCTGTGTGGAAAAAGAAGAGTTAAGGCTTCTCTGGGCTTCAGCTTTCTCAACCGTAAAATGGAGACAAAAGGATTTAAAATCTAGATGGCCTGCTATTGTGTAATACATTCGTGGTGCTTCCCACGCTTTTGGTCTCTGGTACCTCACAGTTTAAGAGGCCATGGAGTTCAATCGCTTTGGAGTACGTCATTGGAAAACAATATATTTGCTAAGCAATTTTTTTTTTTAAGATTTTATTTATTTATTTATTTGACAGAGAGAGAGAGAGAGATCACAAGTAGTCAGAGAGGCAGGCGGGGGGGTGGGCAGGGAAGCAGGCTCCCCGCTGAGCAGAGAGCCCGATGCGGGGCTCGATCCCAGGACCCTGAGACCATGACCTGAGCGGAAGGCAGAGGCTTTAACCCACTGAGCCACCCAGGCGCCCCTTGCTAAGTAATTCTTAATAGTGGTTGTTTTATGCAGAATTAGGTCTCTTAGATAGTCGCCCTCTAGTTTGTAACCTGTATTTTGATTCATTATAGCTTATCAGATTCAGAGCTCAGGTTCTTAAAATTCTTCACACCCTCCTCTATGACCTTCTCCTACAGGAATGTTTATAATTCTGTGTCGGCTCCTGCTCATGATTTTCTACCGTGTGTGTATTACAGATGTCAGCAGTGGCCAGAAACTCCCTGCTGACTTTAGCTGTACCTCTCAAATTTCACAAGGTCAATATTTGTTATCGTTCAGTTAAAAATATCTGCTGATCATCACTGGGTTTTTCTCCTTGGAGTCGTGGGCTATTTAAAATTTTATTGACAAAAGTGCAAACATTCATTATTTTGTTACCGATTTCTGTTTAATTCCACTGTGGCCCGGCCAACTTTTCCGTTACAATTTTCACTCTTTGAAATTTGTTGGGACTGCTTGTTCTCAATTTTGATGAAGGTTCCATGTCAACTTGATGCTCTGATGTTTTCAAACAATATTTAACAGGCCGATGAGATTGTCTCAGCTACATCTCTGCTGATAGACAGTGTGCTCCCTGGGTCTTCATACGAGGTTCAAGTGAGGGGCAAGAGACTGGATGGCCCAGGAGTCTGGGGTGACTGGAGCACCCCTCTTATCTTTACCACACAAGGTAAGTTTTGTAATAGTAGCTCCTATCGAGAGAATATGCTTCCTGATTTTTCCTTTGGCCTATTGAAAGCGTCTTAAATTTCGTGGCAGTAAACCAAAAGAAGGGACACAATATTAATGTTTTATTTAAGTGTTGGCAGGTTAATTTGTGAGTGAAAACTTGTAAAAAACAACAACAACAAAAAACTTGTGTAAGAGCTCCCAAGTTTATGGGCGTCCATAGTAGTGCCTTGCTGAATTACTCTCACCTATTCAAAAGATAGACTTAGTAGAAAGGTTCCAGATTCACAAATTCAGAATGTTACTTGTATCAATGTTTCCTTAATTTACATTTAAAATCAGATATATTTATTTGACATAAATTCCAAATATTCAAATTTCATTTACTATATTTTACATACTATAATAAATAAGAATATAATGAAATAATTCTTTTCACTCCACATGTTGGCTTTTGAGAGTTTTCACTGTCAATTTTCATGTTTTTAATCTTCAACATCAGAAAAACTGCGGTTTATTCAAACCTTCCTCATGAAGTTGAGGTGGTGTTTTGAAAGGGCGCAGGCGCCTTGGAATGGTCCAGCCCTGTCATATGCTAACTTGTGACCCCAGGAAGACACTTCAGGGTCTTTTGCCTAGTTGTCTGATCTGTCAAAAGAGCAAAATTATTCCTTCTGAAACTCATGCAGGGTGATTTCGGATATATAGTGACAGCAAGTGCCCTGTAAATCATTAAGCAGATAGTCAACACTTTTAATGAAATAAGTTCGTTTATTGATTACTTCCTATTTAAAAAGCATCAGATAGTCAAAAAGACAGTAACATTAGTGGTTTAAGAGCACTGACTTTGAAGTCTGACAGTATTTTATAGAAGCTTTGGCCGCACCACTTATTTGGAAAGTTTCTTTGCCCTTCTATGCCTCAATTGGCCCATCTGCAAAATAGAGACATTCTTATTTGGATAGAATGAAACAATACACCTACTCTGCTCCCTGCTGTGTCTGCCCCTTAGTAAGCACCCGGTAAACAGTAGATGCAATCATAATTTCCAAACCGACAGGTTGACATGATACATAACTAATTGCATGAGCAAGGTTGTCAGAAGAGCTAACAAAGTCCTAGGCAGCAGGAAGGATTGGTTCTCCCCAGGAAAGCCAGGGACCTTCTGTGAACAGATTTAGAAGACACGGATTTCTCATCATGATTCCTCAGATAATTATCGAGCATCCCAATGTGTGTGCCAACGACTCAGCTTCTGGAATTTTTCGGAGGAAGGTCACCTTTTCTACCTTCAATCATTTATCGTTGATTAATAGGTCTTAGTGACCAGCAGTGAATTATGTAGAGGGGAGTAAATTACATCAACTTTTAAAAGAATGTCCCATGGAGATTTTTAAGGGAGTGGGATGGGGTGCAGAGGAGGCAAGTAACCCTGACCCCCACTCTGAGTGGCCTCTGGCTTGCCGCCTTCACTTACTATCTGGTGAAATAGTTCTCTTTTACAAGAAGGTGGCTTTCTTCTTGTGATTTTAGTTCTTAATTAGATCTGAAAACCCACCCCCTCCCCGAAGAAGAGGGAAATTCTAAAAGAATCATCGTTATTTTTAATGTTTGCTAATATTCAAGTTGTACATTATACCTTTCTAGAATAATGATTCTTAGCAATTCTGTATTCAGTGGGGTTAAGATGAACATTTTGATCCGGTGTAATATAATAGTTATTTGTGTTACATTTCATGTAAGATTTTGTTTTGGATTGTTCAGCTTAGGTTTTTAGACCTTTGGATGGACATAGTTTTAGTTCTGTTTTACTTTGTACAAAACCTTTTTAAACTACTAGAAAGTAACCTTTCTTAGGGCACGTCAATATCTATAGGATTAAATTTGCTTAGGTTTCTCAATATGTTGGACCATGTTTATATGCTTTTATACATCATATAAATCAGATTTATTAATATATATCCTAAAGCACATACATATGTATATATATGTTCTTCCCTATGCAAATATTTAGTGTTTTATGTACATGACAGTAATAAAGATATGTTTCATTGAAAAGAAACTTAGCCAATTTACTTGCTTGTACAGTGTCTAACAGTATTGCAATTAACACCTGGCCTTTTACTTATTCGTCACAGGTGTGTCCCTGTAGTGACTTTAGACATCCCAAACAGAAATATCTGATAGGAAGTGAAAATAAATCCAGACAGTGAGTAAGTAAATAGCTCCCCAAAGGGCAGAATTTGTTGATTTAACAATGAATGTAAAAGTAAGCTTACTAATTTAACAGGCTTTGATGGCTTAGATGCCACTGAACAGTACAGGTGATTATTAGGGGAAAGACAGAAACTTGCTGAATAGAAAGTAAACTAGGGACACCAAGAGCGGAGAGAAAAGCCTTCACACTTCAGTAGCTCCCAAGCACATTTCTCTGTTATAGGATCGTCTGCAGTAATGATGTAACGATAGGTTCTGAATCACAAATCGAAGGTGTAACTAGGTTCATACTTCCCTACTGAATAATAACAACAACAACAACAACAACAATAATAAGACAGTTATGGAGTGCTTCCTGTGTTTCCAGCACTGGTCTAAGTGCTTTACATATATTACCATTTTATCCTTTCGATCCCCTATGAGATAGGTACTGATATTCTCCTTTTATAGACAAGGAAATCGAGATTTAGAGAGGTTAAGTAAATTGTAAACGTTGGCCCAATCGAGAGCTGTCAGTCTAATTCCAGCATTCATGTTCATACACACGAATACAGTGATTAAGTGCCTAATGTATGTTTATACAAGATTTCTGGTGTCACTAAAAATTGATCCTGGGAACTAATAAGCGGTAAGCTTAATTACATAGAGCACTTTAGTAGAACACCTCGTTTCCTTCATGATTCCTGATAAATGAGGCTTCAGCGTTGCTTGGGTTTATCAGGTCTCAGGTTTGCTGAGTTCCCTTCACAGCAGTTCCCGCATCCCCCAGCGCTTACCGCTCTGGAGGCTTGTTTCTCCAAGGGAGCTTCCTCTTCTTGTATAAAAGGATTTGGATCCTTCTCCCTTAAACCTGGGTATTTAATATTATTAGATTATCCTCTGCTGTTCACTGCTGGGTGCTACAATGGCATCCACCAAACAGAAACTTTCTGTAAGACTAAGTAAGGCATTAACTTATTTACAGTGAATTAGCACACTTATTTTATCAGTTTCAAACACTTTGGATTTTATTGATTTTTTTTTTTTTTTTTTTTTTTTTTTGGAACAGAGGCTGTCTGATGTATCGGTGCCAGAGCAAACAGATGCTAATTATCAGTCCCTTTATAGCTACTACTTTTTGTTTATCAATTTATTAAAACTGTACCTACCAAGTGCACAGTTAATGAAGCATTGACCATTTTTAATCAAGGAATTCTTACGGATTTTTAAAAAATGAATTGGCTAGGTTCTTTCTTTAACTCCTTGGGAGATCTTGGACTCTTTTAGAAGAAAACCCAGGACCTTGCCAGAACTTAAGAAGTCTAAGAATATTGCAATTAAGTTATGCTACATACTGAAAATAAGTTTAGAAGTGCTGGCTTCTTGTAATACCTTTCCTAATTGCACTCTTGTGCTGCCAGAGAAGAGGAGAAACAGATAATTTCTACATTTCATACTCGACAGTGCTTGTAATGTATTAGAGAAAATATTTTCCCATTAAAGAAAAATAGAAAATAAAAATCTATTTTCTGGTGTTATAATAAACACATTTTAAAATAACTTTAACTAAGATGTTTTGATTAATGTTATGTTCATTTAAGTAATTCACTAATATTTATCAATAGAATTTCTTCTTTTAATGAGATTCATTAGTGTAGATTCTGCAAAAGTATTGGTACTTAGTTATGAGAAGGAAATTATTTTCTTATTTTACAAATTAAATATGATTTATCTCACATGAGAATAAAATATATATTTATATTATTTTGAAAATTAAATACTTAACATTTACTTCATATCAATTTCTATGTATTCAGTGTAAATTTTACAAAATCAGATTTTTAATAACTTGTTTTTATTCTTTTTAAGCTAATATTTTAATATTTAATCATGCCAAAATACTATGACTTTAACTGTATTTCTCAATTTAGCCTTACTTAGTCATTCAATTTTGAAATGAAGTACTTTGAGATTTTTATTATCTTTAAAAGATTCAGCTTAACTTTTGAAATCTTATTTGTACTCTTTAAAAAAATAAATTACTCTTAGACTTTTGAAGCAGTTCAGTAATGAGATGTGGAGCATATTGAAAGTAGGTTAATGATCTTTCAGGTCTGTGCCAGGTACTTGTGTGTAATAAGTAATGTGCCAATGAAGCTTGAGTGCCACCCTAGACTAGGATTATAAATCTAACAGACTGACTTCTGTCCAGGGATTTCATGTTACTAACATTTTTCCTGTTTATGCTTGACTGTAGAAATACCAAGTACAAATGTTTTGTATGGATTATAAATATAAGGACAGGGGAGTTTAGCTTGCTATTACAAAAAAGAAAAAAAAAAACTTAAATAATAAACATCAATGAAGTTTTGGGGTGCCTGGGTGGCTCTGTCGGGTAAGCGTCTGCCTTTGGCTCAGGTCATGACCCGGGGTCCTGGGATCGAGTCCCGCATTGGGCTCCTTGCTCAGCGGGGGGCCTGCTTCTCCCTCTCCCTCTGCTGCTGCTCCCCCTGCTTGTGTGCTTTCTCTCTCTGTCAAGTAAATAAAAAAATCTTAAAAAAAAAATCAACAAAGTTTTTTGTTTTTGCTTTGGGGGTGATCTGGATGATATATATGAAAACAGATACTCATATTCTTTCAGCAGAAAATGGCCTACCTTAAATTGCACAACTGAAATAAACTGTTTTTGTAATGCATTGTGGCAGAAATAATTTCTTCCTATGTAAACATTTACTTTTATTCTGTTTCTAATTAAAAATATAAGAAACTATGTTTCCAACAATAAGGGACAGAAAAAATAGTATAAAATAGTGTAGAGGCCTTAAAAATAATATTTTAGAAAAATATTGGTTCCCCTTATCCTTAACCACAGCATATTGGCATTAAATAACTTGAAATATTACAGATCAGTGCTTACAGTTTTTCCTATTTTGGTGCCTTGGTGCATCATTGATTTTACATATCCTAACTAGTTTTCTTATTTAAAGCTTATTTTTCTACTTTACCTGCTTATTTGAAATTTTCACATATCCAGATGAAACAATAGCAACCACCATTTAGTCTTCGGGATTTTGCCTTAGAGTGATTTGACTCAAGAACTCGCCCTACATTTCACTGATTCTTAAAGCGGAGTCTGATGGAAAACGTGTCATTGTGGAATTAGATTATATTTCACTTGAATTAATTTTCTGCCTATCAATTAGCAAGTGACAATTATGCACCAAAACATTTTGTAATAAGTCTCTATGTTTAGAAAATACTGAAGACATTTTTGGAAGTTCAAGTCATTTGGGAATGAGAGTGCCTGAGATACTACATAACTGTCCATAAACAGGCAGTTACAGTTACACAGTCTCTTAGTACACTCATTTTATTTTTGGTAGTGTGATATTGAATGCATTGTGAAGCCTTTCTACATAGCCTAAATTCCTCACGAGATGTTTCTGGTCTTCATCCAATTTCCTCCCCTTCTCTTATTGCAGATGTCATATACTTTCCGCCTAAAATTCTGACAAGTGTCGGGTCTAACGTTTCTTTTCACTGCATTTATAAAAATGAAAACGAGATTGTTTCCTCAAAAAAGATTATTTGGTGGCTGAATTTAGCGGAGAAAATTCCTCCGAGCCAGTATGCCGTGGTGGGTGACCGTGTTAGCAAAGTCACGGTTCCACATTTGAATGCGACCAAGCCTCGTGGGAAGTTCACCTACGACGCCGTGTACTGCTGCAACCAGCAGGAATGCCACCATCGCTATGCGGAATTGTACGTGATCGGTAAGAATACCGCCCTTCTCTCCGTTTTCTTCCGCAAGCAGATGTTTATTAGGACCCTGTGTTAGAGTCCCATTGAAAATGTAAGGACGTGTTGTTTTCAATAAAATTTGTTTTGGTGTTTTTGCTTTGTATTAATATTTTAATGTGTTTTAAATAGATGTCAATATCAATATATCATGTGAAACTGATGGGTACTTAACTAAAATGACTTGCAGATGGTCAACCAATGCAATCCAATCACTCATGGGAAGTACTTTGCAGTTGAGGTATCATAGGTACGTATTGTTTTTGCTGTTTTATTGTTCTGTGGATATGGTGAGATAAGACTTACGGTAGAAATATCGTCATAACCGTCCTCTAGTAAACATTCTTCCTGAAAGAGTAAGGTAGAATCTACATGATTAGGAAATTTTTGAGGGATCAAATAAATTGGTGGTTTTTGAAAAAACTCACATTGAGGTAAAAATGTAATTTGTTTTCACCTCAAATTATTTTTTCTGATAATCGATTAATTTTCCATAATTGCATTTTAACTATTGAATGAAATCCAAGAAAAACTGGTTTCTGTACATTTTAATTTGACACTTAGGGAATTGACCAGAGGAGAATATCACCGATTATAGAAGTTCAATATCATTTGCTGAAGATTATTATTTTGGAAAAAAATCAGTGGTAGTAGCACAAAGATTGTAAGATACAATATGAATACTTTTAGAAGTAGGGAAGATTAAGAAACACTTAATAAGGAGTGAAGTGTTGTAATAAAGAGTAATTTTTGTTTGTTTATTTTTACCCTTCCCTGTTTTGAAAAGAATTCAAGGCTTCATCTTCCTATAGTATCCTCTGAAATAATAGCACTCTTGATTAGGAGGAGGTAGATACATTTTTATTTTTATAATCTCTCACAGTAGTTTTCAGTTATGTGTGCTGCTCTCAGACAGCGTGTCTCAATTTGTGTTTCATACTTAGGTCTTTCAGTTTGTTTTACTTGTCCTCATTTATTCTTAAAATCTAAATTTTCTACTGAAAAACAAATCCCCCTCCTCAAATACTGTGATCTGAATTCTATTCCTAAAATGACCAGTTTATTCTTATGTAGTATTAGGAAAAAAAAAAAAAAGGACAGTTTCTACCATTCCTTACATGGGAATAATAGTTGGCTTCATTTTACCTGATAGGAGTATTTTAAAATCAATAGAATATTCGTGGATGTCATTTTACTTTTATGATCTGTCTTTTTACTTTCTTTCCATGGCATTTTTTACATTAAAAAAGGTATTGGTGGCTGACCCTCACAAAAGCTCTGTGCCTCATTTGTCTTGCTAACATTTACGGAAGAACAGTGAAAGTCCTTACATGTACTTGGGTGGGTTTTTTTTAACCTCTCTAAACCTCGATTTCCTTGTCTGTAAACTGGAGAGAGTGATAGGACTTACAAGGTTTCCGTGAGAATTAATGATATATTCATTTAATTGTAATTAAGTGATAGAATTTCTCCTAGTAAATATTCAGTAAATGGCTATTACTGTCATGATGACAAAGACACTAACGTCTGCATTCCAAGTGGAGTAGTACTGTGCTTTGGTACATGGTCACGGTTCTCCTTATCCACAGAGGACGCCTCATGCCTTGTTCTTATCTCTGTCTGCCCCCTGCCAGCACTCATTCATACACACAACCCAAATGATTGTAATTTTGAGGGGGTACGTAGGAAAAGTGTCACAAAAAATAGAAAACGAGAAACAGAAGAATATAGATTTTTCATTTTCTCGTAACCTCCTAACTCCATTTTTATGGAAACGGTAACTGCTACTTTAACCACTTAAATGCTGTATTCAGAGCAAATAGTGGCAGCAGGGCTATTTCACGTGCAAGTGCTTTGTATTTTCTGAGGTAGAGTATGGATCAGGACACAGTTATAAAAATTACTTTCTTAAATTTCTCTCTGAGGAAATGTGTTAAATGTGTTATATATTTAACCAAATGACTCAGGTGTGAATCAAGAATTGGTATTATTTTCATTATATTGCTTTGAACTAGATAATATTAGGACATCGTCAGTTGGGCTATAATTTACTATCAATTGTATCTTCAATTTGTGGTGGAATTTAATCCCTATCTAAAGTGTAAGAGATTTATCTTCCTTCCCATTTCGGGAATGTCCCAATATCACTTGGGATCTATACTTCTAAAATGATATGGCTTGTGTATAACATTAGCTTAACTTCTAAGGTGTTGTAGGTTCTACCTCTCATTGGATCCTTATCTCCTTCTTAGAGCAATGCCATTTATTTTACTTGCATTTCCACTTATTACCTAATAAAATATTTAGTAAGGTTTATTGTCTACTTTTATGGAAAGATATAAAACTGTGATATAGCTGGGAATTAAAAAATGCCTTTCCAATAAGAACATTTATTTTAGATGGAACAGAAACTATGGTATTCTCAAATATCTTATTGCTTTCATCAGTGTTGCATATTAACTGACTATTCTCATATCTTTTAAGGAGCAGCCTTTACTGTTCTGATGTTCCATCTATTCATCCCATATCTGAACCCAAAGATTGCCATTTGCAGAGAGATGGTTTTTATGAATGCATATTTCAGCCAATCTTTCTATTATCCGGCTATACAATGTGGATTAAAATCAATCACTCTTTGGGTTCACTTGACTCTCCACCAACGTGTGTCGTTCCTGATTCCGTGGGTATGTCAAACTGTGTTGTGTGTTTTCATTTTTACTAGCAGATTTGGATTTAGATTGATTCATGAAAACTGTTGTGTTTTACCATTTCCTGATCACACTATATGTAAACAAAAATTTTTTTTTCATGTTTACAGTGGAATTGGGAAGACAATCAACCTTAGAAAGTATTGCTGTTTTTATTTTATTTTAAGTTACTTATAGCACAGTATTTTTGCAATAGGAATATTTTCAGCATATAATATGATGAGTTATATTGGTCATAGGGAATGAAATTTAGCAGTAATATTATTCTAAATAATGCTCTGCTTTGTTTTTCTCCCAATATACTTATGAAAACATTTGGTGTTTTTAATTTAAAAATTTAATTTGGGTATTGTGATGGATTTTGCAATCTAGTAGTCATAACACAAGGGTTTAATTTGTGAAGCTGCGTAGGATGCAGAAGGATTCAAAATAACTAAATCGAAGAAGAGAAAATAGATCAAGCATGATGATTTCCATCATGAATTTTAAATACTCTTTAAAAAAGATATTGATTTCGAAGTTAAGAGAGTTCTTGACATATATAATATATCCCTCCAATATTGCTGTGAAATCTTTGGGAAATGACCCATTTATGATTATACTACAGAGGTAAAAGAATATCTTTTGGTGCTATATTCTGTTTTGTTGGGAAATTATGCCAAAAATCAATATTTGATTCATTACGTTTTTAAATAATTAGTACACATCTGAAATTAAAACCTATATTTTATTAAATATAGCATAAAGTCATAACTTTTAGGGTTTTTTTAAATCACTATAGAGTCCCAATTAATTGACGCCCCCCAAGCCCCCTTACCCCATGCTATTTAGTTTGGTTCCATTTAAAGTGATTTTACTGTAAGCTGTACTTCTCTGGTACTAACCCCACAGATAGGCACAGATAAAACCTCACATGTAATATATGACAAATGCAACATGGATTCAGTTCTATATGCTGTCCGAACAACCTTCGATATTATTCTTTTCAGAACTAAAATAAGGAGTTTAAGTTGGGCTTTTATTAACTACTTAGTCCTAGAAAACAATGTGGAGATTCAACTTTAGGATCCAAATGCTAGCTCCACCTGTTACTAGCTTTGTAAACATGGGCTAGACATGTAAGTGCTCTGTGACTATTTTATCGCCCATAAAATGTGGAAAGCTCCTCTAAATGCTCCACAGTGTGTGTTGTGGGGATCATGCAAACTCTTATCCATGAAAGCATCCTTTCTGTAAACTAGATACTCATGGAATATATCCATATGACATCCATATGATTCGGTCAAGTACAATCTTAATGTCTCTCAAACACACAAACTTCCTTTTCTGAGGAGGGATTATCTTTTCAGGAGACGAAATGCAGGTCATCTTACTGATTGGTACAGAATGTCTTCTTCATATATGAAGAATTGAATAAGTATGAGAAACTGTGTAGTAGGGAAAAAGTTTAGGGGTTTGGTCATCAACAGTCTAAGGTATTGTTGATGAAGTCCGGAGTTTCAGCCTTCACACTAGTGTGCTAGGGCTTTGGGACGTTTAGTTCCCAAATACGTGGAGTTTGCATATTTTTTACTTTTTTTTTTTTTTTTTTAAGCCCTTGCCATTCTGGTCATCTTTGCCTCTATTTCTGGCCTTCAAAAGCCTGTTTTTCTCAGATGATGGAGGACCGGGGCTTTACTCTCTAAGACTATCTCTGACCTTGACCTATAAATATCTTAATAACAGTAGGACAGTGTGAAACTCACACATGTGGAAATGAATGCAGCGCATGTTATATTTTTCCTTTTATTAAAGCTCTATGTAGAACAGAGTATGCTATCGACACTTACGTGTTCAGTATGGAATCTTTTGCATGCGGAACTAATGGCTCAATTTCTAGTCGGATCTTACTATTACTTGCATTGACATGGTCAATGTATTGATTTTTTTTCAGTCAAACTATTTGCAAAATAGAGATGATCCCTTTCTTATGTGTCACATGAAATTGTAGGGGGTCAAGTAAGATAATGAATGAGAAAGCTTTGAGGAGATAGTGCTTTATAAATATTGAGTATAAAAGTTAGAACATCATAATCATGTTTTAAAAATATTACCACTGTTTAAATTGCTGTTACAGTATACCGTTTTTATAATTTCTAGTGAAACCACTGCCTCCATCCAGTGTGAAAGCAGAAATTACTGTAAAAATTGGATTATTAAAAATATCTTGGGAAAAGCCAGTCTTTCCAGAGAATAATCTGAAGTTCCAGATTCGCTACGGCTTAAAAGGAAAAGAAGTACAGTGGAAGGTACATTTTACCTAGAAATGTCTCCAGCTTGCCTCACTAAATGTTATTTCTTACAACTGTTTTGATAACTATTGATTAGGGTTTATTTTATTGGCATGGAAGTACCTCTTCCTGTATTCTGTAGGTATTTTTGTTCAGTAGATTGCTATAGGTCTAACCCTTTTAAGGAATGACATTTCCTGCAAGCCATCATTTCCCAAAATGAGTGTGACAGAGCATTGATCCCATAAAATATTCCTTGAAAAAAGATTGCATGGCTGAATCAACTTAGGAAAGCCTGCATCACTGTGTGTTCCTAGTATAGAATCGCACTCTGTTACATACTAAAGGTTCTGAGAGGTCCTGCATCAAAGAAACATTTGTGGCTTTATTTATTTGTGACCTTTATTTCATCCTGTGTTTCTCAAACTCATTTTACCGAGGAACCCTTTTTCCTTTAACATCTAATAATATTCTTTAGTACCTGTATGTTCATCGGGACATATTTTGGAAGAAGCTGCTTTTATCAAACAACCAAAATCACACCCATAGTGGCGAGTGTGCCTATGATGACTGGCCTTGTCAATTTTCCATGGCAGCCTGCAAAGACCCAGAATATGACATTAGATCCTGATGATTTTAGCTGAAAGGAATGTGACCATTTATCAGTTTATTGAAGAGACTGAATAACAGAGATATGACTATGTAACCACTAGGTTAAAATTACTGAGAGTTTTCGTGGATGGGGATTAGTGGACAGAGATTAGTAACAGAGTGAAGAGTAACCGAGAAGCGAGGTTGCAAGTAGGCCAGTCCAAATCTTGTCCTGAGGAGGAAACAAGAAGATGATTGAGACAATCCTTAACTTGAAGGAGCTCAGGATCCAAGTCTCATGCAGAGACTTTCTGACTTCTCAAGCCAGAAAACATGAAGTCAGTTCGCTCTTAATTTTGGAATAGTATTAAGGTTTTAAATAGAATGCAGTTCAGGGCCCGCCAGCTACGGAGGTGTTCGTAATGATTCGTCTACCACTTGCCCTTATTTTACAGATGTATGAGGTGTATGAGGCAAAATCAAAATCGGCCAGTGTCCTGGTGCCAGACCTGTGTGCCGTCTACGCCGTTCAGGTGCGCTGCCGGAGGCTGGATGGGCTGGGCTATTGGAGTAACTGGAGCAGTCCCGCCTACACAGTTGTCATGGATATAAAAGGTCTGTAGAGATTTTGCAAATGTGTCTTAAAAATGCATGCAGGCACATTTCAAATACGACTCCCACATGTTCCTCCTGAGAGCACGTGTACAATTTGGGCTCCTTGTCATTCTGCAGTTCCTACCAGAGGACCTGAATTTTGGAGAATAATTAATGAAGACCCCACTAAAAAGGAGAGGAATGTTACTTTACTTTGGAAGGTATTCCTGCTTTTTATGTTAGTCTGAAATTTTATTTTCACGCTCATGAAAGGGTGCTTGGTTGTTTCCATTCTGAGATGGGATTTCAGAGAGCTATGGGGTGGGGGGGCATGGGCACAGAGCGAGGGAATGCATTCTGTTCTCAGATGAACATATTAAGAGCTCGGTCAGCATTAATTTGGTGAAGTCACTTAGATTCTTCAGCCTCAGTTTCCTGATCTGTATAAATGTAGGGCTGGACTGGATGATGCCTGCTCAGATCTTACTCCCCACCTGCCCAGATTGTTCTATACTCTGCAGGGACACACGGATATGCATTTGTATTTACTTTTTTCTCTTATTTCTGATTTAGAGGAATCTCAATGAAAAAAAAAATATGTTGAGAAGCACTGTTCCAGTCTATTGTAGAGAGTCATTTTCTACGGGTTTATAAGGGATTGGCTTATTTGAAGATTATTTATTTATTTCAGAGAAAGAGAGCATGAGCGGGTGGGGGGTGAGGCTGGGGGAGACAATTGGAGGGGAAGGGGCAGAGGGAGAAGCAGGCTCCCCGCTGAGCAGGGAGCCTCACATGGGGCTGGATTCCCAGGACCCCGGGATCATGACCTGAGCCAAAGGCAGATGCTTAACTGACTGAGCCACCCAGGCACCCCTGGCTTATCTTATTTGAAACAGGTAGCAGTAATGGGGCAGGTGGGGTATATTGTTAATACTCTGTAAAAGGAAGGAGCAGAATTGGACTAGACTTTATATTGGAATCATCAGTGATCTGGTATGATTTTTTTTTAAACTATGGGGCAGAAATTCTGGGGTGCCATATACATGGTTCTGATAGCCTCTGCTACTTGAATTAGCAACAGATCAGAAGAAACAAATGATAAATCTTACTGGGATTAACATAGATGAAAATTAATATCTTTCCAGCTTTCTTGTTGTTGCTTTACAGAACTAGAGGGTTATTCTTTGTTTGCTGTTTCAATAAGGAAACTCTTGACTCCCTGCTGGTGTCTCTTTTCTCTACAATTATTGTGAAACTTACTGGTAGGAAAGTGTCCTAATTGTATCCATATATAATTATATTTAAATGATTTATTCTCTGAGTCTTAAGGAAAAAACCCAAAAGGAAGAAAAGAAATTTCCTGTGCTCCATACCCACCCAGACGCCTTCATTGTATCTGTGGTCAGAGATGGGCCCTATCGCCTTTCACCTCCCCATACCTCAGCCTTGAACTAGACGGGGCTTGCCCTGGTCTGCCCCTGCCTCCCAGTGGGGAACGTATAAGAAGAGTTCATGGGCTCGGTTGGTATAAAAAGCACTGGAGCCCTTAAACTAATCAATTTTTGTGTTTACTACAGCCTCTGATGAAAAATGACTCATTGTGCAGTGTGAGAAAATATGTGGTAAAACATCATACTTCCCGCAATGGAACATGGTCAGAAGATGTGGGAAATCACACTAAATTCACTTTCCTGTGGACAGAACAAGCACATTCTGTTACAGTTCTGGCTGTCAACTCAATTGGTGCTTCTTTTGTGAATTTTAATTTAACCTTCTCATGGCCTATGAGCAAAGGTAAGAAAGGGTACACAGTAGTAAACCTGTACCCCTTTTAGCATTTAATCTTTACACACTCCTCCCATTCCAAATGATCTTCCAAGAAGCCTGCAACACTCTGAACCTGAAGGACTCTCTTCCTTTATCTCTTCTTTTCCGAAAAATAGCAAAACAGATTGCATCCTGATTATATAATATGGTCCTTGGGTTTTCATGTAATAGAACCATGTTGAAATAGTATGATAAATGAAAATATTCTAGTGAATCTAATATTTAAACCTTTTGGATCAATGGAAGTTGTACATAAATCAATCTCTCTCCTTGTCTGTGTGTGTGTGTGTGTGTGTATGTAAAAATAAATACATATATATGTGTATTATATTTGTTACATATATGTAATAGCATTACATACTATATGGATGCAAGTAATTGCTCAGACTTGCAAATTAACCTGTACTTTATTTCATATGAGTGATGGACCTTCTTTCATTAATTTTGATATATTTGATTAATTAGAGAATTGAGAACTACCTTTAATAGGAGTTCCTAATCTGGATTACATATCCAAAGTATAACTTTTTAATGGAAAATTCAAATCTACTCTACCTCTACTAATCTCTTCCATGAAGTCTTTGCTTATTGCTTTAATTAGATATGTCCTAAATCAGGGTGCTTTCTACCTTTCTTAAGGTATTTTATGTCTTGCCTTATATTATGATTAATTTTGTACATATGGCGTAAGCTTCTTGTGAGTTCCATACCATCTGCACAATGTTTTACACTAAAAATATTTTCAACCAGTATGTTCTAGAGATATTTATTGAAAGCTGCGCTATGTTAGGTGGTGGGAATTCCAACATGAGAAAAACTGTAATGGTCTCAGCATTCAGAAACCAGCATTCAGACCATGAGAATGGTCTCAGCAGTCACAAGAGTCCAGTAGATGACGCAGACATTGATCAAATAATCATACAAGTTAATGTCTATTTACAAGATGAAATCAGGGCTCCCAGGAAAGGAGTGTAATTTTATAAAAGAAAAGAAAATAGAACCTGACTTGGCATTGAGGGTTACTTTCTTAAGAAGCAGTATAGGCATTAAACTTCCCCAGAAAGTGGGGGGAAGAGCATGGGCTCCTGAGAGAGGAATAGTCTGATTGAAAGTCCTCACGGCACAGGAGAGGACCTGAGGGAAGAAGACCAGGCTCTTTTGCAGAACATCCTGAAAGGCTGGGAGGTCGACTGAGGCTTGGCCCTGGGCCTCACAGACATGCTAGGCGGTTCCTCCTCACATGTGGAAATCCAGTGGAGGCTTTTAAGTGGGGCTCTGTGCGGAGGGTGTCCTTTGAAAGTACAACTCCGTCAGCAGGAGAGGAGTTTGGAGGGAAGCAGAGAGGATGATAAATAGGCTTGTGCGGCATTCCAGTGGAGAGCAACTTTTTTGACTCTATCCCAAAACCCCATTTTGGTTTCTCCTCAGTGGCATATGTTCCCACATCCTTCTGCATATATGACTCTGTGGTACAAAAATAATTGTATTATATGTATCTATATAAATGTCAACCTTCTCTCACTTCTCCCTTTCTCCAGTAAGTTATATGCCCCTCAAAGGTGTTAGGAGAATTTTTTTTATTAGTTTTGAATTTAAAAATAAACTTTCTTCTTTTCCCCTCAGTAAATTCCGTGCAGTCGCTCAGTGCTTATCCTTTAAACAGCAGTTGTGTTCTTCTCTCCTGGACGCTATCACCCGGTGACTACTCTCTGATGTATTTTGTTACTGAGTGGAAAATTCTTAATGAAGACAGTGAAATTAAATGGCTTAGGATCCCCCCATCAGTTAAGAAGTATTATATCCACGGTAAGTTTGCTGCGCTTTAATAAGTTTCTCTTATGGATTAGCATGAGACTGATTATTAAATAGATAGCCAGTTAATGAAAACTTCAACAATATAAATGATACTACCATCTTACCATATATAATTCTATCACTTTATCATAAACATTCAATTCTGTTTCATTCGATCCTTTCTAAATATTTTACACAGTCATAATCATATCATCTATCGCTTTTCTTCTGATTCGTTCCTTTGATATATCACAAACACGTTTCTATTTTCTCCCCAGTCCTTTTAACCATGATTTTTAGTGATCATATAGCGTTTTATTCCCAAGTCTACTTAAACCATTTATTTTCTTGAGAACATTTTTTGTTGCTTCTAACTTTCCTTTTTTTTTCTAGACTGTTTTTTAATGGCCTTTGTATCTACCCGAAATTGTTTTCCCAAATCTGTGTACCAACATATAATGCTACTAGCAGTGAGTGGGAATGTCAGGCTGAAGGTCTACAAATGTAGGACTAAGTAATGTAGGCAGCATAAACTCCCCAAAGTAGACCAGTTGCCCCAGGAGGTGATTAAAGTACAAAGTAATCGTGCACAATACAGTATCTCCAAGTCTGAGTAAGGTTTTAGTAGGGAAGCTAATGATTGCCATGACCCTATTATTATACAATATCACTCAGGAGACTTGTACTTCTGTTTCATTCCAAAGGCCCTAGAATTTAGCATCAGGGCAAATAGAAATGATTGATAGAGAACTAAATTCAATTCATTACCACTATTGTCCAGATGATTATTCTCTGTGCTTTTCTTTAAACCATGGAAATATATAATCTAGGCTTCAACAAGATTTATCTCTTGTAGAATATTTGTATGTTATTAACATTTGTAAAAATGATACATCACTGGTAGTTTCGTTTTAAACTTTGCTATACAGATGGTTGTCCCCCTGACAGGACGATCCCTGGATAAGCAAGGGGACTCCTGGTCCCCACCCCCACTTCTTTGCATTTCATAAGACTTTAGTCTCATAGCTGCCTTGAATGGGGAAAATAAGCAAGCTAAATGCCCGTGAAAGGGGAATATTACTGGCTTTGGGGATATGGGGAGGAGGTAAGACACATTGTCCTGGAAAGGGAAACTGGAAGTTTATACACTGTGAGCTTGAACAAACTGACTATCATTAGAACATACCCTTGAAAATTGCAATCTCGTGTCTCTGGGTAATATTTTCAAAAAGCATTTGAAAATTATTATCATTACTAGGAGAATTTGGAATGCCTAGATGGTTTTTGAAACTCCCTTAATCATCAGTTTCAATCCATAAATAACAACTTATTTCTATGTTTGTAGAAATAAGAGAGTCATCTAAATTTTTTTTTATATAGCTTTCACTTGTTAGTATTAATTCAGGAAGAATGACCTTTAATATATTTTTCTCCTCAGATCATTTTATCCCCATTGAGAAGTATCAATTTAGTCTTTACCCAATATTTATGGAAGGAGTGGGGAAACCAAAGATAATTAATAGTTTCCCCCAAGGTAAGAATTTTCCTTCTGGTTTCTTTTTATACAGATGTGTGGTTTCCCACTCAGTAGTTATGTTGCCATCTGGTTATTTTCTTTCTAATGGGGTCATGGAAGAGTCTAGAGTCTTACATAGATGTGTCAGGGAGTGATTGCAGGAGGGGTACATGGTCCCTTGGTGGTTTAAGAAGGAGAATAATCAAGTATGGTATTCTTGTATTGGAAATTAACATTTTCAGTCTCAAATTGGATAAAAAGTTAATGGAAATGAAATAAAGGAAAATATGCAGCAATATAATAAAATAGATCATCAGAAAGACTAATTAGAAAAATACTAATTTTCTGTACAATTCATATAAATGCACCTACCCCAAACAATATGTTTTGGGGGTACATACTTATGAGCCTTTAAATTTTTTAAAAAGATTTTTATTTTATGTATTTGACAGAGAGAGAGGGAGACAGAGCACAGGGAGACAGAGCAGCAGGCAGAGGGGAGGGAGAAGCAGTCTCTCCACTGAGCAGGGAGCCCAATGTGGGGATTGATCCTAGGACCCTGGGATCCTAACCTGAGGTGAAGGCAGACCCTTAACTGACTGAGCCACCCAGGTGCCCAGGCATTTAAATTTTAATGAGTCTTTTAAAGGAAACATTTTTCCTCTAAAAATAAAACTGGAGAAGTGGTTATAGAAATAAATTCACTGTGCTTCTTAAATTTCTAATTCATCTTACCGTACTTGGAGTATCAACATTTTGATTTTGCTATTATGGCTCAAATTTGTCTTCAAGCCCAAGCAACCTACTAATGAAGTTTCAAGAGAGAAATATTTTATCTGGTTTTAGAATTAAAATAATTCTAAGAATTCGTTCATTTGTTATTTGACACATACGTGCTGGGAACAAGAACAGGGGATTGAACAATAAACATCGATCTCTGTCCTTATGGAGCCTAACCCTCATGCTCTAATGAAAGTGAGAGTAAACAAATCGTGTAGAATATAATAGCAGATAGAAATAAGTGCCATGCTTGTTGTGATGAGCACTGGGTGATGTATGTTAAGTGATGGATCATTGAATTCTACTCCTGAAACCAATATTACACTATATGTTAATGAACTAGAATTTAAATAAAAACTTTAAAAAATTACTTGCACTCAAAAAAACCCCCAAATCAATAAAAAATAACACAAGAGTAGAATTGGTAATAATTAATAAAAGGACTAATTTAATAATAATAAAAAATAAGTGCATGAAGCCAAATAAATGTAAGATGAAAGGATAGAGTTAAAATGTGGTGCTTTTGTTAGGATGGTCAAAATTGGTCTTTTTAGTTCAAGCCATGCAAGTACAAAAGCGAAGAGTATTTTAGACAAAGGGATAGCAAGTGCAAAGGTTCTGAAGAGTGAGCATGCTTGGTGGCTCAAGAAAAGCAAGGTCAATGTGTGTGGAATGAACAAAGTAGAGATTGGCAGGTGTTGAAGGTTGGCTCCTCTAGAAGCAGATACTGAGACAGCCATCAAAACAACTTTAATTGGCACTTTGACTCATATAACCTAAAGTGATCACATGGAATTGGCAAAAAATAATTTCGAAAAAATGTTTTGCTAACTCACTATAAGCATAATTCTGCACAAAATATTTCATTAATGCAATCATAACTACACTTTTAGCTTTTTTATTTTTACATCTTTAAAGGTAATACAGATTTATGATGAAATCATAAAGAAGTCTGCTATAACTTTTGGTACAGAAAGATGTTATTATTTCTTGAGGTCAACCTCTGAATCATGTGAATTCTATTTCTTTTCAGATAACATTGAAAAACACCAGAATGATGCAGGTCTATATGTAATTGTGCCAATTATTATTTCCTCTTCAATCTTGCTGCTTGGAACATTGTTAATATCACACCAAAGGTATTGTAGTTGGTGTTATGAATCTTTATGACCAAAGCTCTTGAGCATATTTAAACCTTGATTTAAAACCCAAATCAGAAACATTATAGTATCCTAAATATGTTTATGTGTATTCAGTATACACTTAAGATGGCCTAAAAAGAAAAAGCTTGTTTTCAGGAAATCACATTTTGTTTTGCTAGTACAACACAAACATCATGGATGAAATTCATGTTTTAAATGTAAATACATTCAGGAAATAACAAGCTTATAACAGAAAATCCTAGGCAGTATGTTCTCAGAGATGGCAACAATGGCTTTTAGAGCTGTATATTTTGGGTTGAGGACTTTTAGTGGTGAAGATTTACCTGGAGTGGTCAGTTCATTTATGATTAGTAAGCACTCCAATTTTTAAAAATCAGCACTGTGTGGCTCCCCAGTCTGTCTAGTTTGCAAATGGCCTTGAATTTCTTGTGGTTCTAGGGTACCATATCATTGTGTACTGAGAGGCCCAGACCTATGGAATTATTTCCCACATGTCAAATCTCTACAGAAACTTTTGTCTTATAGCAAAAAAGAGGGATGAGAGATTTTAGAATTTGAATATATCTTTCAGTCAAGTGAGCTGATGGGGCCATATCAAGTGGAATTGTTTCTAAAACTCAACTGATGACCACTTTTTTTCCTGTGTGAGAGGGGCGGGGAGGGGCAGAGGGAGAGGGAAAGAATCTTAAGTAGGCTCCATGCCCAGTGTGGAGCTTGACGCTTGGCTCAGTTTCATGACTCTGAGATCATGACCTGATCCGAAATCAGGAATTGGATGCTTAACTAACTGAGCCACCCAGTCACCCCGGTGGCCACTTTTAATATATAGTTTCTCCAAGAAAAATCCACTCAAAATATTTAGCGCAATGCCTGGCAAAGAGCCTTCAATAAATGTTGGTTATTTTATTATTATAGTGATTATTAGCTTTAGTCTAGATAGAACATTGGTGGAAATCTTCATGGGATAGCATGTGAAAATGAATCGGATTCTACTGAGAAATAGCTGATCTGGTAGATTAATTTCTAGTCTGTGCATTCATTAACTGTGAACATTTTCGATATGAATGTTTTTTGTTTCTCCTTTATAGAATGAAAAAGCTGTTTTGGGAAGACGTTCCAAACCCCAAGAACTGTTCCTGGGCACAAGGACTTAATTTTCAGAAGGTCCCTTTTTCAATTTTTTTAACCCAAAATATGTAAAATTGCACTTTAGATGCTGTATGCCTTATATTGCATCCATCATTTTTAAGGTTTAAAATACTTTAAGGATAAGGTTTAAATCTTATTTTATTCAATTCATTTAAATATGAGTTCTGTTTAATCTATTATGTATTTTCAAGAATAGCAGGATTCAGGGATTTGAAATCAGGATGAAACAAAATTTGTAGGTAGTTCATCATATGAAAATTAAATATATATGTATATATTTATATGAAAAATATATATGTATATATTTATATATATCTTCTGTTTTATAGTATATAATAAAATAAATATTAGAATATTAAGGGTTAAATCTGATGGAGAACAGATATTTGGATATACTTTTTTGGTGTAAATTGATTGTCTTTAGGTAAATGTTGGAATCAATATTTTAAAGATTTTATTTATTTATTTGTCAGAGAGAGAGATCACAAGTAGGCAGAGAGGCAGGCAGAGAGAGAGGGGGAAGCAGGCTCCCTGCTGAGCAGAGAGCCCGATGCGGGACTCGATCCCAGGACCCTAGGATCATGACCTGAGCTGAAGGCAGCTGCCTAACCAACTGAACCACCCAGGCGTCCCTGGAATCAATATTTTTAATCTCTGTAATTATTTTCATAATTATTTAAATCAGTTAAAAACTATAGAAATAGAGTCCTGTCCTCAAACACTGCAATCTGAAAAATGTAGTTGCCCTAATAAAGCTTACATTTAAGCACTTTTTTTTTCCAAGCTAAAGTACTTTATAAATTAGTCAGCTATAATAAAATGATTTGTACATATATCTTATAATAGAATTCCTCAGAAAACTCTAGAGTCTAACTAATGTTTTATTAATTCTTATAATTTCCCCTGAAGCAAAGTTGGGTTTCCACCCATTTGAGAAAATAGAATTCAGTTTTCATGTCAAAATATCTACACGATGTTTTAAACCATAATCATATGGAGGGTATTAAGCAGTCTTAACGATTTCATCTTTATCATTAGTCACTGTTAAAAGTCTTCAGTGGTTTCCTTTTAGCTACGAGATAAAGTATAGTCCCTTTAAGCTAGTACTCAATGACCTCTCTCTACAGTCTGTTACCAACCTACATATCCTATTTCTTCTGTCCCTGGGCCTCGATCATGCCTTGGCTGTTTCCTTTACCTCCACAGACCCCACTACGTTGGTGAAGACTTCACTCTAGGCCCTTTTCCCCAAACCTTTCTTGAACAAAACCAGTTCAGAAGAATTTCTCTTCCTCTAAGTTCCCAGAGCATTTTACTGTTTAATTTATTGTGAAGAGCATTCTGAGTTCCCGGGGTATGTTTTGCACCTCACAAATATTTTTTGAACTGCTGCTACATGGGAAGTATTAAAGTAGGGATTCATTAAAGCAATGCTGGTAATTCATAATCATGTCCAGTCATTCATATATGTGCAAATCACTGAGATACATTAAGATTTTTGCTTCAGTCCTCAGTATCTCAGCTTCCTTTCCTGTAAAATGAGGTTTAATGGAACTTACCTCATAAGGTTTGTTTTGGGGATTAAAGAAGATGGTACTTGTAGCATAGTAAAGTCTCAATAACTATTAATCATCATTATTTTACATCTTTAGATGTTTCAAATTATTATTCTTTCAATGATACTGTGAGATAAGGATCATTATTTTCATTTTATAGAAGAAAAAAAACTGAGGCTTATAGTGGTTCGGTATCTTGTTTTAGAACCAGGCTTGGCTTGCTAATTTGTCCAGCCGTGGAGCCTGTTCCATTAGTCATTCTTCTCCATAGCAGTGGCTTTCAATTTTTTTTTATTTGACCATGACCCACAATACATTTTACCTTGTAGCCTAGTACATTCATAGAGGTAGATACGCAAAACTGAAAGGATTTCAGTATATGTAGCGCTCTCTATTTTCAAAATTCTATTGTCTTTTAAAAAATACTGGTTGCAACCCACTACATTGATTTCACTTCCTACTGGCCTATGACTTGCAGTGAGAAAAATACTGCTCTCCAGTTTATCAGTGAACAAATGAGTGAATATATGATACTGTAGCTATAACAGTGCAACGATTAAATTGTAATCTTTCAGCAGAAAGAGTATCTTTCTTATCTTATCTTCAGATAAGACAGCATAAGATGATCATTCTCTTTATAGAAACTTCACTTTGTTTTGAGTCCAACCAGCCCTACACCACCCATCTCTTAGCTATGGGCGTTAGGCGCCGGAGTCTCCTTTCATTAAACACAGTTCATGATTTTTTTCAATTAGTAAAATATTTATTCCTCCCTTCTCTCTTCCATTATGAATTCACACAGTAACATTTATTGTAGCTATAATGATATTTCAGCCATATATATTTATCTGTCATTCATTCATGCATTCATTCAATAAGCATATGTAAGTCTAGGATGTTGCTAGGATCTTGGGAAACAAATTTTTCAGAGATTTTCCTTACTATCTGAAATAAGACAATAAGGTTATAGAGGAGTGGCTTGAGTGGAAAGCAGAATAGAAAGAACTTGTCTTCTTTACCATCTCCAAAATAGTTTATTCACTTTAAAATTCATTAATTTGTTTCACTCATTCATTCACGGCCTATTAATTGAATGCCTGTCCTGTGCTAGTCACTATGCTGTACCTTCAGGTTGTATTGATCAGAAAAACAGAAACTCCTGGAGTGGACGGTCAAGCGGGAAAATAAGCATTAATCAATGATAATGGATATAACAATATACATATCATATATATATTCTACTAGTAATTATAAGCTACATGTTGTGAAAGAAAAGGATCCAGTGTGCTGAGCTTAGTGTGTGGGGTGGGTAGGGTTGAGTGGTGAAGATAGGAAAGCAACAACTGAAATAAGCTCTGGAAGATAAGTAGTCATTAACTAGGTTTCGTGGTGGAGGGGAGAGAGTCCAGGCAAAACCACCTTCAAACACAAGCCCTGAGGTAGGAAGGACCAAAGCACATTCAGAAACTAAAAATAGGGAGATTAAAAGACAGTGTAAGGAGGAGATGATTTTTCTTAAATATGAGGACCTCTTTATTTTAACATGACCATTTTTTTCTTTGGTGAGCATTTTTTTCTTTTTCTTTTTTTTTTTTTGGTAACAAAAACTAAATATCTATGTAAATAAGAATGTTAAAGCCTCACCATCCAAGTATATATGAATGCCAGAAATAACCATCTTCCTGTCTCTTTAAGAGAAGCTAAAATACTCTCTCTTCAACATGGGAAGCTCTGGAAATCTCCCCTCTACACCACCATGAAAATGGTTTCTAAATGTTTACCAGGGCAGGGAAACGATCAGGCCCACCTCAGCAAAGGAAGTCTGAGCCTGCACCAAATGATCTCTCCCCTTTCCGGAAGATGGCGGCTCAAAGGAACCACTTGATGGATAAAGGTTGGATCAGTGAGCGTTTGTTTGTAGACCCTGATCTCCTGCTGTCTCACATGCCCGCTCTGAAGATGAGCACAGTGTCACAGCAGATCCTGTGACAGACATTATACACAAGGAGACTGAAATCTCACTCAATTTTTCCATGTTCTAGTAAACTGAAGAAGTGTGAAGAATTTTTAAGATAGTTACAGTGGGTGTGGTTATCCTTATTTGTAAGACTGACTTTTTTTCCCCTCTGCCAATATTTGACTTCATAATCTTACAAGATAATTTTTTGAGCATAACCAGTCCTCAAGATGTCTAGTTTATTTCTAGGGCTTAACAGGTACACAGATAACATAGTCTAGGAATAAATCAGTTTTGGGAATATAATAGGAATATTTGAAAAGTGAAGAAGAATATAATTTCAAAGAGGAGGGCACGTATGGCATGGAGCACTGGGTGTGGTGCATGAACAA
>CM052900.1:118628165-118649163 GCA_028534135.1 Potos flavus | reverse complement strand
TCACTGTTCGGCTCGGTCTCTGCCGTTGGCTTCCCTGTTCTGATACCTGGGAGTTCTGCCACCCTCAGACACCCCCGGTCTTTCTGTGACCCCACGGGTCCTGAAACCACGCTGTCCCCACGAGGGCTCCACCCCCCGCTTAGCCTCTGGAGCGATGTCCCTCAGTGGAGCAGATTTCTAAAAGTTCTGATTTTGTGCTCGGCTGCTCTGCGGCTTGCCGGCAGCCGGCCCCTCCCCCCACGGTCTATCTTCGTGTTGCTTTGGATTCACTTTTCTGCACGTCCTACCTTCCGGAAAGTGGTCGATTTTCTGTTCCTAGAGGTGCTGTTCGTCTTCTCTTCTATTTCCTGCTAAGTTTGTAGTTGTTTAGAGTGGTTTGATAACTATCTAGCTGAACTTCTGGGATCAGACACTATCTCTGTCTCTTACTCTTCCGCCATCTTGTCTCCTCTCCCTCATGCTTTATTTCTAAAGTGAGTAAGGCAAATTTGCTATTGACTCTTTGCTTTCATATTCATTTATTTTCTTTAATTCTCTCATTGTCTTCTATTTCCTGATGACCAAACTGAATCTCAGAGTGGTTGAGTGGCTTGTCTTGATCATCTATCCTGTCCTTGTAAAAACTTGGTTAAACCCACGTCCATTGGACTCAACTGCCACCCTTGCTGTCAGTCCCATATTAGCGATGTATTTATTAATGTAACTAATGCCACTAAAATGTACACTTAAAAACAGTTGAAAGGCTAAATTTTACGTTATGTATACTTTAACAAATTTTAGCAAATGAGTACGAAATCTGGATTGACATTTCTGCAAGGAAACTATACTAATGGCCAATAAGCACTAATGAATATATGCTTAACATCATCAGCTATTAGGGAAATAAAAGCCCAAAACACAAGATACCACTTTACACTGGTGAGGATGGCTATAATCAAAAAGACAGATAATTAAGTGTTGGTGAGAACGTAGAGAAATTAGAACTCGTATGCTGCCAGTGGGAATGTAAAATGATGCAGCCCTTGGGGAGTATGTTCTTTACAGTTCTTCAGTAGTTAAACATACAGTTACCACATGACCCAACAATTCCACTGCTGGGAATATATCCAATAGAAATGAAATCACCTATTTATGTGGAGATTTATACATGAGTGTTCATAGCAGCGTTGTTCATATAGCCAAGATGTAGAAACAAGCCAAATGTCCATCAAATGATGAATGGATGAGCAAAGGGCGATATATCCAATTCTAAAACAAAAGGAACCAAAAAACAAAACAAAATAACCCACAGTGTATTGCAAAGCAAATGGACCGTGACAGCCCATCGTTGTTAAAAACACTTACAGTATTTTAATTTTTTTCATTTACAGTATTTTTAAAGGAGATAACAATTTTTTACATAAAGTATTTCCTTTAATTATCCTCCAAATTCATATTATTTTTGAACATTGGTTTTTGTGAAAGTAACCTATACTTATAATTCCTTCAACATCCAACCTGATTTCTAAAATGGTCTCTAAAATTAATCTCTTCCACTTTTTGAGCTGTCATTCTCATTCCCTTTGGTTTATAATGAATCTAAATGCATATTTGCCTCATATTTTTAAAGTAAAAATTACAGATCAAGTTCATCCTGCTTGTTCCCCTCAGTAGTTTCAGTGCCTCCTTCCCTTCTGAGGGGCACCCACTTTCAAGAATATAGTGTGTATTTTTCTAGTTTGTGCTTTTATACTTCCCTACACCTGCATATGTGCAGCTATGACCATTGAACAAAAACACTTTGGGTCATAATGAATGTGAACCTGCCTTCCATTATCATTCAAAGGTTATTTTTGTTCTCAGCATTGTTTTTTGAGATCTCTCCATGTGGATACATTAACATAGTTTACCCATGTGGACTGGCCCATGGTATTCCATCCTATAAATATATCACAATTAATATGTCTATTCCCCTGCTGATGGACATTTAAGCTGTTTAAAAGCTTTTTTCTATTTATTACAAACAATGCTGCAGGAAGCAGGATCGTATATGTCTCTATGTTCTCTGGGGATATGTCTGTCCCATTATTTTAAAAATTAAGTTTGTGCATTACCAGATGACCAGTGTGCATGGTTTACTGGTGAAATGGTATGGAAGAACATTTATTGCAAAACATAGTGTCCTCCTCTACCCCTAGCTACCCTAAGTCTTGTTCTCCAAATGCCATTACTTCAAACTGGTTGGCTTTTAATTTTTCTGGCAGGTCACTTTATATTTCTAAAAATAATATGTTTATACCACTATGAAATGTAGTCATTATGTATTGATTTCTGGTAGTAATGCAGATTTACTCATGCACATACTTTTCCTGCCTTTCTCCTTTCCCCACACCTAATGCATACTGTTTTGTCACTTTTATCAATTTTTTCAGTAATTACTCTGCAACCTCAGAAAAATTTTCTTAAATTCCATTTATTTCCATCAAATAGAGACTACTTCTTGGAGCTGCTTTCCCTCCCCCTTTTTAAAAATAAAATAAAGACATTAGCACTCTTACCTTTCCCTCCATTTCTCCCTCCATTTCCCAATCTGTAAATAAACTCTATGTAATTTACGCTGCTATGAGTATGTAAGTACTATTGTTTGCAGAACAAGTAATAGATGTGATGACACTCTTGGGAGTTCTAATGTCACGGGACAATATGTTTTTTAAAGATACTAGAAATATTTCACCTGTTGGTCAAAATCGTGCCAAATTTTAGTTGGCTTCATTTTTAGTTCTTATGGGTTGTTGTTATTGCTTTTTCTGGAGTTTCTAATTGCTTCTTTTAAGGTTTTTTTGAATTTCTGTGTGCTGCTATTACATAAGCTTCTTCACTGGATACCTTTTCCCAGTGTGCTCTACCCAGGAAAACTTCTGTCCTCCTACTTCAGTCTGGATGGGGCCTTTTCTACAATTTCTACAAGCCATCACTCCGGATTCCCGTTAACCAGTTTCTAGTGACTGCTGCTTCCTAAATTCCTTTTCTTCTTCTTTCTTGATGAACTACATCCTTACAAAACCTCCTAAGAAAGGTTATGTGTCAGGTCAGAGTCTCTGCATGCCTGAAATTCTTCTTATGGTGCCTTCATTGATTGCTCCTTTGGTGGAATGTCAGTTTCTGGGTTGGACAAGCCTTTCCCCACTTGATCTTAGCCAAAAGGCTGAGAAGCGATGGACAAGTCTTTCCAATTGAACTTTTAAACGATTCCTGCCTCATCATCTAGCACCCAGTTTTGCTTCCAAGAAGTCAGATGCCATTCTGATTTTTATTCCTCACTGGTTACTTACAATTTTCGTGCATTTAAAATATTCTCTCCATTTAGAAAAAGTTTATATTTATTTATTTGAGTGAGAGAGAGAGAGCATGAGCAGGGGGAAGGGACAATGGGGGAGAGGAGAAGCAGACTCCCCACTGAGCAAGGAGCCCAATGCCAGACTGATCCCAGGACCCCAGATCATGACCTGAGCCGAAGGCAGAAACTTAACCAACTGAGCCACCCAAGCATCCACAAAATACTCTCTCCATTTTCGATGTTCTAAAATTTCAGTGATGGGTCTAGGGACATTCTTTTTCATTTAACTTGGTCACCGTTTGAAAACAATTTCAATTCCATGACTCTGATCATATCTAAGAAATTATGTTATTTCTTTGCTGATTTCCTCTCCTCCTGTTTCTTTTGTTCTCTCTTTCTAGAGTCTGTATCAGTTAGATGTTGAGCCCTCGGCATGATCTTCTATATATTTATCTCTATGTTCTTTTTGTTTTTTGTTTTATATTTGAGACCTTGCCATATCCTATTCTTTTGATGCTTCTATTGCACTTTTATTTACTACTATATTTGTAAATTTGCAAGTTTTTTTTCAGAGTATTTTCTGGTTTTATGCATACAGTATTTTCTTAAATCTAGAAATCCCAAATAAGGGATCATTGTTTGTTTAAAAAATTCTTTTTTCCTATTCTCTGAATTCTCTTTGTACTAGGATTATGTTTTCTTTTTGTTTATCTTGGCTTTTCTTTTTTATCTCCGACTTTCCCCAAATATCTAGTAATTCTTTGTTTTCCTTTAATATTTTAGAATAAATAGTAGATAAGCTGACTGGGAGTCCAGTGCATATAGGCAGAAATTATTGCTTGGTTGTGTAGATAGGGCTCTGGCTAGATGAGGAAAAATGTACTCACCGGCACTAATACTCCATAGCTGCTTGGTAACTCCCAGGATAGGTCCTTAGTTGATTTTGAAAACAAAACCTCAATTTGGGTGTGGAAGGTAGTTGTAATATGAAGGATTTTCCATGTATAGCAGAGAAATGGAAGAGCCCCATTCCACGGGCATAGTTTCTGGTTTTCAGCCTCAGGTCTCATATCTTCCTGTGTTCTTACCTGCCGTTTCTTCACTCTCCGTGTCTACTGTATTCAGCTGGGCAAACAGGCTTTCTCTTCAGCCACAGTCCACTCTAGAAGTACTTTGGTCTGTAGCTTCCTTTGCTAATCCTTTTTGGTCTACTCCCTGCCAGTTGTTTTCCGTCTCTTAGAAATGCATTCAAAATCTTATTCCCTTTTGCCTTCTCAGATTATCTTCTGTGTTGTGGGTGTGTATTTGTTATTTGTGTACTTTCATTCTAACAGAGTCTCTTCAAAGATGAGAGAGCAGCATGTTCAACCTGTCATCTTGAACCAGAATAATACCCCTTTATACCATTTCTCTTGAGACTTAAAAACTCAGAATCTTAAAAACATAAAAAATAAAAGAAAAATAAATATAGAAATCAGAATCTTAAACAAAGGCTGAGTTCTTGTTGTAGGAAACTGTAGTGATGCAAGAGACTTACTTTTCTTCTCATTCAAATTTCACAGTGTTTAAAACCCTGCCACCAATTTGGTTTCTTACTTTTTTCTTTAGCATTTTTGCCTAATCTGTTGTTTTCTTCCTCTAAATCTAAATCATCTGTAATTTTTTGGGATGGTGGTGGGTCTAACCCCATTTCTTTGTTGTCTACATCGATGTCCATTTTCACAAGAGCATACTCCAGTTAATAACCTACCTTAGGAGTGTGAAAGCTAAAACCAAATGCATTTTTGCCTTGTGATTCAAAGACTGTTCACGATTCCTCAGTCTTCTCTATGCCTCCAAAGCAGCTCAGCAACCTGCAGGTTCCCAGAACACCCGTCTCACAGATCTGGGGCAGAGCATCCCTGAAACTGCTTGAATGGTCTTGCAGAAGTGGGTAGAACTCATGCAGTTTTGAGTGGGAAGTTCCCTTTAGAAGTGTGCGTTATTGGGCTTAGAAGTGTGTATCTCACTCCCCTAAAATAGGACTTCCGTTTTGTTTATTTTTGTGTTCTTAATATTTATGATATGCCCAGGGGTTATTAAGAACCAGAAGAGAGTGTGTATTGGTCAGCTGAAATCTATCACAGCAAGTATTAAAAGCAAAACCAAGAACATGTTTTCCTGCCAGTTTGCATTTAGGACATCTTTTCATCCTTCCATGGTTTTATAGAAAGATGGTTGGACTGGAAAAAATTAAAGAACTAAGTCAGGGTCCTCATTCTGCTCTAATTAGCTCTGCAACCTTAAGCCCCAATTGCTTTGTTTTAAAAAAGGGAGGCACATGGACCAGATGGTTTCTTAGATTTTTTTTTCTAGATCAGAAAAATCATGATAATGATGTGTCATTGTATTCTTCACGATTTCAGCTCTTCTCTCTCTTAATTTTTAAATATTTGTTTTTACTGTTGTACTCTTTTACTCTTTCTTGTTCCAATACTTCTGTCCAATACTTCTTTTGCTCCCCATTTCCTCCTTTTCATTTTTCCAGCTCTTTGGGTTTTTTCTCCTTATTCTGTTATTCTTCTGTAGATTTTTCCTTGTCTGGAGTCACCAAGACTATTCCTAGATTGTGATGTTAATGCTTTATGAAAATAGAAGAGGCAACCTCAGTTCAAAATTTTACTCTTCTCTAAAAAGATGTATTACTCTAGTATAACAGAAGAATTCATAGTCCAGAAGCCAAGCTTGACAGAAATTGTTTTTGAAATCTTTCATCTTTTGCTTTTTGAGTGATTTTTTATTTTGCTTTCTTATTTTGTTTCATTTTATCTAAACAGAGAACGGACATTCTTTGAAGTCTAATCATGATCACTACAGATGAACCCAATGTACCACCTTCCCAACATTCTGTAGAGTATTAGAAGATTTTTACATTTTGAAGAAGGGGAGACAAATCAAAAAAAATATTTGGTTGAACTATTGAGAACTAAAATATGATGGATGATGTTGATTTAGAACTTAGAAGGGTAAATTTGGGGTCAAGAGATAGGTCTGAGACCAATTCAGTTTGAATGTATGATTACTTTTTGGGTCACCTAAAGTTTAAAAAGTAATATTCATACTATCTGGCTTTTGATTTATCCTTTGTGTGGTCATAAAGCATTAAAAACTATGACTGTTCTAACCACATATCTATTCAATATCATCAGGTATGTAGTAGACAATGCCATAACTAGATGAAAACTGTAGCTTCTGACACATAACTTTGCAAACACAATGAATCTAATTACAAGATAAAGTGAAACTATTTAGTTTATATTTTTATGTCCCAAATTTTCTGTTTTGTATTCTTTTATAGACACCTGAGCTTATAAACAGACCTCTGTGTGTGTTCTTTTGACTTTCTTGTAGTTTTTATGTCTGTCTAACTTGGGTCAATCTGGGAATTCCCATCTTCAGTAGTCTTGCAAATGGCTTAGGCATTAACTTTGATTTCAGTTCAGGGAAAGCCAGAAGTTAGGGTGTGTGCTGGTCAGAGGCCAGTGGAAATTACAGTTCATACCAGGATGACCTGACATATCCAGGTCAGATCGACCAGATGAGAAAACACATCAGTCTCCAATTCAGCCTCTTCGTGAAATTCTTGCCTACATTTAATTTATTTACAATGAACCACCCAAAGCTTCTGGCAGGCAGAGAGGTACACAGTGATGCAAAAAGGGAGCTTTTACAAATAGTTCGTGGCAAAGACAGGACACTTCTTGAAAAAAGACCCTTGCTATTTCTATGATATCAGCATACTAAGTGTAGTATGTTGCTCACATTCAAAATAAACCAAAAGCTTCTGTTTGATGAACCTGAATAATATTCAAATTTAGGATATATATTGATCCCTTACATATAGATTTCATTCATAGTTTTATTTGGCTATGAAAACAACACTAAAAATGAGGAAGAATGTGCCCTTTTTTCCCCTTCATTGACTTTTAATAAATATCATTGGAATATAAAATCTAAGTGTGAGATTATGAAAGGATATTCTTTAATTCCTACCCCCTGAATACATATTTAGTATGTTCCCAGACCATTCTAAACTCTTAAAAAATTAGATGCATATAATGATTGAAATGATTTTTTTAATGAACATACTTTTAATAAAGGTTTATGACCCACTGATAAAATATACTTCAATAATATATGAATATGTGATTTCTTATTAATTATTAGTGAAATCTTCCATCTGAATGCATTTGAAGACATGGACATTATTCAGTATCAGTACTTAGTTACCAATTATAAAGTTTTAGAGGGCACATAGTATGCCAAAGACATCATCTTTGCATATGTGCAAAGATGTGTGACTTTGCACACATATGTGCAAGCATATGACTTTGTGTGCTATTGGCTATGTGTGTGTATTTTTTCTTTTCATATTGATAGCATGTAACACCTTTATTTGGTGAACTTAATTTCTAGGTTCATTTGAATTTTAAGAAATTCAAAACATATATAGTAGTAAGTTTAAGAAAAAGCAAAATGACCAAGTAAATATTTGAAGGAAATCATAAATCTAATCATAGATTTATATCAGAAAGAGAAAAGGCATAGGAAGTTTTCATATATTATGTTCATAGAATAACAGAGAAGGTTGTGTTAACATGGTGTTTGTCATTATGCAGTATTTTAATACCTATATCGGTCTTATTCCATTTTATTATATTTAGTGTTTGGTATATTTATTCTTTTACAGTTAATAATCACCAATATGTTTCCTTTAAGAGTTTGAAACTATGCTAATGAATTATGTTTTTATATGGAATATATTTGCCATTATGAAGAATAGTTGGGTAAATTGTTATTTCAGGCAATAAATTGGAATTCATTCTAGTGGCTTAAAAATTGTAAAATTCAAAAGTTCAACCATATGTATGTCTTATGAATTGAACCACATTTTCAGTAGCTCTTCATTTAGTTGCGTTAATTTTTCAGTGTTATGTGTCCACGATATTCCTTATTTTGCATTTATTTTTTCAATATGTTTACATTGTATGAGTTGATCTTTTTACACACAGATTCTTGATTTGTCGCTGTGTGGCAGGAGTTTTTGTTGTGATGTAACCAGCATTCTTATAAAAGATACGATGTGCATTTGTTTTGCGTCTTTGTCTTCATTCCACATGTTCCATAGTATGTGTTTTATATGAAGCTGTTTAAAAGGAATAGTAATTTAAGAGTCTATGATCATGTCTTTCACCATCACTGTTTTCAACAAATTGACATTAGTTCTTCTTTTCTGGAAGTCTTAAACAGATTTTCAGTATGATGTAAGGCAGATAAGTCTTAACAGTCACAAATAGTTTACCCTCATACCGTATCTTATGTCATGGAGTAGTTATTTTAACTGTCTTTGGACTAGTTGGTTTGCTCATTTGATTTTATTTCAGTTCCTTTTTTTATTGGAGGTTTAAATTTTCAGTTTGTGGAAATCTAATTTGCTGTAAAATATTAGGAATTCTTCAGAATACAGCCGTTTTTAATTGCCATAACCAATCTTTATTGAGAGCTAAGCACTTTCAGACACTCTCTAATTTATTCCTCACCACAATGCCAGGAAGTAAATATTGAATGTATTCTTACAGATGAAGAGACTAAAAGGCAAAGAGGTTAATGTACTTGTCCATGGTCATAGAAGGGCCCAAACCAACGTCTGTCTCATCCCACTTTTAAACCATCTTCTGCTGACTCTCCCTTATGATTTTTGACATATTCATTTTCAATCCAAAAAAAAAAACCCCAGTTAATCTGTGATTGACTTATGTCCTTTAGTAGTAACCTTTCACACTTTCATTTCTGCAATGATGTCATAATGAAGCAAAAAAAAAAAAAAATTAATACAATTGAGCATTAAAATGTGTCTTTTCTTTTAGCCAGAAACATTTGAGCATCTTTTTATCAAGCATACAGAATCAGTGATATTTGGTCCTCTTCTTTTGGAGCCTGAAACCATTTCGGAAGATATCAGTGTTGACACATCATGGAAGAATAAAGATGAGATGGTACCAACAACTATGGTCTCTCTACTTTTGACAACTCCGGATCTTGGAAAGGGTTCTGTTTGTATCCGTGACCAGCACACCAGTGCTAACTTCTCTGAGCTGGAGAGCACCGTGATAGCCCGTGAGGATGAAAGCAGGAGGCAGCCCTCTGTTAGATATGCCACCCTCCTCGGCAGCTCTAAATCAAGTGAAATTGATGAAGAGCAAGGGCTTATAAACAGCTCAGTCAGCAAATGCTTCTCTAGCAAAAATTCCCTACCAAAGGGTTCTTTTTCTAACAGCTCGTGGGAGATAGAAACCCAGGCATTTTTTATATTATCAGATCAGCATCCCAATATAATTTCACCACACCTTCCATTCTCAGAAGGATTGGATGAACTTTTGAAACTTGAGGGAAATTTCCCTGAAGAAAATAATGGTGAAAGGTCTGTCTATTATTTAGGGGTCACCTCAATCAAAAAAAGGGAGAGTGGTGTGTTTTTGACTGACGAGTCCCAAGTGTTGTGTCCATTTCCAGCCCACTGTTTATTCACTGACATCAGAATCCTCCAGGATAGTTGTTCACACTTTGTAGAAAATAACTTCAATTTAGAAACTTCTGGTCAGAAGACTTTTGTATCTTACATGCCTCAATTTCAGATTTGTTCCACTCAGACTCAGAAGATAATGGAAAACAAAATGTGTGACGTGACTGTCTAATTTCATGCAAGAAGCATCTCAGATTTATGTTAGAATGAATCATATGAAGTGTGATATATTTCAGTGTGGTTGTGGATATGGGAGAGGAAAGAAAACCATCAAAATTGGAAATGATGTCCCCAAATCAGTGGTATCTGTCTTCACTCAGTAAGGTAGACAAAATATATGAGAAACCCTGCAAGAGCCTGGCAATGTAGACTGACTCTTCTAATGATTCCATTAATAAGCTATACCGGGAAGGTCTCCAATGGCTTGTTTCTAGCTGGAAACAAGCCCAACAAATATCACCTTTTGGGAATATGAGATCTGTGTAGAAAGAGCTAATCTTCTCAGTTATACCTAAGTTTGAGAGACTTCAAACTGATACTTGCGAGATATAACTTGCTTCAAGTGTGTGGTTGTTTTACTTTGAGTTGTCTGTTTTCTACTGATTCGCACACGTACCCATTTATAACTAAGAGGCATCCTCATACATTTCTAAAGTATATGATGTATTTGTATTTTGTGCTACTTGACTGTGTGGTTTTAAGATTTTGCAATTTAACAAACTTGTCTTGAGAACTTACTCTGTGGTAGGTACTCCATTAAATGTTACAGATAAGTAGAAGATTTAGCTCTGGCCTAGGGGATATACTTCTGAAGACTGACAAGTAAGCCAATCTTTATGTATCAAATCTAACATATGTACCATTGAATGAAACTATCTATTAGAATGGCAGTACCCACAACCAATATTTTGATGACAACAAAAGCACTTTTGAAGACATAATGTCTGTCTCAACTCTTCTCTATAAAAGATGTTGCAATGGTCACTTTTGGATACAGTTAGATTGCCACATGTTACTGTATCTCACTCTGGAATCACTGTCTTCCCTGATTCTCATTTGCTTGTATGCTATTGGTTTTTCTCACTTACTGAGCATTCTCTTTCATATAACCAACCACTATACTAAATCTTTCCATACTTTAACTCAATTAATTATTAAAATAATTATATGAGACATGTACCCCTATAACACCCATTTTATTTTATTTTATTTTTTTAAGATATTTATTTATTTGTCAGAGAGAGAGAGAGAGAGAGCTCACAAGCAGGCAGAGCAGCAGGCAGAGGCAGAAGCAGGCTCCCTGCCAAGCAAGGAGCCCGATGTGGGACTCGATCCCAGGACCCTGGGATCATGACCCGAGCCGAAGGCAGCTGCCCAACCAACTGAGCCACCCAGGCGTCCCTATAACACCCATTTTAAAGATTAGAAGATTAAGTAATTTTCCCAAGGTCCCAGAGTTAGTGGGTGATGGAACCAGGATTCAGATTTAAACCCAGATCTTTTAATGCTAATGATTGTGTTTGAAACCTATACCTTACATTTCCATTCATTAAAAAAATGAGTTGTAATCAAGTAAAAGTTATTAAGTGGAAATATAATGCTGGGTGAAAATTAAGTGAGAATTACACAGATGTTGTTTTTGCCCTTAAAGACTTTAATATTTATTGTTGGTTTCAGTTTCTAGTATGGCAACAAAACTCAAAGACAGCATATTGAGCAACAAACTAAATTAAGAAAGCTGCAGAGTAGATTTGAATGGCAATAATTAAGAATGTCGAGATGATCGGTATGATCAAAACAAATACTTCAGTCCTTGAAAATATGCCTAATGGGTTGCTAAACATCCCCAGTTTCATACTCAGACTGAGAGGATCCTGCTGATTTTACTGTTACCCTAAAGAAAATCCTGCACTCCATCACTATGCTAGTTGAGGCCCTATGAAATGAACAGTTCTAGACAATGACAAAGATCTCAGACCCCAACCAACAGGTATTTTTTCACACTTCATGATCGTTTGCCAATTAGAAACCAATAAAGCTGTTTCCTATCATTGGCATCGTTGAGCTAGCTCAGGATCTCACATACTCAGCTGATGACTCTCACCAGAGAAAGTTGGAGGGTCAGATCAACTCACTGAATAATTAGTGTGGAATGAAAGCCTTAGTTCCATACAAAGATAAATCGAGAGAGTATTTTTCTTCACCGATGTTTTAAGCAGTTCACCGATTCACAAACAGAAGGAAATTACTACATGTATGGAAGTTCTGGTAAAATTAACCATTATTTTGAATGCTGCTCATAGAATATAGACATTTAATTGAGGGTACTGTATAGGAGAGACAGAAAAATTACAGTTTGCTCCACTCTGCACATGGTTAGAGATTAAACACTGAGCATGCCCACTGAGACACAACATTTTCTTTTGGTCTGGGACCCATAACTGTGGGGAAGAGAAACTGATAGATGTTCCAATCAGCCCAAGATTTCACCATGCTATACATACGCTGTAGTGAATTCAGAAGTCCCAGGACCTCTGTTGTGCTGTATGTCTGTGTGAAAAGAATTTCATAACAGCACATTAACTTGAGATCATGAACATCTTCCTGGTGCAGCTTGATTTCCTAAAAACAAGTGAAAACATCTCAAATATCAATATGCCAAGGGAGTTTCTTTCACAGAGAGGGCTAAAGTGGTACAGTTTGGCCTGTTGGTATATATAGATTTAGTTCTTTTCTATGGTCAGTGTGTTAGGGCTCTGATTTTCACTTTTGAAAGTTTGTTTCACTATATGTATTACTATATATTATTGGGTCTTTACAAAAATTATCTGTCATTGAGTAGTGGATTTTCATTAAAATTTAGGTAAAATTTAGAATTTTTATACTTCAGGAGGGTCAGGTAAAAAAATGTTTAAAAATGTTAAGGGAGAAAAGAGCTGAAATATGGGTTTGGACTTTAACACTTAGGAAAAATCGAATTTTGAGTATTTCATTGAAGGCCTTGAATTGAAAGAAAAGTTACTAGTCAGTCTCTCTAAATCTGAACTTAATGAAAAGAAACTCAGAAGTTACTAATTTGAGCTAGGGCCGCAAGTTTCCACAGACTGTCTGAAGGTAAATCATTTGTCAGGGTTAATGAGATGATACATCTCCTAGGTTAAACCCCCAAGAACAAAGACGAAGAAATCAAATCAAGGTGTGCTTATCAGTAACAGCCGAGGCCTCCTGTTGGAGCCCTGGGTTCCCATTTGGAGATGAACTACATTTGGACAAGAGAAATGGGAGCAGATATTCTTCTATTTTTAAACCTAGTCTTAAGTAGTAAGAAGACTTGGATTACATCCACAACCCAGCGAGTGATCCTGGACCTAGAATAAGGCTTGATGATGCCGAGCCATGAGCTGCTGCCTTCTCTCATCCCTTTCCAATAAAGCCAACTCCCTCTTTCCAAATACCAAACATATGGTCACATTCCCTTAGGAATATTCATCTTGATGACTCAAAAGCTGAGAGAAGATAAACTTCCTCCACAGATTGATACCAGATTCCAAAGCCACTTTGGTTGGCAGGGGATCTAGGCTAGGCCATGAGAGCTATGCCCACGGGGCTCACGTGGAGTTGGACAATGTGCTGAATGGAGCCATATGTCACCTAGACGTGATGGAAAGAGACCTCCTTCCAAATTCTTTCCTGTAGTTTCTAAAAGACATTTGTTCCACTTTTAAGGGTCATCTTGATAGTTATGGACTTTTCCAAACTATTTTTTATTGAGAAAACACGTTCTCAAATTTAAAACACAAGGTGAAAAATGGTCCACTCTACTATGATGAAAAGAAGCTGCATTTGAGGAGGAAAAAAAATGTAAACACAGTTACCCAAAAAATGTGAAGAAACATTTAGAAAAGGAAACTAGAGTAGTCACTAGTTTTATTTTTTTTCGAACAACTAATTTAAAATGGTGAAGCACTCCTGCACTGAATTACAACGTTGGGGAGCAGCTGAGAATACAAAGGTCTGTATTGGAACTGAGATATTACTCCATTTATTTGTATGAGCATCAAGAAATGGTTTTCATGGGTTCTTATACTGAACAAATAATTTTTATACAAAGTTTATCACTCAGTATTTATTTTGGAAAACCGCTGAAGATGTCTATTTTTCAAAATTTTACTTAGGATGTTTGGCATTAAATTCAATTTTGTGAGGATCTTTGACAGGATATTTTAAATAGTGTTCATTCAAAAACCCTAGAACTGAGAAAGAATTTGGGAAGTTATCTAATTTTGTAGTGAAATACCTAGATTGCAGATACTATACTTTTAAAACTTGTTATTATTTGGCATTCAGTGAACCCTTTCTCTTTAGTCACAATTGGTATATTAATAAATGTTATAAACACAAGTGCTGAGTGAGATATGACCACCAATTGTTTTATAAAATGTAATAAGTCTAATTCTCCTTTATGTCCCTAAAAGTCATAAAAAAGAAAGTAAATCATGACTGTGAATATTTTCATTTTTTTATCATCACAAATCATGAGCAAAGGCAGAATTTTGAGAAATCGAGTGTCCAAATAGAGTTATTATGAATTTAAGTTATTTTAGTATTATTTTATCTATTATTACTTTCAGCAAAGATTTGAAAATACGAAGAAGTAATCTTTGTAGTTTATATAGTTAATATAAAATTTTTATATGTTGTTAACCTTTATATCTTCAAAATACTTTCATAATGCCTTGCCTCTGAAAAGGGGTTTGAAAACATTTTAGATGCAAGTACCTCCCTTTATTGTTATTGTCTCGGGTATCTACTCAATGCATCACTTCACACCAAATTTTTCTGGCATTATAGCCACTTGTGATGAAAAATTACTCACTTTAAACATCAGGAGCTCTTTAGTTTGATTCTTTACTTGCTTAAGAAATCTTGATTTAGTGATCTGTGAGTATTTGTTTTGTAATTTAGGTTTCCAGCAATTTGAGTTTTTAACCACTATTTGGGCTAGTATTCAGACACATTCTCTCTCTTGCTTTCTAATTTTAAACTGTAAATAGAACAAATACACAGGAAAAATTTCAAACAGTACAGAGAAATATAAGACAAAAAGCCTGAGTGTCTCTCCCCTCCCCGCCCTCAGCTCCTATTCCCCTCCCCCCTAATAACCTATTATGATATCACATATCTTTTGAAAAATTTATATTGTTGGGATTGTATTCCACCTGCTGTCATAAAATTACCCTTTTCCCTTAATAAATCTTGGTGATATTTCCATATAAATCCATATATACCTATTTCGTTATTTTTGATGGTTTCATAGTGGCCCGTTGTATAAAAGTACAATGATTTATGTTAACAGTTTACAATTGCTGAACATATAAGTTGTTCCAATCTTTTACTATTATGGGCAATACTGAAGTGAGCATTCTTGTACATAATTGTTTTGGCATACTTTTGCAAATCTACTTGTCAGGAACCTTGGTTACAAGTGTAAGAAATCAACTCAAATTGTCTGAAGTATCTTTTTGATATTTTAATTTCATCTTGATGAATGAAGTTGAGCCTATTTTCATGTTTATAAGCCATTTGTTTTTCTCTGCTTTCATATTCTTTGCCGAATTCTCTTGGGTTGTTATAATTTTATTAATTTCTTATAATTCTTTTTTTACATATGTGATCTTAGTTTTTCTTAATTGAGATACAACTTATATGCTGTAAAATACACAAGCCTTCAGTGTATAGCTTAATGAATTTTTACACATTTCCCTGAGTACTTACCCAGGAGTAATATTGCTGAATGCAGGCTAGGTTCTAATTTAGCTTTAATAGATCCTGCCAAATAATGGTTGAACTGATTTACACTGCCATCAGTAATGCAGAAGAGTTCTGCTCCTTCAACATTGATATTGTCAGCCTTCCGAATTTTAGCCATTCTGATGGTCGTGGAATGGTTTCTTGTGGTTTCGGTTTGCACTTCTGTAACATGTAATGATTTTGAGTAACATTTAATTAATTCTTCTCCTGCCATTTTTGCTGTTTTGTCATAGATCTTATTTCTATGTATTTCATAAACATCTAAAGTGTTGTTATATTGTTGCTTTAAGCAGTAAATAGTCTTTAAAATTAGCCCTTTGTAGTGTAGTCTGTTCCTTCTTGCATCTGTGTGTGCTTCCATCTGGGATAATTTCCCTTCATCCTAAAGAAATTTCTTGTCCTGCAGATCAACTGTGACTTCCTTAACAACTATTTTTTTTTTTCTGATATTTTGTGCTGTTATTTTGCAGTTAATATTTTTAATTTAATTTTAGTTTATTTGGAATTAATTTTGCTATAAAGAGTGGAATAATGATCTAGCTTTTACTTTTTCCAAGGGTCTAATCCGTTGTCCCAAGACAGTTTGATTCTGGGAGAACAATCCTTTTTTCCCACTCACATAAAATGTCACATTTATCATTTATTAATTCTCAAATATATTTGTGTTTATTTCTGGGCTCTATTCTTTTGCATTGATTGTTCAGTCTGTTTTCATCTGGTACTAAGTTTATTAATTACCACCAGTTACTCAATATGTTTTAATATCTAGAGGGCTGGATTCCTCAGCCCTGCTCATTATGCTTCATTGCTATTCTTTACAGAGCAATTTTAGTATTTAGTATTATTTAGTATTTAGTATTATTAAGTTTTTGTAAACAATAATTCTGTTGGTATTTCAATTGTAGTTAATATGAAATTATTGTAGCTAAGATAAAAGTACTGAAAAATGTTAACACAACAGTATTTAGTTGCCCAATGTTGCCTATAAATTTAAAAATTGGGGGAAGGAACTGCTACTTGTGTCTTCCTAAATGAGACAAATAATTCATATCATATCTGCAATATTATATTCTTCCCAGAATCCACCTTTGATACTAGGAATGGAAATGTGGTAGGTGCTCTAAACTTCATGCTTTAGATGTGGGGTTATAAGTAGGCTGATTATCCATCCCATTGTGCCTGTCCAAGTCTTTCTTTAGGTATATATAGTGATCCCTTTCATTCTCATAAGTGCCCCAGTTTTGACAAACAAAATATGTGGTTATCCTATAAAGGACTAGCCCTCTGATAATAATTTTTGCTTTTATCTCTTTAATGTACCAGAGGTTATCAAATTTGTTCAAGTATAGGGCGTTAGGAAATCATGGTGCGCTTTAAAGAACATGAAGGTACTGCTTTAATTCTCCCACTGTAACACCTGAAAACAACTATTAGTAGCAAATAGCTATTATTTGTACCTACATGTCTGTTTCTCAAAAGTAACATAAAAGCTTTCTTTATCCAGCAATATGGTATACTAGATATTCTGAGAAATCTCTCTCAGTATAGCATATCTAAAAATTGATAGGTTAAAAAATCATATTAATGTATGGCTACATTGAAGGAAAAAGAAGGAAATTCCAAATAGCTTTGGAATCACCTGATCTCCATGACCTATAGCCTAGTTTTGAGAGGGAAACATGTCAGAAGAAAAAGAATGGGGAGACCTTTCATAAACAGAGGATCTCAGAAGTGAACAAGAAAATGCCCAGCAGAGGAAGATGTTGGGGCTTATTATGCTCCTATCTCAGCCACTGCTCTGGACTGAATTGAAGAAATAAAAGAGGGGGGGGCACAGAAAAAGCCACCTACTCTCAGGTTTGTATCCACTCAGATTTCTATCCTCAGATTTTCATTCACATGGATTTGGGGTCCGAATTTATACCATTTGTGTGGTCCAGAAAAACACAAACAGAATATTCACTTTCAGGAGCCCCAGATTGGTTGAGACTTTAAGGTCCATCCCAGAAGCAGATACAAATGGTCTCAGGGTGAATCCACCTTCAGCCTAGACCCAGAAGACCTCAGCGTTCCAAGGAACATATGGTTATTGACAAAGTCACTTAGACAAGGACACAGATGCCATTAGTGAGAGTCAGCAGGTACAACAGATGACAGTATCAGAACCACAGAGACTGGAAAACCAAGCCAATATTTTGAGGAAGGCAGAGGAAGAAAATGGAAAAGTTTGGTCCTTAAAGACAGTATTGAGCAGCATATCAAAATTTGTGAAATGCAGTTAAGGTACTTAGTCTGTAATATACACAATAACCTGGATGAATCTCAGCATGATTGTACTGGGTGAAACAAGCCAGACCAAAAAAAAAAAAAGAAAAAGAGTACATGCCAAATGATTTTATTTATTTAAAATTCTAGGAAATTTCAAGTAACCTATGGTTATAGAAAGTAGGTCACAGTTTGCCCGGGGTCAGGAGGGGTGAGAGAAGGGATTGTCAAGGAGCACACTTCAGTCCAAGTTCTTACCCGTATAACTCGGAGAAGATGTATACCGCTTCCAGGAGGGAGATGTAAGGCCTATCCACACCTCCTCTGTCCTCTCTTCTCCCTTCTGACTAGGGGAAGCCAGGATAACCCACTCCCCAAAATGTAGGAGAAAGTAAGGACCTAGAGGATAATGGAGCAGCACATTATATCCCTAAAAGGTCAAATGAAATGAGTTCAGTGTGTCTCTTGAACTTTCCCCCAGACTTATATGAGAAGAAGATAAACTTGTCTCCTTTAAGTCATGGAGTTATCATTGGCTGTTTTTGTTAGAGCAGTCTAGCTTTACCAAATAGTTACTGAATTTTAAATTTTCAATGACATTTTTTAATTTGAGGACTTCTTTTTCAAATGTGCTGGTCATTTTCATTATATCTGTTCAATGTTTATTTTTTTGAAATTTCAACATCTATTTTTTTTAAGACTATTTATTTATCTTAGAGAGAGCAAGAAGAAGCATGAACACTAGCAGAGGGAGGGGGAGGGGCAGAGGGAGAAGCAGACTCCCTGCTGAGCAGGGAGCCCAACACGTGGCTCAGTCCCAGGACCCTGAGATCATGACCTCTGCTGAAGGCAGATGGTTAACCAACTGAACCCCTCAGGTGCCCCTCAACATCTATTTCTAATGTAACTTTTTAGTAATTATCTTATATGGAGCGGATAATGCCAATATTTGAGATGTTAGTTCTTCTAAATAGTTTATTTCTGCTAGCTCTCATAGTGACTTCTTTACTCTTGTATATATTTTTTTAAATTATGGGTTTTAAATTATGGAATTAGTTGGCTGAACTTCATTTTTGGAAACTTTAAAAGATCTGAGTTAAGGATGCTTTCCTTAGAGTGGATTTACATATTCTTCTGCCTGGTGCCAGGGATCCAACCAATCTTCTAGAACTTTAATTTCTCAGCTTGTAGTTTCATCCACCATATTGTAAATACGAATTCGAATCCAGTTCCATGTTCTCATAGGGACAGTTATTAGAGCTACGTATTTTTTTTCCTTTACCCAGAGATATAGGAGATATAGACAAATTTTTATGTTGATTTCCTTGGGCAGAAAGAGGGTCAGAGCTTTGCCTGAAGCTCTCGGTTTAGCTCCCACGGTTTGCAACGATAAAGCCTCATTTCCCAGTTCTGTATAAGCATCAACCACCTGGCTCAGGGATGGGGTTGTGAGATGAAATACAGACCACCTAGTTATATTTGACTTTCAGATAAACAATGAATAACTTTTTTATTACAAGTATGTCCCATGCAATATATATTTTTCACTTGAAACTCAAGTGAATATTAACTAGGTGTTCTATACTTTTATCTTCTGAATTTATTATCTGAATTTTGGTTTTCCTATCTTTCTGGTTTCCATTCCTGTTCAAGATTTTTGACCTTGAATATTTCATTAACTTTTTATTGAGTGGTAGATGTTTTACACTTGGATGTCTGTCTTTTTGAGAATATCTGGTCTATCCACTTTCTGCTTGCAGTATTTAGATATCTTTGGGTTGTACTTTATTTGGTCTTCGACCCCATCCTATACTTTAAGGTGTTGCATTTTTCTGAGTGAGATAAACTTTTCTGATTTCAGAGGATATCTATGTCAATTTAAAGAAAGAAGTATTTATTTCCAGAAAATAACCTTAGCCAGCTAGATCTTCTGTGGTATGTTTCCCTATAATCTGGGAATAATGAAGCTGCAAAAGAGTCACTTTACCAGCCTGACTGTTTCAAATCTAATACACATCTCCCAAACTTAAGAATCTTTTTTATGCTAAAATCTTCCCTACTTACTACTTTTAGTTGGTTCCAACTGAGTGTGAAATCTTCCACCTTTGCAGAACCGTTATTTTACAGAATGAATGAGACTACTTTAGATTTGTTTTCAAAAATTACCTTCTTAATTGCCTTAGGACTGCAGGCCTGAGCTCCACATCTGCCCCTCTTCATTTGCCAGCAATAATCCATGAGCACCCACCCATCTGGCCAACTACTTCCCATCTAGGCTGGAGCTGGAGCCAGAATCGGCTGTCAGACCTGAGGCAAGTCCAGGGGATGCCAAGTTCATGATTTCTGTCCCAACCCCCGCCCCCCACCCTCTCAGCCTGCCTCTTGTGGCATCTTGAGTTCTGAATACGTGTAGATTCAGGGTCTGCTCTGTATTCCCCAGTCTAGAGAACAGAAGAAGAATTTCATTGGTTTCAGTAATTCCCAGCACAACTAATATGCAGTCCTTTAAGCCTGGATGCCTGTCGCCCTCGTCATTGTCAATCGCTATGGAAAGAATTACCTGTTGCCTCTTCCCTGGCCTGGGGGTGGGCGGGAACTTGAGGTAGGAGGTCATCTTGAGTGTCATGTGCTCTAAAGCTCCCTGTACCGCCGGCGTACCACTGACATACTGCACTGGTACATCTTGTCAATTTCACAGTGTTGTCCAAACATTGGAGGAAGGGATGATTCATATCTAATAAGTGAGGCCATTTAAGTAGAAAAATGGTTGTAAGGAAATGAAATCTTGGTGAAGTGGATGAGAGCTACACAGGAGGTGGCTATTCCTTCTGAGCTGGGGTGTGTTTGATCTGCAGTCAAGGGCACTCGAAGTGAGAAATGTTAATTATTTTCTCCAAGGCAACTGACCCATTAGAGTCCTTGTAACAAATTGATGGCTTCTGATTCCCTAGATTTTCCATTCAGCAACTTCAGCAATATGTAGCCAGCATTGCCTGGTACAAGACTGTCCTGCAGACTCTGGTCGTAAGGACTGGGCATAGAAA
>CM052900.1:118603805-118627665 GCA_028534135.1 Potos flavus | reverse complement strand
AGTTGCCCAACCAACTGAGCCACCCAGGCATCACCCTATTTTTGTTTTTATTTTTTTAAGATTTATTTATTTGAGGGCGCCTGGGTGGCTCAGTGGGTTAAAGCCTCTGCCTTCGGCTCAGGTCATGATCTCAGGGTCCTGGGATCAAGCCCCACATCGGGCTCTCTGCTCAGCAGGGAGCCTGCTTCCCCCTCTCTCTCTGCCTGCCTCTCTGCCTACTTGTGATCTCTCTCTGTCAAATAAATAAATAAAATCTTTAAAAAAAAAGATTTATTTATTTGAGAGAGAGCATGTGTACACGAGTGGGGGGAGGGGCAAAGGGAGAGAGAGAGAGAGAGAATCTCAAGCAGGCACCCCGTTGAGCAGGAAGCCAGACCCCAGGCTCCATCTCACCATGCTGAGATCATGACCTGAGCAGAGATCAAGAGTGGGATTTCTTTATAGCCTGAGCCACCCAGGTGGCCCCAGACTTACCTTTTACTGTCTCATTTAGCAAATAGTCACCAGACACCCAGTCTGTGCCAGGCTCCTCGTTGCTCTCATCCCCTGTCCCCTGGATTTCTCGAGGCACCAGACCTCCCCTCCCTCAGTGCTTTGTTTTTTAATGCAAGCATTTACCACATCAATTCAGGCTGCCTAGTTATCCCGAGGAAAATGGAAAAAGACTAAATTTCCCTGAAGAATGTGCTAGAAGAAGCTCGTGTGGAATTCACATTTGGGGTATCTCTATGTCTTGGAGGTGAGTTGGGGGTGGTGGTGGACAGGATGGGCCTTGGAATCTAGCCCAGCACGGATGAAACTCTGCTCTGTCAGTTATTTGTGGCAAGATCATGTAAGTCACTTGATCTTTTTTTTGTATGGTGATAATTATAATGGTAACAATTAGATAGTAACTGGGGGAATTAGCTGATGTATGTAGGCAAATTGCAGGCCCATAGTAGATTCTTTTTTTTTTTTAAAGGTTTTATTTATTTATTTGACAGAGAGGAGAGAGATCACAAGTAGGCAGAGAGGCAGGCAGAGAGAGAGGGGGAAGCGGGCTCCCCGCTAAGCAGAGAGCCCGACACGGGGCTCGATCCCAGGACCCTGAGATCACGACGCGAGCCGAAGGCAGAGGCCCCAACCCACTGAGCCACCCAGGCGCCCCGTAGATTCTTTTTTTTTTTTTTTTTGGCGCCCCGCAGATTCTTAACAAAATAAGATCTTCCCCCATCCCACCAACCCTCAGTATGGTCTTCACTGAATATTCACCTTGTGTTGTCAAAGTTCTTCACTGAAAACCTAAACTGATGTAGCTCCAAAACCCACCTGACAGCAAAGGAGGAAATGCATTCTCACATGTACAGTCCCAATGGAGTGAGAAATGAAGAGAAATAAGGCAGACAGTATTGCACTTATGAATGGGAATGGGCTGGGGGGGATTAATTTACTAAATAAAAGGAATATCTTTTTATAAAAAAAAATCCATGAGCAGGAATGACACATGTGCGTCATTTTCTTTGCCTCCTGGCTTTTGTCTTATCTTTTCCTCTGGACACGGGATTCGTTGCTGTGTCCCCAGTTAGGTACGCATTCAGACCTCATCCATAAATTATACTTACTCTTGGATAGATGCATCTCCTCCAGCAAGTGCCTGCATTATCATAACCAAAAAGGACATTTGGCAAGTTCCCTATTTATAACTTAATCTTTCTGAGCAGTATCTTCACCATACATACGTATCAAAGGCCTTAAGATGAGCATACTCCTTAACTTGGCAATTCCAATTCTGGGAAATTATTCAAAGGAAATAATTAAAATGTGCTAAAAATGGATGAACAAACCAGCTTTTTATAATTCGAAATGGAATGTTATGTATCTATTAAAAATGAGTTACAGAAGAATAATGACATGGAGAAATGTTCATAATGAATTTCTAATCAGGAAAACCGGTAAGGCATTTTGCTTTTTATGAACTGGCTTTTATAGAGTCTAGAACGAAACAGGCAACTTAGGTAGTGATTATTTCTGGATGAAGGAATTACAAGAAAAATTTTCATTTTATTTCTTTGTATAGTCTGTGTTTTATAAGTCTTAGGATCAGCTGTTAGTACCAGCACAAAGTGAACGACGCTGTCTTTCCATTTAGGGGCCTGGGATGCTGTTTCTACTTCTCACAGTATCACTTTCCTCCTCTTAGTCTACTGAAGATATTTTGTGGACATTATGCTGACCAAGAAGGAATTCACTGAAAATTCAAGCAAAAGGCATTTATTTGGGCAATTAGCACGGCAATTTGGGAGACACAGATTCAGGTAGAAACGTGAATTGTCTTCCAAGGAAGACAAAGCGGGAGCCATGTTATGAAGGTGAAAGGTCTTGAGAGAAGTTCTCTCTCAGGTCCACCATGCAAAACAGGGACTGAGACCAAGATAATGGGGATTTGCTGGGTTAAGAAGCAAATGAGGGATTGAAACTTGTCAAATAGAGTTGGTTCCATTTAAAAAAGAATTAAACTATAGTCGACACAATGTTTCATTGGTTTCAGGTGTACAGCAGAGATTAGGAAGCCTATACATTATATGCTATACTCACCACAAGTGTGGCTACCGTCTGCCTTTTGGCTCCTTTTAAAGTGAAGAATGGGAGTGATTCAGGTGTCATGGTGACAAGTCAGTTGAGTCTGGGCTGAGGGCTTGCAGCTGGCTCAAAATTCATAAATTGCTCCTGTCTTAGTGGCTTCCCAGCTCTATTTTAAAAGAGACTCTTAGCTAGGCTTGCTTGCTCCCTTTTGAAATGTTTTCTAATCATTTAAAACTCAGGCTAATGTCACTGATTCCCAAATTCTTTACTCTGCCCAGGCCCCTCTGCTTTTAAAATATCTTGGACTTAAAACACACTCATTTAGCACTTAATACAGGCTAATAAGCACTATTTTAAGATTTTGTGTGTATTGACTTGTTTAATTTTTCACTGCAGCCAAATGAAGTAGAGGATAATATCTCCGAGTTTTGGATAATATAACTGTGAAAAAATAAAATTCAGCTGAGTAAATTTTAAAGATCTTACTGGCTTTATTCAATGATCCCACGTAGCAAGTATAAAGGAGCTCTGAAGGGCTCTACAAAATGAAAGCTCTGGCAGAAGAGGGTGGGACAAAGAAGTTGCCAGCAAAGTGTTTCAGGCAGGTCACTTTCCCTTGGAGCACAGCTGGGGTCAATCAGGCAGATGAACTCACTCGTGCAGACCAGGTAATTCAAGATTGGCTGGTGTAAGATCCCACTCCTGGGAGAGGTTGAAAGTGTAATTAAGGTAGGTATAAAGTATCAGTTTGGTGATGTGGGCTTAGTACAAGTGACTCCACTTGAGGCCTGTTCTCTCCTTCCTTTCTTCCTTTCTTTCTCCCTCTCTCCCTTCCTTCCTCTCTCTCTTTCTTTCTTAAACCTAACTGAAGCTCAGAGATCGAGCAACTTGCCACGATCACACAGCTAGCAAACAGTTGAGTAAGACTGTGCTGAACCCAAGCAGTCTGAACCTAGAACCCAGACTGTAAACTTCTCTGCTGACCTGCGCCCTCGGCTTGCATCTGTCGCTTACCACAACTGATGGCATTCCTGGTTTGCTTACAGCTCTCCATGCTCTCCTGCACCCTGAGCTTCTCAAGGACCCCAGCAACGACATTCCCAGCACCGACCATCTTCAGAGGTAAATATTTATTGAATATACAAAGTCACCAATGAAGCTTACCAGTGTTATTAAGTACCCAACCAAATGTTTTCTTACGATAGAGAAAAAGTGGAGGGAAAGGGAGGGAAAGTAGGAGAAAGGAAAAAGAAGGAGCAGAAACAAAGAGGAACAGTAATAGGAAGAATAAGGAATGGTTGTAGAGAGGAAAAAAAAAAAAATTTCAAGGCTCTGGGACCGTACAAATGACAGCCCACTCTCCTCTGTTTGGCAGAAATCCTAGGTCAGGGATTTTTAAACTTTTTTTTTTTTTTTTTTTAAAGATTATTTATTTATTTATTTATTTGACAGAGAGAGAGAGAGAGAGAGAGAGTTTGCAAGTAGGCAGAGAGGCAGGCAGAGAGAGAGAGGGGGAAGCAGGCTCCCTGCTGAGCAGAGAGCCCGATGCGTGGCTCGATCCCAGGACCCTGAGACCATGACCTGAGCCGAAGGCAGAGGCTTTAACCCACTGAGCCACCCAGGCGCCCCTAAACTTTTTTTTTTTGTATTTTTATTTTATTTTATTTTATTTTATTTTATTTTATTTTATTTATTTTTTAAATTAACACATAATGTATTATTTGCCCCAGGGTACATGGGATTTTTAAACTTTTTAAAAACGCAGCAGGCTTTAAAAAAATTTTTTTGTTAACAAGTGAAATTCTGTACTGAAGGCTAACAAATAAAAAAGATGCAGCTGGGCATGGCAGCAGAGTTTGCCGTTCCCCTCCAGGGAATTCGGGGCCTCGCCAGCCCTGCTGCAGCCCTGAGACACCTCTGAAGAAGTGTTAGAATCTGAGAACAGTTTGAAAGCTACTGACTTCATTCGTTTCTGGATGGTGGTTGCAAGTACGCCTTTGTGAGTAGAGCCCTTATCGCCTATAGGATCAATGTTAACATTTGCAATCTGTGTCTGAGATACCATTTCGTACCATACTAATTCCAAAATCAGTCATTACAATCAGGGAAAAGAAAATGAAATGGTTACATGATATGGAATTTACGTAATAAGTGTTCCCTTTGGAAGCCTTTTTTTTCTACATGGGTCTTATTGGCTGAAGAGGTTTTGTTTTGTTTTGTTTCAAATAATGATACTGTGATTCTATACGTCACTCAGGGCTATCGTAAATGCACTCTTAATCCCCTCTATCAATTTCACCTATTCTGTGACCCACCTCCCCTCTGGCAACCACTGATTTGTTCATTCTGTATTTAAGAGTCTGTTTTTTGAAAAAAAAAGTCTGTTTTTTGGTTTGTCTCTTTTTTTTCTTTGTTTCTTAAATTCCACGGATGACTGAAATCATATGGTATTTGTCTTTCTCTGACTTATTTCACTTAGCAGTATACCCTTTAGATCCATCCATGTTGTTGCAAATGGCAAGATCTCATTCATTTTTATGGCTGAGTAATATTCCGTTGTATATATACCACATCTTCTTTACCCACTCTCCTATGGATGGACACTTGGGTTGCTTTCATATCTTGGCTATTGTAAATAATGCTGCAGTAAACATTAAGGTGCATGTATCTTTTCAAATTAGTGTTTTTGTTTTCTTTGGGTTGATACCGAGTAGTGGAATTACTGCATCATGTGGTAATTCTATTTTTAACTTTTTGAGGAACTCCATACTGTTTTCTACAGTGGCTATACCAATTTGCATTCCCATCAATAGTGCACATGGGTTCATTTTTTTCCATATTTTCACCAACACTTGTTATTTCTTATGTGGTTTAATTTTAGTCATTCTGACATGTGTAAGGTGATATTTCATTGTGGTTTTGATTTGCATTTCCCTGATGAGGAGTGACATTGACCCTTTCATGTGCCTGTTGGTCATCTGGATGTCTTTGGAAAATGTCTATTCAGGGCTTCTGCCCATTTTTAAATCAGATTATTATTATTATCATTATTATTTTTGGTGTTGAGTTGTAGAAATTCTTTATATACTTTGGATATTAATCCCTTATCAGATGTATCATTTGCAAATACTTTTTCCCATCAGTAGGTTACCTTTCTTGTTTTGTTGGTGGTTCTCTTCACTGTGCAAAAGCTTTTTTATTTTGGTATAGTCCTAATAATTTATTTTTGCTTTTGTTTCTAGCTAAAGAGTTTTTTTTTGAACTTTCGACTTCAAAGGCCTTCTTTGCCTGATAAATATTCCTACAGCAAATGTAGGCAGTTGCACTGCTCCCAGGATTTTCAAACTGCTTTCAAAATTAGTATTATTTATCCTGAAATTTAATAATTTAATATTTATGAATGCCTCTGAAAACCTTTGAGTGGAGGAAAAGTTGTTGGTGGGTAATTTTCCAAGGTAGCTTTATCTTCTTCAATGATTCCTTCCTCAAAACATGGAGCGAATCTGACTTCAGCCAGCTGGTCATAATGTTAATCTACTTATTGCTGCATCAGGCTCAAAAGATAGAGTTGCTCAAAGTCATTAGTAATCATGCGTAAAAATGCTGATTGTGACTATGAGGTTTTACTTATGCTAAGGAAGATTATAATAGCGAGGTTTTTCAGGTCAAATTAATATACTGACTTAAGCCTGTGTATTCACCTAGAGCTATGTTTGAGTGAACAAGTCATAATATTATTTTCAGTCATAACAGTCATGGATGGGCCTTGAGGATGGTGTTTATAGAGGATTAGAAGGAGATATTTCTGTAATGTAGGTTATGTTGCAAATGTCTCCTATACCAGTTTCCACATCCAGGACAGAATGTGTGAAGTAGAATATAACTTCTATGACAGACTACGACCTTGTGGTGAATTCATGTCAGTAGGTAGAAAGGACTCTCCACATACCCACTGGATAACCGCGATTCCTTTATATAAGTGTTGCATTTGCAAATAAACCAACTTTGATGTATCTTTGATATTTCAATTGTTTGATGAACCAGGAAAATAGCTACCATTTATTAAAAACTTTCTAAATGCAATCATCTTATTAGTTTGACATGCATCATCTCATTTCAGTCTCAAGATGACCCTATAAGGTAGGAGCCATTTATGTCCATTTATAAAAGTGGCTCAGAAAAAAAAAAAAAGGCTCAGAATCTTTGACTTGCCCAAGGTGACACAGCTGGTTAGAAGCACCATCTGACCCCAAAGCCCACTCTCTTGACTGCTCTGCTAAATCAACCCTTGCCGTGTTTTCTGATTAGAACTGTATCTTTATTCATTATATACTTCCACAGTCTAGCACATAGCAGGCATTTAAGACATGTATGTTTAATGAATTAATGAGTAAAAAAGACGATCTGATTTGAGTTGTGAACCAGAAGAATACACTAATTCTTAAATAGGTGCAAGCCCTATTTAGTTTAGTTTAGTTTTGTTTTTAAAATTTTATTTATTTGAGAGAGCGTGAGAGGGAGGGAGCACAAGTAGCGTGAAGGTCAGAGAGAGAAGCAGACTCGACTCCCTACTGATCAGGGAGCCCGATGTGGGCCTGGATCCTCGGACTCTGGGATCATGACCTGAGCCAAAGGCAGACACTTAACTGACTGAGCTACCCAGGTGCCCCAAGCACTGTTTAATTTTCTCCATCTCTACTGCCAGCACTTCCTCAAGCCACCATCCATTTTGCCTGGCCTCCTTCGAAAACGTGGCCCTTTCTAATCTGTTTTCACAGCAGCAACCAGAGAGAGCACTCTGAAATGCAAAATGTGTCCCCCTTCATCCTCATAAAACAATCTTCCATCTTTTTCTAGTGCTTCTAGGATGGAGGCCCAAACCCTTAACACAGATACAAAAGCCCTTTCAGCCTCATCGCCCACCATGTCCCCCATGGTCCCCAGCAGTGCAGCCACTCTGACTGTGCTGGTTCCCTCCACAGGAATCTGCTCATCCTGTTTCCTCTGTTGGAAATGCACTTTCTTCTTCCCTCCATCCTCCACCCCCAGTAATGCCTCTTTATCCCTTAGATTTCAGGTCAATTGTCCTTGCTTAGAAAGGATCCCCCAACCCCTTAGTCTAGATCAGATTCTTCCAAAGTTCCCTCTCGATGGCACCTTCAACTTCTCCTTATTAGCACTGATCACTCCTGCAAGATTACATTTCTTTGATTTATTTTCTGTTTCTCCCATTCATATGTAAGCTCCATGGGGCAGAGGCTCTGACCATTTTCACTCACTTTTGTGAAGACCTTCATTTCTGTGCTGTGGTAATCACTCAATAGATATTTAATATTCAAATATAAATACAGCTGGGATATTGTGAGCTTGGGTTTTCTCGTGTTCTCATTCTCTGTCCTTAAAATCATCATCTAACATTTCCGGAGCAACTATTTTGCTCAGCGCACTTGGCTGCTTAGAATGGATTTTTAAACTTTCAGCACGTCTGTTGCTAGGGCTCAACTCTAAGGAAGCTCACAGAATTAGGATTAGAAAAAGCAAAGCACATGTGTGCTAGGCAGGTAATAAACGGAAAAGTAGGTCCCAGAATGGCTGGGTCACTGACCACCTGCAGGCTGCCCTCCTTCTCTTCTCATTACCACCCTCCATTTTCCTTCAAGTGGGAGAGAAGGCCAGTTCAGAACGCAGCCTGCCTGCTGACCTGGGTGCTGCAGAGAGCCACTGATTGAAGCTGGAGACGAAACTCTTTTTCTCAGTTTCATCTTCTTGAATGTATTACCAGCTGTGTTTTAAGCTGAGCTACCGCATACCTGCTGGGAAGCCGGTTTCTACTCAATACTATGAAAATGATGACAGTTACTCCTTCGAGTGAGAAAGATGATCAACTCGTTAAGAGTCCAGAGGAGGAAAAATGTTTTCAGTTACGTGTGAGTCTTTTAGCCACTGACCAGTCAAGGGGTTAAGAGTGAAAGTGTGTGTGTGTGTGTGTGTGTGTGTGTGTGTGTGTGTGTGTGTTGAGCAGTGTGGATCTGGGGTTCTCTATTTCCAAAGCATCTATCACTGTAGGCAAGTTCAATTTCGTGAAATTGAAATGCTGGGTGTCGTGCTGGCTCTTGAAATTACTGCAGGCCTGGAACTCTGGGGTCCTCATCCACTGGGTCTCTGAGCCCTCTGGCTCCATTTGTAAAACTAGAATCTAGAGAAGCAGACTGAATGCTTCCTCCTCAATCACATTATTAAAAAGCATGATTTCTCACCAAAAAGGACAGAAAAGCCAAAGAAAAGGACAAAGCTTTTCTCTCCAGGGGCATAGTATGTTGATTTTCTAAGCATTCACCCCAGAGAAAAGAAAGGATTCAGAATGCAGTTATCTTTCAAAGAGAAAAAAAATGAAATGTGCTAAGATGGGTATTTCTATTCAAACTTTGCACATCACATCTGCCCTACATTACTAGCATTCTCAAGGAGCAAGAGTTTTGTTGTTGTTGTTGTTGTTGTTTTTCATTTTTTTTTTTTTTTTAAACTTCTCTTACTATTTGAATTTAGAAGTGTTAGAATATTAGGTACTGCCTTGGGTTGAGAGCTTTGGGGTCAGACTGTGGAGTTTATAATTGAAATGTGTCTCCTCCTGATTTCTAGGATACCAGCCACACAAATCTGTGGAAGCTAGAAGCTCCCTAACAAAGTAAAGAACACTTACCTTTCTAGGTTGTCCGTACAGGTCGTTAAGGTTGTTAAATTGGGAATATAGCCCAGAATTCATCTGGGAATTCATCTGCTAGGCCATCTTTGTCTTGTTTGCTATTGAATTCCCATGGTAAAGCACAGTGCTTCAGTTTTAGTAAGTCCTCAAAAAATATTCCAGTGGGATGAGTAAATGATTTTTTTAAAACATTATTATCATGAACACTACCCTCTCGAGCACCCCAATTTTGGAGGGAATTTCGGGAAGGTTCTTGTTTCTTCAGCTCTGCTTAACTCTTGACACCAGTGACTGTCCTTCTGTCGATCAGCGCCCTCCCCAGTCCCCGAGCTCATGTTAGAAGGCTTTGCCTCGTGTCGCATCCTCACCGGTGGGTGGATTCTGGAACAAATCTTGTTGCTGTAACCTCAGCATCTGTTGGATTTGGATGAGACCTCAGAATGAGATGCTTTTATGCTGAAACCTCCCAGCCTCATCCGTGTGCCTGGGAGTATGCTTCTCTTCTACTGGCCAGGAGGGGTTTTGCTTCACCAATGGCCAACCCGTGAATAGTGCTGGACAGACAGTCTGACTGCAAGTTTCACCTCTGCCTGATGCCTTCTGTGTGGACTACATGGACCCTGTACCTCAGAGAAATTAGCAATACTAATCCATACTTACTGAGCTTTTATGTGCTTGGCATAATTCTAAATATATTGCCTATTCTAGCGTATTTAATCTTCATAACAACCCTATGACGAAGGTAGTTTTATACTCTTTTTTTAAAGATAGGGAGATGAAGCACAAATAGACAAAATTTTCCTAAAATTAAACAGCAGCATGATTCAACTCCGTTCATCTCATTTTGGAGCTCATATCCCTGAATACTATGTCGTAACTAGTATCCCTGTAGGCAAGGAGATTATTCAGTCATCATATGCTGCTAAGCTTTAGCAGCTGGTTACCATTCTGCTTGGTTGGGAGTCCATTCTGACTAGTAAATATTGTGAATATCAGCTCTCCCCTTTGGGCATTGTGAGGGAGAGTCCTGGCCATGTCTTGGAACCTGCTGTGGAGCGGAGTTCCATGATACCACTCCGCCCAGTGCTAGATTCCATGCCTTCTGGACTAGTCCCACAATGAGGGGTACATGGTTACAGGATATATGAAGAGGAAACTGTTAAGGCAAGCTCCAGTATAAAACAATAGGTCTGATCCAAGGTAGCTTATAAGCAAGACACCAGCTGAGAGGTTTAGACAAAGCCATATAGAAGTTCAGAGAAGGAGAGCTCGCTGAGACTGCTCACAAAGGAGGCAAGACTTGAACTGAGCCTTGAAGGAAAGTTGGGCCAATAGGACAATGAAGAGAGACTAGAAACACTGTGTGCCCAACCACCAAGTGAATCTAAAATGGCAATCAGCAGAAACAACTGCTAATCAGCAGAAGGGGTCAAATTCAAGCTCTAACCATCTGCTAGGCAGATGCTGATTAAAACTAGAAGTGAAATTTTGCTCCTGCATATCCTTTGCCAGAACACTAACAAGCTCTCTCTTATATTTAAAACTAAGAACAGTAGAGATTTTCTATTAAGTTCTACTAGTGTCTGTGACTCATACATGTACGGGGAAAACATAACCAGATGAATTCTTGCAATACCCAAGATACCGAAATAGAAGTCTCAAACAGGACACCCAGGGGTAAAGCCATATGTTCTTTGGGGGGAGGGGAGAGTGGGGTGACTCCTTTAGATCAAGGAGGGAGAGTGTGCGGGAGAGCAGGCAAGTCTAAGAGCCTGGGTTTTGAATCCAGTTTTGTCCTTTATTGGGATGTTTAGATATGTCACTTTAACTCCCAGTGTCTTAGTCTGTTAGGGCTACTATAGCAAAATACCATAAATTGGGTAGCTTATAAAGAACAGAAATTTGTTTCTCATAGTTCTGGAGGCTAGGAAGTCCAAGATCAAGGTGCCAGCAGGTTTGGTGTCCGGTGGGACCCCACTTCCTAGATGGCTGTCTTTTCGCTGTGTCCTCACATGACAGCTGGGGCTAAGGAGTTTGCGGGGTCTCTTATAACAGCACTAATCCTGTTCACGAGGGCTCTGCTCTCATGACCTAGGCACCTCCCAGAGGCCCCTCCACCTACCACCATCACTTTGGACATTAGGTTTCAGCAGATGAATGGGAGGGGGATAAAAAAAATTCAGTCCACTGCACCCACACTTCCAGTTCACTTCACTCTGAGAAGTAGAGTGAACAGGTTTTGCTACAGACTGCCTGGGTTCAAATATTCACTCTGCCATGTCGTAGTGGCAAAATTTGGGGGGAAGTTTTTTTTTTTTCTAACTTCTTAGTGTTCCAGTTTTCCCATCTGTAAAATGGGATAAAAATAATTCATAAAGTTATTGCAGGAATCACTGAATTAATCTTTTTTAAAGATTTTATTTATTTATTTGACAGAGAGAGAACACAAGTAGGCAGAGAGGTAGGCAGAGAGAGAGGAGGAAGCAGGCTCGTCGCTGAGCAGAGAGCCCGATGCGGGGCTCGATCCCAGGACCCTGAGATCATGACCTGAGCCAAAGGTAGAGGCTTTAACCACTAAGCCACCAGACACCCCTCACTGAATTAATTTAAAAGTTAAAATAGTGTCTAGCATAGGGGAGGTGCTCAACAAATGCTAGTTATTCTTAAAAGCTGCCAAATGGAGATAATGACCGTTGCCTCATAATTATCTTTCTCATAAGAATTCCATAAGATAACCTACAATGAAAGCATCTGGTATATAATAGATACTCCGTAATTGTTGACTCCCTCTCATTACCCCAGCCATAACTCCCAAGCCGCAATAGAAAATATGAAAAAGCAAGTCACATTTCAGTAGCATTAGATCTTGTCTATGTTTATACTTCATTGGAAACCTATCTTGAAATAAGCTTGAATCACCGGCAGAAAAAGGTGATTCTGTTTTTTTTATTTTTGTTTTTCATAATTTTTAATATTTTAATTATTTTTAAAAGCTTTCCTGAGGTCTAATTTATATACAAAAAAACCTGCACATTTTTAATATATATAATTGGATAGTTTCAACATATGCATAGACCTGTGAAATCATCACCACAGTCAAGGTAATAAACAATCCATCTCTTTCAAAACATTCCTCTTGCAGCCCTCTTCCCCCTTTTTTTCTGTGGTAAGTACACTTAACATGTAAAATGGACCCTCTTAATAAAATTTTTAAATGCACAATACAGTATATAGGCGCTATGTTGTATAGCAGATCTCTAGAACTTACTCATCTCGTGTAACTGAAACTTTATACCCATTGAACATAACTCCCCATTTCTCCATGCTCCTGGCCCCCTGACAAGTGCTGTTCTACTCTTTGCTTCTATGAGTTTAACTCTTAGAGATACCCCATATAAGTGGAATCATGCAGTATTTACCCTTCTGTGACTGCCTTATTTTACTTAGCATAATGTCCTTTAGGTTTATCCATATGAACAGGATATTGCATATGGTAGAACTTCCTTTTTTTTTTTTAAGGCTGAATAATAATATATATATATATATATATTATATATCTTTGGGTGTATGGATAAGATATCCATATATCTGTATCTATACAACATTTTCTTTATCCATTTATCCATTTATCTTTATCCATTCATCCATTGATGGACTTTTAGTTTTTTCCATATCTTGACTATTGTGAATAATGCAGTGAATGTGGGAGTGTAGATATCAAAGAAGACTTGCAGATGGCCAATAAGCATATGAAAAGGTACTCACCATCACTAATCATCAGAGAAATGCAAATCAAAGCCACAAAGAGGTATCATCTCACACCTGTTATGATGGCTTTTTTTTTTTTTTGTAGGGTAAGTGTTGGCAAGGATGTGAAGAATTAAAACCTTTGTACACCATTGGTGGGAATATAAAATAGTGCCATTGCTGTGCAAAACAGTATGGAGGTTCCTCAATAAATTAAAAACAGAACTACTATGTGATCCAGCAAATCCATTCCTGGTTTATAGCCAGAATAATTTAAATAAGGATTGTGTTTTCCCCTTAACTTCCCTTAAATTCATGTGTCATTATTCACAGATGCTTATTATGGTCCAACATATGTAACATTTATGCAAAAAAAAAAAAAAAAGATCACTATATTTTCTCTACCCTTAAAAAAACTTCAGTTTTGTTTGGGAAAGATGATGTTTGCTACCCAAATTAGCACTAGAAGGTAAGAGCCCCCAGACAACTGGCAATATTGTTATGCTATGTGCTAGAGAGGAGGATAGATTGGTCATGATTCCTCAAGCACCCCAGAGGTTTTTTTTTTCCTTACCACATCCGTTCATGAAGAGTTTTAGGTATTTGTGCTCTAAATTTTTGATGGATATGTCCAGCTTTGGAGCTTGATGGACTCTGGAACCAGATTGTTAAATATCTAATCCTGGCTCTATCCTTACTAGCTGTGTGACTTTGTCAAATTGAACTCATGGTGCTCCAGACTCCTCAAATGTAAAATAAGGAAGAAGATAATGGCTGATTCCTGGGGTCATGGTGGGGATCACAAGAGTGAATAGCGGTAAAGTGTTTAGAAGGGAGTCTGGCATTGTAGGAAGTCCTATATATCTGTTAGCTGGCTATCATTGTCTGCTGCTGTTCCCTTAAATATTTTTTCAGGGAGGAAATATTGTTCTTATGCTGGATAAAACTGTCTTTGTCAGGCCACAATAGACAATTCAGTCTCTCTGTCTCAAATCCATCTGGATTCGTAAGTTTAAAATGTCTAGTCCAAAAATATCAATTTCCCTTTATATATTGATTGAAACCTTGGACTTCCCCTCATTGGTGAGCCACTAGCACCCAGGGAAGATGCTCTCTGTTCATTTCCTCCCCAGTGAGCTAGGTGCTATTTCTGACCTTGACCAGATGGTCTCAAGAGCTTGATATTTCAAATGGACTCACTTTTGTGGGGGCTTCTGTGGTCTCTCAGTGTAGCAGTGATGAAGGCCATGCTCTCCCTATCATGCCACCCCAGCCCCTAGCTTTCCAGCCACCTCTCCAGTAGATTCTCCTTATTGGAGTTCTTCACCTTCCTAGATGCTCCTCTAGACAGGACTTGACATGGGTCTAGCCTGGCCTGCTTTCTTGACTGGCTCATATTGAGATCACAAGGAACAGGTACTCGTCCCTTGTTCTGACGATCTGGAAATGCTGGCACATTGCAATGCAGCAACTTTTAACCTTTATCTGCAGCCCACTTTATCTTTTCTCTCACAAGGGTCAAGGTAATATTCCTTCATGTTGTCCAGCTTTAGAGAACAATTTAAAGCTCTCAGAGAAGCCAGTGGTTGCCCCCTCCATAAGCTAAAGGTTACTGAGGTAAATCCTCTCCTTTTGGGAAAATAGATTGGGGTATCACAACAAAGTCATTTCCAAAGAAATTTCCTTACAAATCATTCCATCTCTATACCCCCTCTCTCAATCCTGTTATAGGCTGTACCTACAGTTTGATATCTGCTATATACTACATTAATCAAAATAGATAAAAAGGATCTCATTTTCCTGTTATTATTATTTTTAATCACAACTGGGAACTTTCAAAAGCCTCCAAGAATTTTATTCCTCTCTTTCTCTTACCATATCAAGGAGCTAGGGATTCAGCTGATGAAAAATGTCTGGCAATCTTTTCATTTTGAAGAATCATCTCGATATATAGAAACAATTAGAAGTAAAAAAAAAAAAAAAAATAGCTGGGTCAAATCTCAGTCAGAAGATGGCAGGAGTCCCATGTCTTAAACTGGCAGCTCAATTTAAGCCTATTTTCTCTGTTGCGGATTTTATTAAGCCACTGGGAAAAGATGCCAATATTCAGCCTTAGGGACTTGTTTAAAAGCTTTTTCGATTGATAGCTGCAAGATTTGAATGAATAACATTCTGTGGTTTAATAGTGGCTTTGCTGAAAACAAGCAATTTGTAATACATTTAACTACAAGAATAATTAGGAACATAGATTTATATTAATAAGAGGTATAGATTTGAGGTGGGGCTCCATGATGATTTAGAAAATGGGGAACCACCAATAATCCTTTTGGCATTCTCAAAAGTGATATTGATCTATTCTTAGCCTTTTTTTCTAACCTGTATCAGCCATTCAAAAATAAAAAGATGCCCTTTAAAAGGAAATGAGCAAAAGTATGTAAATACTTGGTATTGATGAGGTATGGTAAAGTAGGTGCTTTAACATAATTCAGGTGGAAATGTAATTGTTACAAGCTTTTTGAAGAAAAATTTGACAAAATGCATTAACAGCCTTAAAAATTACATACACTTAAATCCAGTAATTTTTCCTAGACTCTCTTAGTGAAAGAAAAAACATGTAAGAATATTTTTTCAAATACATTTTTATAAGTGAAGAAATCTTAATGTTTAACAATAAAGCTTTCACGAAATTATCATATATATCTATGAGGAAATTTTTTGGAATCCTTTAAAATTAGGATACAAGTTTGTATTTATCAATACAGAAAATGTTCAAAGAAAAGTAGAGAGCATATGTAGAATCAAATCCCATGTTTATTTTACATTTCATATATGTATGTATAAGATATATAGGTCGGAAAGAACCATTATTTTAAGAGTGGTTATGCCTGAGCAGGGGAATTTTGAATGATTCATCCCTTTTTCATACATGTATATTCTAATTTTTCCATAACAAATATGAACATTTAAAAAGACAGTCATTAGAAGAGGTTTTATATGATTCAGAAGCAAGAAATATATAAAAGAAGAAGAAAGTGCATCCACCCAATATTCAATACAGATAGGGATAAGAAAATAATATAGCTTAGTGCTAATGGAAAAAGAAAACTGGAATCTCCTTTTCAATGAATATTGATCACCTATTAATTGTACAGTTCTGTGTGTGCAGCAGAGAATCCCTAAAATACCTAAGGCAAGAGGGTTAGATCAAAGGATATAGAGTATATATTTTGAGTGAAACAGTTCAATTAAATTTCCTGGATTGTGAATAAATGTCTGTCCCGAATAATTCATCTACTAACATTAATAGACTTTTGAATTCTATCTTACTTTCTTTTAACTGAACTATGAAGGTTGGTCTTCTATTTTTGCATATTTCCCTCCCACAGTAGAAAATAACGGTTATGCATAATTAATATGGGGTGCGTGGTAGTTTCATTTTATTTGTGTTCAGCCAAACCCTCCAGAATGACCCCTCTACCAAACTCTTTCATCTGCAATGAAAATGTCTTCTTTCTGTAAGGCACATGTTTCCAAGGGAACTTTATGGAAATTGAAAAGCTCCAAACATACCATCTTCTATCTAAAGGAGAAAATGACACATTAATAACTAATGTGATTCTCTCAGGCTCCATGAAATGTGTCGGTCATTGCTGTTCAGGATGGAGACCAGTAATAAGGGATGCCCTAACTATGTTCTGCATGCCAAAGAGAGAAATGTGCTCACATTATCTCTTAGCTATAAACCATGAAAGGGAGAAAGTGTTTGTGGGGATAAGTGGAAAATCATTAGCAAGTCTCTATTAAGAGAGCAAGGAGAGAGCTAATGCATTAAGGCCAAACTGGCTTCTCAGAATGTTTATCAAATCTGTCACCCTCCTCCCTCAACACTCTCACTCTCTTTGCTTTTTCTATCTAGTTGATCTGAATCCTCAGTCTGTAGAGAGAGCAGTTATTAGTAACTAAATTCTATATGTAAAGTATTTGAATAGCCAACATAATATTGTAGCAGAAGAAGAAAGTTGGAAATTGGCAGTACCCTACTTCAAGACTTATTATAAAGCTAGAATATTCTAAACCATGTATTGGCAAAAGAGGAGACAGATCAATGGAGAGAGCTCAGAAGTAGATCCCCATAAAAAATAGTCAAGTGATCTTTGACAAAGGAGTAAAGGTAATACAATGGAGCAAAGATAGTCTCTTCAACAAACAATGCTAGAAAAACTGGACATCCACGTGCAAAAAAATGAATCTAGACACAGACTTTACATCTTTCACACAAATTAACTGAAAATGGATCACAGACCTAAATGTAAAACACAAAACTGTAAAACTCCTAAAGATAACAGGAGAAAACCCATATGACCTTGGATATGGTGAGGCCTTTTTATACCAAAGACATGATCAATGAAGGAAATCACTGATGAAATGGACTTCATTAAAATTAAAAACTTCTGTCCTAAAAAAAATGTCAAGAGAATGAGAATGTCCCAAGGCACAGACTGGGAGAAAATATTAGCAAGCAACATATCTGATAAAGGACTGTTATCCAAAGTATACAAAGAATGCCTAAAACTCAACAATGCGAAAACAACTAGATTAAGAAATGGGCCAAAGACTGTAATAGACGACTCACTAAGGAAGGTATATAGTTGGTAAATAAGTATCTGAAAAGATTCTCCATATCCTATGTCATCAGGAAAATGCATATGAAAACAATGTGATACCACTACATATCTATTAGACTGGTCAAAATCTGGAACACTGACAACACCAAATACTGGGGAAGATGTCAAGCAACAGGAATTCTCATTCATTGCTAGTGCGAACGCAAAATGGTACAGCCACTTGAGAAGAGAGTTTGGCATTTTCTTACAAAACTAAACATACTCATACCATAAAATCCAGCAGTCATGCTCCTTGGTATTGACCCAGAGAGTTAAAAGCTACTCTATAAATATGTCCTAAGGAAAAAATGAATTTGGGAGAATAGTAATGCACATGTTGCAGGCTACAAACTGGCAAATGTGATCCAACTTTAATGAAATGAGATGTGTGTGCTTGTTTCTATATACACATTTCTAACCAGTCATCTATCTATCTATCCACCTATCCAGCCTGGAAGGATATAGAACAAAATCTTACCAGCTGTTTTCTCCAAGTTGGGAAGTTACTAGAGATTTCCTATTTTTTCTTATACTTTTAGTTCTTTTCTAAATGAAAAAATGGTTCCATATATATATATGAATAAAACCCTCTTTAATAAAAAATAAGAGGCAGATGGCAAATTGAATTTTTTGGTAATGGATAAAGCAAATTATTATCCTTCCATATCATGTATTATAAATCAACATCAGAAGATGACTCACTAATATAGACATAGTCAAAAGTCGTGAAGAGGAAATCACAAAAGAATAAACAAATTCAACCTTCTAGTCGTCAAAGTTATGTATTAAAATGAGACTCTTATTTTTCCCTATCAAAGTAGAAAATTATTTTTTAAGGCTGAACAATTCATTGCAAAGTACTGGCAAACGTTTGGGCAGAACCTCCATTTGTTTTGACTCATGTTTATACATAGAGGGATTACAACTAGATGAATACCTCTGACTTCTCTCTTCTCAGCCCTCTCTCTCACCCTCATTGCTTCTTATGGGAGACCGAGTGACCTGGTGAGCTTTGGAGAAGAAACTAAACAAGCTTATCTAAATTTTCTCGATTCTGAGAATGCCTGCCTACCATAATCTGCCTTCCATGTAATTTTCCATGTGATCAGTTTACCAGACAGGAGCTCAGGGGGCAACCTGTGGAGTCCTCCTGGACCAGGGATGGAGTCCATAAATCTGACTGGCTTAGAAGTCAGATATTAACAAGGCAGTTTGACTGCAAATCTAAAGCATTGTCTTCAAATTCATTTTTTATCAGTAACAAACTGATGTTTTCATCTTCACTTATCTGAATCTTGCATCTCTCAAAAGTCCCAGGAGCAAGGGTAAAGGGAGAGGAGAACTCACATACACTACTATGGACAGTATAAAGATAATCATCTTTCTGGAGAGCACTTTTGCAGTGTGCTACCAAGGCTTTGCCCTTTGCTGGCACCCTTCTCTAAGCACTCATGCTAAGAAAGCAATCAGAGGAATAGACAAAATATGTGTATATGAATGTCTAGCATAGTCCTATTATAGCAAAAATTGGAAAAAACAAGTATCTGACTATGTAAGATAATTAAGAAAAATATATTTGCATAGGATAAAAAGATATTAAAAATCATGTGGATGACTATTAGTGGCATGGTACATTATACATTGATAAAATTTTAAATGTGCTACAGAATAGTATATGCAATATGATACCAACTCTGTAATGCATTAATGAATCTTATAAACTTGAGTAAAAAAACTATTGGTAGAACAGTATCAAAATATTGACAGTAGTTACTTTTTTTTTTTTTAAAGATTTTATTTATTTGACAGAAAAAGATCACAAGTAGGCAGAGAGGCAGGCAGGCAGAGAGAGAGGCGGAAGCAGGCTCCCTGCTGAGCAGAGAGCCCGATGCGAGGCTTGATCCCAGGACCCTGAGATCATGACCTGAGCTGAAGGCAGTGGCTTTAACCCACTGAGCCATCCAGGTGCTCCTGACAGTAGTTACTTTTGGGTTACCAGGGCTATTGTTCCTTTTTTGTTTCTGATTTTCCAAGTTTTCTACATTATGTATTATTAAGATAATTAAAAAATATTAGATGTAGCAAGTTAATAACTCAAATTTATAATTATATTTATAAAAAACTTTTCATGGAATAATAGTTAATAATTATGTACATGTTTGGGGCGCCTGGGTGGCTCATCAGTTAAGCGTCTGGCTCCAGCTCAGGTCATGATCTCAGCGTCCTGGGATCGAGCCCCACATAGGGCTCCCTGCTCCACGGGGAGACTGCTTCTCCCTCTCTCTTTACCTCTCTCCCTCTGTCTCTGTCTCTCATGAATAAACAAATAGAATCTTAAAAAAAAATTATGTTCATGTTTAAAGGGGTTTTTAAATGTAAGAAAGAAAAGGGGCATCTGGGCGGCTCAGTAGTTTAAATGTCTGCCTTCAGTTCAGGTCATGATCCCAGCTCAGCAGAGAGCCTGCTTCTCCCTCTCCCTCTACTGCCCCCTCTGCTTGTGCTTTCTCTGTCAAATAAATAAATAAAACCTAAAAAAAAAAAATAAATAAATGTAAGAAAGAAAAAATTCTAATTAAAAGGGTGCCTGGGTGTTTTAGTCTGTTAATTGACTAACTCTTGATTTTGGCTCCAGTCATGACCTCAGGGTCATGAGATCAGCTCCGTGCTGGGTGTGGAGCGTGCTTGAGATTCTTTGTCTCCCTCTCCCTCTGCCCCTCTCCTGACTCTCTTCCCCTTTCTAAAAAAAAAAAAAAAGAAAAAAAGAAAAAAAAAAGAAAAATTCTAATAAAAATTAATGAATGTACCATGGGCCAAAAAGAACTGGGTTAATATTCTGGTTTTGTTATTTGTATGAACTCGTATCTTCCAAAATTCAAGTGATTATAATACATACCTTGCAGAACTGTGGAGGATGAAAGATAATTTATAAAAGTCAGTAAGCCTGAGGCAAAATATGCTCTCAACAAATGGTAATTTTATTATAAGTAATATGTAAAGTATTTATTTTCAAATGGTTAAGTATGGTCATTCACCAAATCCCCACTTTTTAAAAGCATTTCAGTGTTTCCATTAAGAGGGTTTTGAAACATGAATTAAAAAAAAAATTAACATTGAATGAGCCAAATCTAGAAAAATGTCTTGCCAAATCTAGACAATTTACATGTGTCATCTCATCTTATAAACCTCTGGTGCCTTGATTAAACATTAAAGAAATCTTTCCCTAAAGTGATACTTTAGAATATTCCTTTGTTTAATTCCCTCAAGTTTTTACATTCTGATGCAGTCTATCATGGTAAGACTCTGGACAGATGAAGGCCATTGATGTAATTTTTTTTTTTTTTTTGAAATAAGAGACAGGCTGCTGTGAAAAGGGAAGTAGAGGAAATAAGAACCTATATATTGCTAGAATAGGGGACATATAGAAATAGAGGACCTGGAAGTTGATTCTTTTACAATTATCAATAACCATGCACCTTGGGAGTGTTCCTGTGCTCGCAGAGAAATGCCCATCCCAGTTTGAAGACCCATCTAGGAGAATGGGATGGTTTTGCTCAACATTAAATCTCATGTGGGGGAACAAAAAGGAAGAAAGAAAATCTGTATTATAGATATATAAAAGAGATAAGAATAATTTATTCATAAATAATTAAAACAACTAATATTTACTTAAGTTACCAAAGGTATTATAAATTATCTCATTGGGTCCTTACAATAACACCAAGAAGTTCGGATAGTATCATTTCTTTAAAAAGAGGCTTTGAGAATTTAAGTAACTTGTCTAAGTTCACACAAAATGAAGTGGCAGAACCAGGACATAAATCCAGTCTTCTGGGTGTGCAAGATGTGTACTAGGTAATAATCATTACCTGTACCATATTATGTCTGAAACCATTTTAAATGACTACATTCTTTTTTCAAAGATTGATTTCATTAAAACTTTCTTAAAATAGTATTTTCAAGTATTTTAGTAAAGGAGTATGTGGAATATATAGATTTATTTTCTTACTGCCCATGTTTTCTTTGAATCATCAAGCTAGAAATTCTATTGCTATTTAGTTTTTAAATCAATAAAGAATAAAGGACCTTTTCTCCAAAGAAAATACACAAAACATCAATAGGTACATGAAAAGATGTTCAACATCACTACTCGTTAGGGAAATACAAATTAGAAACAAAATAAGATATCCCCTCATGCTTATTAGAATGGCTATCACCAAAAAAAAAAAAAAAAAAAAAAAAAGACAGCAAATGCTGATGTGATTGTGGAGAAAAGGAAACACTTGTGTGCTGTTGGTTGGATTGTAAATTGGTATAGCTACTCTGGAAAACAGTGTGGAGGATCCTCAAAAAATTAAAAATAGAACTGCCATATGATCCAGTAATTCCACTTCTGGGAATATATCCAAAGGAAATGAGAAAACTAACCTGATAAATACCTGCATCCGCATGTTCATAGCAGCATTACTTGCAATAGCCAAGACATGGAAACAATCTAAGTGTCTGTTGATGGATGAATGGACAAAAACATTGTGGTATATATATATATATATATATATATATATACACACCATGGAATGTTATTAAGCTATAGGACAACATGGATGGAACTTAAAGGCATTTTGCTAAGTGAAATAAGTCAGACAGAAAGACAAATCCTGTAAGATCTCACTTCTATATGGGTTCTAAAAAAAAACCAAACAAACCCAACCCCCTACTAAACTCATAGAAAGGGATCAGATTTGTGGGCAGAGGTAGAGGGTGGGTGAAGGGGAAATTGGAGGAAAGTAATCAAAAGGTACAAATTCCAGTTAAAAGATAATTAAGCACGGGGCACCTGGGTGGCTCAGTGGGTTAAGCCTCTGCCTTTGGTTCAGGTCTTGATCTCAGGGTCCTGGGATCGAGCCCCACATCGGCTCTCTGCTCAGCAGGGAGCCTGCTTCCCCCTCTCTCTCTCTGCCTGCCTCTCTGTCTACCTGTGATCTCTCTCTCTGTCAAATAAAAAAATAAAATCTTTAAAAAAAAAGATAATTAAGCACTAGGGATATAAGTACAACACGATGACTATAGCTAATACTGTTGTATGATATATAGGAACATTGTTAAGAAGAGTTAATCCTAAGAGTTCTCATCACAAGGAGAATTTTTTACTTTTTAAAATTTTTCTTTTATCTTTTCTTTTTATTGTATCTATAAGAGAAGATGGATGTTAGCTGAACTTATTGTGGTAATCATTTCACTATATATATACATGTAAAAAATATATATATTTATATACATAAAAAAAATATATGTGTATATATACATATATAAAAATATATGTGTATATATATATTTTATGTATTTTGGATATTAACCCGTGATCAGATATATGGTTTGCAAAAATCATGTGTGTGTGTGTATATATACACACTATACACACACACACTATATATATATACACACACACTATATAGATATATAGTGAAATGATTTATATATATACTTACATATAAACCAAACCACTGTGCTGTCCTTTAAAAATTTATACACTGATATATGTCAATTATTTCAATAGTTTCAATAAAATCGAAAAAAAAAAGATAAAAGAATAAGAGAAAAGGTGATTATTCCAAAAGTCAGAATAAGAGTGGAGCTCATTGTACAACAATCGGCATAACAGAAGTACAAGAAGGTGTGAATCTTGATATAAAAGGATGTGAGAAGGCCCTCTGAAGAAGAATCAAGACACAGAAAATTCAAGATTTAGAGAGATAACGAGGGCCCAGTTGGAGGAGTATCTAAAGAGAGAGAAGAAATAAAGTGACAGATGAGAAGAAGGAAGGAAATAAAGGGAGAAGCCCTACTGGCCTGTAATTAGGCAGGGGGAGGGGCTGTTGCTGGGATACCTGTTCAGGTGCTGCTGGCAATTACAGTCCCTGGAAGCTGGGTTCTGAACAGGAGTGGCTCTTAAGTAGCTGACATCCTTTGTGCCTCTGGTCATTAAAAATATAATTTAATAGCAAGGGAATTCAGCAGAGCTGTGATTCTGAGGCTATTGCCTTGGTTTTGGTGAGAGAAGTTGCCCATTCTGTTTTGGTCCCGGCTAAGTTTGAAGCTGTAGTATTTGAGTGTGCTCTGCACAAACAGGGCTCGACATTACAAATAACAGCATTTTAGTTTCTCCCAAACTTTTCCCAGAATGTCT
>CM052900.1:118545517-118603305 GCA_028534135.1 Potos flavus | reverse complement strand
TTTTTTTTTTTTTTTTCCTTTGGAAAATCAAGATATATTACCAGGAGAAGAAAGCATAGATGCTGGGCAACAATAGATAATTACCATAATCTTATACATAGAAGTTTAATAATTTAATGTGCCTAAAGTGTTTATATTTCCAGCCCAAAGTATTTATATTTCCAACCTTTAATTAAGTTGTAGAATCTTGAAAACATTTCAGATTATAGAGTCTGAGAAACCCTAGATCCTTTATATAATATATCTTGGAAATCTCACCTTTCCTCTTGGTCATTTTAATTATGTATCTAAGAAAGGTATTATAGTCGACTGACTTACACTTAAAAAAAAAAAAAAGCCATGTCACATTCTTTGAGATAAACTAATATTAACTTATTCCTAGGTTACAATATCTAGGAGAGTCTCTGCTACAGCTCATTATAAGATATGTAAATATATCAATTTCCACACTTGCTTAGTTGGAATAATCCCATAAAATGTAAGACACAATCAAAAGTGTCAAAGCAAGAAGTTTACCATGTATTTAAACTGTAACACACATATATAAAGCAATCTAAAGTTTAACCTATAAAGCAATCTTTTGAAGTGGAGCGTCGGGGCTCATATCAACATGTAACTTAGGTATCAGACTATAACAGGCTAAACTTACTGCAAGGGAATACTTTACTAATAGTGGTGTATTATTGTGCAGAAATGTGTATTTCTGGTAACATCCCCAGATCTGCTTAGTAAGAATTGAACAAATTGCTGGTCACACTCAGTCTTGACAATCCCCTTTGCAGAAGCGGGAAACAAAACTAATGATCTTATTATCCCTCCCCACTAAATACTCAGGGTAGACTAGGCTTTAGGGGATAACAAAGTCTGTGATCTCAGCCACTCCTGGTTTCTATCCCTGGTTGTTTGCAGAGGCTGAAGGGACTGCTCTGAAAGCTGAAGATCCTGGGGATAAATACAATTCAGATACCTGTGTTAGGGAGGAAAAATTTTTCTCTACTCTTCAAGATTCTTTTGGCTGGTCTAATAATGAAGTTGACACAAGACAGATTAACAAAAGAAAATACAATTTATGTATGTACAGGCACTGTATAAGAATATGAGGCTCACAGGAAGATAGGCGATTGAAGCTTATATGCCATCCAGAACTAATAAGAAGGAGGTAGGGGTCTGGGACTTTAAAGGGAAGGAAGACAATTCACAGGAAGATGAAAAAAAATACATGTTTGGTAAACAAATCTTTGCTGTGCCATAAGGAAACAATAGGACGTAGAGAGGAATTAAAAAAAAAACACACAAAAACAGACATTGCTAATTTCCTCGCTGTCTACGGTACCTAGTGCATATTATACTGCAGTTATCTTTGGTGATAGCTCCCTTTCCAGAGCAGGTCCTCTATCTAATTTCTTTAGGCAGTTAGGGAGAAGGTCAAAAGTTCTTCCTGAGCCTTCTGTTTCTTAAAAAGAGTCAGCCTAAAATAATCCACATGACAAAAAGACACATATTGGAGTGGCAAGTTTTACTCCCCTACACCTGCTAAGTTAGTAAAGTAGAATTTGTTTCTCTTGTTTTTTTAGAACTCACACATGGATATCAGTCTGTATCTCCGAGGCCTATACCAATTACTTTTATTGTTATTTTTGGTCTCAGTCATGTAATTCCTTGAGTAGCAACAGCCATGCTTTGTGGTACAGAGATCTTTCTGCTTTTGTCAGAGCCTTTGGAGGACATGAGAAAGAGAGAGACAGAGAGTAGCGTTCATGGCTGGTAGCGTAGGCAGGGCTGGGGGTAGGTATAATTAACTCGGGAGCTTCAAAAGTTCATGAGTTGCCAAAGTGATAAAATCAAAAGTACCAGCTAAAACAGCTTAGAGAGGCTGGAGAAAGAGATTAAGCAACTTTTGGATCATGGAAAACTTTCTCTCCTCTGGCTTGTGGGAGGATAGCTGCAATGCTCAGCACAAAGTAGCTTTTGCATAAATAGATATTGCATATTGAATGAATGAAATCTAAAAATATGAGTATAGGATAGTTTTATTTTTCGTTAATAACATCTGGGTAAAAATGATGGAGTGAGGATGAATCACATAATTTCCCTCTCTAATAGCCAACTGAATGAGGAAAAAAAGTAGTAAAACAAAAACAAGCAAAAAATAATCATAAGAAATCTAATAGGGAAAAGGGGGCAATTTTTTTTTGACAAAATTTTGAACTAACCATAGTCATGGAAAGAAAGAAGACATGAGACTTGTTTTGTTGGGTCCTAATCTGGGTCCAACTCCACAACATCAGCTTTAGGGGAAAAAATGGGTCAATCCAATTCCGGTCTTTTTTTTTTTTTTTTTTTTTTTAATGGAATAGAAGCAGCTTTGAGGAGAGAAGTAAATGGACAAAGTTAAGTCCATGCTATGTCTGATGGGTGCTCCATGTTAAATGGTGGTAACAATGAAAGGCCTGAAGACATGCCCATTGAACAGGTCAAGTAAATAATGATAAGAGAGAGTTAACAAAATATCAAAAGAGAAAACGTAGCAAAGGCCCTTTTATAAAAACTGCACTAAACCCAAGTTGGTATCTCTCCAAACCTATTCCGCATTCTCAAACCACAGCCTGGATAAGGTGGGAACGGAATTTTAGGGAATTTCTCAACAGAATATCAGAGGAAATAAAATAGATATTCAGAGTGGACAACATTAACATTGGATGTATATGAAAAAACTGCATGACAACTATGCAAACAATCTATAAAAGCATGAAAGTGAAACATACTGTGGAAAAGAAAAATAGACAATGGACAATGCAAAAAATATCACTTGAGGGTCAGAAGGCAAATGCCTGTGATCATTTCTTGCTAAAGAAGGATTAATACAAGCACAAATTTGGTAAAATGAGAGTTCTGATAAGTCAATAGAATAGGATGACACAGGAAAATGTGGGGAAGAGATAAAAATGTGCCACCAAAATAACATCATCATGTAATGGATAAATGGGAACTACCAAGAACAGAATATCCATGACTCATATTCAAATCACTGACGTGGAGGATAGGGTTGAAATGATCACACTAAATGAAGAGAAAAATGATGATGAGTATAAAGCAATTTTAGAGATAATTATAGGTTAAAAAGCAAGATGATAAAGCATAAGTCTATTTGGTGTTTTTGAAGTAGAAATTCCAAGAAGCAGGAAAGAATTCTGAAGTAGAAGAACTACATCTGAAGATTGATCAACGAGAGAAATCACTCTAGAATGAATGACACTGACTGTTTTAAAAGATCCCTCAAGGATTGTTGAAGCTACAAACTCTCAGCGGGAGTATCTGGCAGCATTTCCCTGCTTCTACAGAATAGAGGGGCACTCACCATCTATTGTTTTCAGCTTTGGGCCTTTGGTGGAAATGCCGATAGACAGAAACAAAAATTCTGCTCTTTAATCAGTTCCTGCGCATATGCACCAGAGATGGTGGATATTATGTTCATGTCAATGGGAAGGTCAATATGGCCGGATAGTTTATGATGCACTTTAAAAAATTGCCTGTATTGGGGTAGTTCAGTTGATTAAGTGACCGACTCTTGGTTTGGACTTGGGTTATGATCTCAAGGTTGGGAGATCAGCCCCGTGTCTAGCTCCATGCTTAGCACAGAATCTACTTGAGTTTCCCTCCTCCCCCTCTGTCCCTCCCCCCACTGTGTTCTCTGTCTTTCAAATAAATAAATAAATAAATAAATAAATAAATAAAATCTTTATAAAAAATTGCCTGTATTATTTATAAAGCTTATATTATGCATTACAAAATTAATTATTTTTCTTAACAAAATTCTACAGAATATATAATTTCCCAAAATTGTTTTTATACCTATATTTAACAGTAGAAATTTCTTTAAAAAAGATTTTATCTATTTATTTGAGAGAGAGTATGAGTGGGTGAGAGGGGTAGTGGAAGGAGAAGCAGACTCCCCACTGAACAGGGAGCCCCATCACAGGGCTCAATCCCAGGACCCCAAGATTATGACCTGAGCCAAAGGCAGCCACTCAACCAACTGAGCCACCCCAGTGCCCCGGACAGTAGCAGCGTTTTACAATATCCTTCAAGGAATCCTAAAAAAGACAAAAGAACTGAGTTCCAGCTTCTGCTTCTGCCAGTTGTTTGGTATTCCTTTGGGCAAGTCACTTAATCCCCTTGTCCTTCATTTACTTAACATGGCCAGTGGGCAGGCATCACTCCCCTCATTTTATAGAAGAAACATGCTTGAAGTTGAGTGACTTGTCCAAATGCACAGTTCACTTTCTGATTCAAGGTGTTATGACTTTCCCATCACTCTACTTGTTGAGATAAAGTAAGTGAATAGGTCAGGAGAGTGTTTTCCCCAGAAAACTGCTTAGGCATTATCAGTTCTGTGGTGGCAATATAGACAATAGCACTTAGAAGTAACTTCACGTTTTTTCCCTCTGGTTTATTATTACTATTTTTTTTTTTAAAATATTTTATTTATTTATTTGTCAGAGAGAGAGAGCACAAGCAGGAGGAGTGGCAGGCAGAGGCAGAGGGAGAAGCAGGCTCCCTGCTGAGCAAAGAGCCCAATGTGGGACTCGATCCCAGGACCCTGGGATCATGACCTGAGCCGAAGGCATCTGCTTAACCAACTGAGCCACCCAGGCGTCCCTATTATTACTATTTTTAATATTAAAGTAAAGCCAAGTACAAGTTCCTAGTGCAATGTAAAAAAGTATATTTTCCTATATGTTTTATAGTGTTTTATGTCCTAATAGAATTTGGGGAACCGAACACTAATAAGAAATACAGTTGAAAGATGACTCCTTCTGTATTTAAAAGTGGTAAAGAAAATTTTATTTCTGCTTGCTCATTTCTGGCTCCATTTACTGCTTATATGCCTATTTTTAACCATGCGGTAGAGGACACGCTGTTATTTGTCTTCCTCCTCTTTTACGTGTATATGGCTATTCTTCATTTATAATGATCGCTGATCACAGAGAGCAGCCAAAATACCCTCCCAGGACTGGGGAAAATGTTGGCTCTTCTTCTTCCTCTTTTTCACCCCCTCACGGAGCCTCTTAGTAGCTGGCTCATCCAACAGGAAGAAGGGAAATGGAATTTACTAATACGTCAATACATGGAATGGAAAAAAAAAAAAAAGAAAAGAAAAGAAACCACCAGGAAGAAGGCTTCCAGAAGAAATATTATGATAGGACATTTATTAAATCAATGTAAGTTCAAACATATCTCATCTCTGAAAATCAAATTAAACCCCAGCTTTGATGCACTTGCTACTTCTGTGTCAGTTCTTGTCGAGCTCTCCTGATGCTCTCCAGACACCAGTTCAGGATTCGTCAGTGTTGCAAAATCCAAACCAAACGGAAACACAACATCAGCCATCATGAAACTCTGTGTGTTCAGTGTACTATATGAACCATTTTTTCCCTTGAATCATTCATTCAACAAATAGTTATTACGTTCCTACTATGTGTCAGGTACTAAAATAAGAAAATGTTATTAATGTAGTCAACAAGGCACTCTGCCCAGTGCTAATGGGCGTTCAAATCTGCCTAAGATTGATTTGTCAGGACTCCCATGGCTCCTCTAAACAACAGAAGGGCAGGCTGGCTGGACCTTTGGCCTGGCTTCAGGCGAGGGTAACTGCACGCAGGGACTTGACTCCCTTGTCTCTCCCTTGCTCTCACTCTTGCACCCCTCTTTCCATTTCCATGTTAATATCTCTTCTCTATTTCACCCTGCCCATTAACTTTGTGCTCCCAAGCCACCTCTTCCCACAAATATACAACTACAGCCACAGGGATCTCTGGCCAATATCTTTACAGATTTACTTCTGGAGTAGAAAGCCAACTTTTCCCAACCAGCTTCAGTTACTTGCAAGGATCCTACTTGGCTAGAGGATGTGCCTACCTTTGGACCAGGTAGTTGGGTACAATATTAGCTCACTCATGGTCATATGCCCACCCCTGGGACCAGGGAGGGAGGTCCGTGACCAGATTATGAGGTGAGGAGTCGAGGAAAAGGGTACAATGCTATGTAAAAATTACCATCGCAAAGAGAGCACTTCCTAGTTTCAAAGACATGCCATGAGAAAAAAAAAAGACATCTAAAATTAATACATATCTGTTTATGGGTGCCTGGGTGGCACAGTCGGTTAAGCATCTGCCTTTGCTTAGGTTATGATCCCAGAGTCCTGGGATCCAGCCCTGAGTCCTTGGGCTCCCTGCTCAGTGGGGAGCCTGCTTCTCCTTCTCCCTCTGCCCCTCCCCCCATTGTGCTCTCGCTCTCTCAAATAAATAAAATCTTAAAAAAATTAAAACTAATATATACCTGTTTAAAAGCAGATGCAATTTCTATTAAAAGTGTGCAAAGAAAATCAACAATCTAGAAATGAAGAAATAAAGTAGCCCAAATATTTTAACAATGTTTAACCAACTTCCACTGATCCTCAAGACTCCACTAATACCTTAAGAATTTACTTGATCCCCAAGACTGGTTCAGATCTCCCCATTATACATATGTGCAGTATTCGCACTTCTCTTTTCTCACAGCTCACATTAGAGCAAGTCATTAATTATTTGTTTAAGCGAAACTGTAACTTCCCTGAGAACTGAGACAAATCTAGAGACCCACTTAATGCCTGATACATAGTAAGCCCTCAGGACACATTAATTTAATGAATGAAATGAGATGAATACAACAGTTTGATATGGGACGATGGTCTTCTTTTACTTTTGTTTCTTTATATACGTCAGAATTTTAGAAATAATGAGTTCTATTCCATTTTTTCCTTTTATTTTTTTTATTTTTATTTTTAAAAGATTTTATTTATTTATTTGTTAGAGAGAGATCACAAGTAGGCAGAGAGGCAGGCAGAGAGAGAGGAGGAAGCAAGCTTCCTGCTGAGCAGAGAGCCTGATGCAGGGCTCAATCCCAGGACCCTGAGATCATGACCTGAGCCGAAGGCAGAGGCTTTAACCCACTGAGCCACCCAGGCGCCCTGATTATTTTCCTTTTAAATCCCAGTATTTTGGAGTCTGCAGAATCCTATATCCTTCAGGACAAAGCTTTATAAAATGTGCGTATGTGTTAAATGAGTAGGGGAGTCTGTTCAATAGAACTTTAGAAAACAGACCAAAAAATAAAAAAAATAATTTCCAGTTTGAAAATTGCTAATCTGTAGCTGTAAACTCTCTTGCAATCAGATAACACAAGTAGTTGATGTGAAAACCACTCATCGATAATGATGTAAAACTATTTTCTCTGTAATAAAGTGATCTGAATCTTACTGTTCTTTATAGTAAAAGAACATGCAATTGTTCTATACAAATAGAATCAAGTTCACTTCAGAAAAGTTTAAAAGGCATAGAATTCCATATTAGAATGTTTTCACTGCCAACTTTTAAACCTCTTTTGTTGAAAATGGGGACTAAAGTAAAGGCTTCACCGGTCTCATGTTCTACAGCTAATCCGGGTTTGTGATTAGGGCTTCATGAGTAACACAGGAATAAAGATATATCGCATCCATTAATTCATTTAAATTGTCAGAAAAACCCTTTGAAATTGAAATTGTTATTTTATTGTCACATCGCTTTTATGGATGGTAACCGGGGGCTTGAAGAAGGAAGTCTCTAGGGGAAGGATTCAACACCAAGGACAGTACTCAGAAAACACAGTCAGCAGTAGTATCGACAGAATGAGTCATTTCTCAATATCATACTGACAGTAAATCTAGGGTAGAGATGGGAAATATATAATGATCAATGATTATGTGTTATTAACATACTAAGCTTTCTACATGTGATAAATCGTTTCATTTTATCCTCACTGTAATCTGATGAGGTGGACACCATTATGCTGATTTGACGAATGGGGAAAGACTCTCAGCAAGGTTAAGTAAGTTGATTATGTTCTCACAGCATTGAATGAGCAGCAGTGGCTAGGCCAACAGCCCCATACGTCCCAGATGTGGGACGCTCCCTGCATCTTCTCAACCTCATGTGCACAAATACCGAGGGCCCCATCGAGCTGGCCATCCTTGACTTTGGTTCTAGGTAGCAGCCTAGAGCTGCTGTAGCCTGAACCAGGCACAGAAGGGCACTAGGCCCCTGAAGAAGTAGGCCTTTCCAGCTCCCCGTTCCAGAAGCATCCACAATGGCACCTTGTTTCTCTGCATGCCTGTCTATCAGCCTTGGATTGACTGTACTACTGGAGATTTTTTCTCCACGGCTTTCTGCTACAGATGTCACGTGCTTCAGGGCTCACATGCATAGTATGCACCTATTTCCCTCTGTGATCTCATTCCCTCTGCATATCAGCCTCCAACCTCAGCTTGCCTACCTGAGGTAGGCATCCTAGGTTGTTTTCCTGGAGAGCGAACTGTGCAACCCAGTGAACTTCTCCATCATCCATCATTTTCTTCAGCCACACTTCCAAGATTATCCTTCCTTGAGTATTCTCCCTCAGATCTAATATCTTTAGAGTTCTGGTTCTAACTTTGTAATTACACTCATGGGACAGCATAATAATTCTTCATATTAAGATTTCCCTCTTTAAATTGCTGTGTAGCTTTTGTCTTTTGACCAAACTCTACTTATACAAAGGCTGGCCTAAAAGGACAGTAAAAGCCTGAGGAATGGAAATGGGAATTCTTCCCACCTCACTCATTATTCTGGAATTCAAGCAGTCACACCCGACTTGTTAATTCTTGGTCTTTAATAGGGTCTAGATCTTCCAGTCAACTAAGGTAGAAACATATTGATTATTGCAATTTACTTCCTCCTTGTAAGATAATATAAATTAAAATGTTTGGGAAATACATAAGCAAGCCCTGTTTATCTTACTGCATGCAGATTATGGTCACTTTTCTTTTATAAACTTTAAGGCTATTTTGTGTTTTTATGGAAGACTCAAATATAAACAGATATGATTCTCAATTGTAGGAAATTCCTTTCTGTGGAAATAGACAAGTGCTTGCACTGACCTCCCAGTTGAAAATTTCATTTTATTTCTGTTTTAAAGGAATCAATGACATTTTTCTTCAGCCCTGGTTGTTGAACCACAACTGCAACTGTGTTTAAGGGATTTCTAACAGGTTATCCTGACTTTATTTATTTATGTAGTTCCAACAATAAACTCAAAAGTTTATGACAAATAGAGGCTCTGATGAGTGGTGTTTAAATACTTTAGATTAGGAACAGTTATGCTGAGTGTCATATTTGTTTGAAATCCTCAAAAAATTGTTCCTGTTAATTTTCAGATGGTGCTTGTTATAGGTAACATTGTTACATGCATGCGTTGAATTGCTTGTTATCCAAGCATATATGTACTACCTTTTTTATACTACTTTTTATACTTTTCCCCCTTCTTTCTTTGTTTATTTGTTTATCTGATACCACCTCGTTATGCAAAAGGCTTGGGGTGGTCAAAAGTACAAAGACATTGAAGTCAAGATCAAGAGATGGAAAAAGGCACGTGTTGCAAGCCCTTATACCAGTGGACCAGGCAGGTGACCAAATAAGGTGAGCCAGGTGAGCCAGGGGAGTTTCTCTGTAAGGCACAGCTTCACTGTCAGCAGGTCACTGCCTTGAGTGAACACTCACCCAAGGTTGCAGAATCTGATTTCTCAAAGAATGGAGAAATACAGATTTCCTGATTTATACACATCAGCAACTCAACTAAAAAACAACAACAACAAACAAACAGAGTAAGTTTCTGAGGCTAGAATTTAGGTGGTGGTTTTCCTTGAAGGAGTGGGATGACCAGGAGGGGTAAGGTAGAGCTTTGAGAGCTAAGGTAAGGGATTGGAGTTAATTCTGAATGAGGGAGGAAGCTATTGGAGTGTTTGAGCCACCTGGAACAACCATTAAAGATTACAAAGTCTTCAATGACTGGGTTCTTAAATGAATGATTGGTAGCTAGTCATTACCTGCTACAATATTATCTGACATCTTTTACCGTTTATCCAGATACTTGTATGAAGAAAAGAATACTGAGAAGAAGGCTGAGAGCAGGGAGATCATGTAGGAAGCTATTGTAATAGTTTAAGTGGAAAATGGTGGTGGCTTAGTTCAGGAGGCAGTGACCTAAGTCTTGGTAAGAAGTGATGTGTGTTACTCCTGAGCCCTGCCTATAAAACACATTGATCCTACCTGCTGTCTTTCTTCTGTCAGGTCTTTTTAAGGTGACCTGACTATTACCCCCATTTTGTAGACAAAGGTAAACATGGTGACACAGTTGATGAGACTGGGACTTGAACACAGGGCAGATTGTAAAGCCTATGCATAATGAGACATGAGTGAATCGCTGTGGTTATTTGATTTTATTTATTTTATTTTATTTCCACTGTGGCCATTTTAAAAGGAACAGTTAAATCTGGGAAAGAAAATGACTATCTTGTTTTACTGTCCAATTGGGAACACTGCAAGAGGTGTAATATACAAGAGCATGACCTTGCTGCTCTTCAGCGGCTGGATCTGTCCATGTAGGCTGGCCAGAGAGACACTTGACTCTGATGTGATCCAGCCCCTTAAAGCTGCCACAAAGGAAACAACACAAATCTTTAGCTGAGCATGGTTTCCAAAGAGGCAACCAACAGATGCACTTAACAAGGCACTGGAAGAACTACTGATAATCCAGGAAGCTAATAGGTTAAGTTCCAAAGTTTCAAAGCAACTCGGGAAAGAAAATAGCACTGAGGAGTTATAATTAGGCTCTGTGAGAGATGTGAGATTTTTTTTGTTTTGTTTTGTTTTGGGTTTTTTTGTTTGTTTGTTTTGTTTTGAGAGAGATGTGTTTTGATCAGGAAATCTTCTGGTCCCTTCACACTTGCTATTCCTTATAACCCTTGCATTTATGGCAAATTAAAATGTGGTGCTTTACAGTTTACTTGTGTTATCGCGTGGGTTTTCTTTCTGGAGCCCTGAAAAATGATGTGAAGTAGACAAGAAAGTATTTTATTCCTCAGATAGAAAAGGAAACTAAGCTGCAGAGAACTTACACATTTGGGCCAAAGAGACTCAGTGGAAACAGTACCTATGTCTTGACATTTCTACCCCAAACTCTCTCCACGACACCACACTGCCTCTCAAATACTATCGCCCGGGCCTCAGCCTGTTTTTCTTTTTTCCCATATGTGGGAAACCAGCTCTGAATGCCAGAATCAAGTTATCCTACAGAAAAAGATTTATTATTACAGAGGACAATATATGCTATACAACCTCAAAAAATATGAAGAAACCTCAATGAATTAGAGAAGCATTTCCTCTTTTGATTTGCTTGTTATTTATCTGCAGAGGCCGTGATCTGCTGGTGTGCTATGCACGGTATGAGCCACATTCTGTGTAGCTTTCTGTCTCATTCATTTTGCACTCAGCCACTTTTTTCTTTTTCATTTCAGACAATAACATTCAGTACTGCACGCTCAAAATTATCTTGCCTTCCTGATGTGAGAGCGTGCCCCTTTTAAAAAATTGAGACATTAATATATTACTATTTAGAAACTCTGAAAAAGGTTGGGTAGCATACATACAAATCATCTAGGCATTCATCAGGAATTAATTGCTTTCAAATAACCAAGAATGTTCAATAAACAGCTGATGAAAAATTAAAAGGTGTCTTAGCAGTGGTGCATTATCTGAAGACTGGGATCTTACTGTGTGAATTCGTCTGTATAAAAGCATTAGTAAGCAGTATACTTCTTTGTAAGACCTGAGTACAAGGAATCAGAAACTTTGACTTCTTTTTAAAACAGGAATTCTTGGGGTGCCTGGGTGGCTCAGTGGGTTAAGTCTCTGCCTTCGGCTCAGGTCATGATCTCGGGGTCCTGGGATCAAGACCCACATAGGGCTCTCTGCTCAGCAGGAAGCCTGTTTCCGCCTCTCTCTCTGCCTGCCTCTCTGCCTACTTGTGATCTCTCTCTCTCTGTGTCAAATAAATAAAATAAAATCTTTTAAAAAAATAAATAAATAAAATGGGAATTCTTACAAATAAATTCTGAAAGGCACCGTATAATTATCTTGCTTTACCCACTGAAAAACCAGATACATCATAAAGGAAAAACAACAACAACAACAAAAAAACCTTACCAATATCTTCTCTTGAGAGCAGAGGCAAGACCACGAGTCTTGATTTCTGAACCCACCAATCATCATTTTAACTCTCTTTTATTGGCCTGTTGGCTATCTGTGCTTCCAGAGTTGCTTCTTTTAAATTGGTTTTTATAGATCTGCTCCTTAAATTCTACACCCAATTTATCTGTTCTGAAGCCATCATTTCAAACACTTACCAGTGGCCATTCTCAATAGGAAACTATATAAGAACATTGGAATCACCTAGGAAATATTTCAGAACACACTTCTCTTTTCTTTCTTTTCCCTATCATGTTCTGACCCTACCCTTAAAGACCATTTCTGAATCACTCCTTATAAAGTTCTTGGAAACAAATTCATGGAAACATGGGCAAGCTAAGCTTTTTTGACTGTGTAATCGCCAAGAGAGCAAAGGATTTTACTGACTGAAGACAAATGTCACAAATCACCCAAGCTTAGCAAAACACAGAACATAAACTGGGGCAATAAAATAGGAGAAACGAATTGTATTTTTAATATTTTTTCCATGTTAATAATCTCTAAACTATTTCTGACAATAGTTACAAGGAATTTGAAAATGTATTACCTCTGTACATTCATGCTCCCAATGGCTTATTATAATAAGATTTTAATCTTACAGAGTTGTTCCAGTTCATTCCTCCAAGACATCATTACTTTGCAGAATAACTAAAAGATGGGCAAATGCCTACCCGACATACTCTAGGGTGTTCATCATTAAGCTTTGAATACCTACACCTGGAGAATTGAGCTTAGTCAATCACCATACGTAAAAATTAACTGGGTTTAAAAAAAAAAAAAAAAGAAGCATAAGTACATTAGAGACCACTTAGATGTTTCCCAGAAGAAAGGCTGTGTGTTGGTGTTTGAGCCAGAGGAAAAGTTAAGGAGACAGGTTCGGGATACAAGGGAATAATGGGGAGGAGGCAGGAAGACCTTGTGCTTCTGTTAGATACCCCTGACTCTTCTCATGGGGTTTCCTAAGTCCTGAAATTGTAAATAGTTGAAAAGCCCTGCCCTCTCTGGGGTCTTCCTCCCACATATAATTGATTCTCTTCTTGATGTATTACTTTGTGTACAATTGTGTGATTGTGTACGTATTAGACACTAGAGCTGCTCCACTTCTAACTCCTTACTTAAGTTTCCACTCACTGCTCTTGCTATCCCCCGGCTAGAGCTAAAACCAGGAGGGAAAAAAAGGGAACTAAAAGATCTCATCCACAGCCTGGCCCAAACCTCTGACTTCAAGTGAAGGGATAGGCCAGGGATTTGGAGATGAAAACCCAGGTGCTGGAGAGAAAGCCAAGGTGGAAAATCATAAAACCCAAGGCTAAGTCTAGATCAAGAGAAGACTTGAACGCTTGCTAATTTTATGCAAAGGAAAAGGGGTAGCTATCATAATGGAAAATGGATTATAAATTATCTTAAACTTGGAAATAGGCAAAAGAAATGACTATGTGCTCCATCAGGGTTAGTACTGGTTGATTTTTTTTTTTTTTAGATTTTATTTATTTATTTGACAGAGAGATCGCAAGTAGGCAGAGACGCAGGCAGAGGGAGAGGGGGAAGCAGGCTCCCCGCCGAGCAGAGACCCCGATGTGGGGGCTCGATCCTGGGACCCTGAGATCATGACCTGAGCCAAAGGCAGAGGCTTTAATCCACTGAGCTACCCAGGTGCCCCAGTACTGGTTGAGTTTTGTATTGACTGGGGTACTGGACACCTCAGTAGGAGCAGAAGCTAAGTTGTAGATTTTTGTCTGGTAAAATAGATACTGCAAAGCTTAAAACTTATTGCTCTGCAAGACATTAAACACTTTTGTATATAAGCCAGCTCTCTTCTCCTGACATTCTTTGATTAAATTCCTTATATACCTCTTGCTCCTAAGATGTTATTGGGCCTGTATAATATCTTCAATATCCTTCTCATTATTTAATAAATTAAATAAAATATTTGACCGTGTTTGTTTTGTATTTGGATGATGTCATGACTTTTAATCTTTTGAGAATTAGACTTTAACAACTTGGCAGTTCATCGACCAAGGTGTCCAATAAAACTCACCTGACAGAAAGAAGTAAATTGTGTAGCTAGAGATGTATACCTCATGGACTACTAAGCCCAGATACATTTTCCCTTGGCTCCCTGAGTGAATTCCAAGTGATAAGGGAACTTTAAATTTTCTTATTCTCTAGGTTTTCTTTTTCTCTAGTTTCATTTCTCATTCCCCTCCCACACCCGCCCCAGTTCTGTCCTGGCTGGTAAATTACTTCCTGTGGGTGTCACTCGAAACTTTGTGTTTGGCTTTATGGTCTTAAAATGGTGTTTTTGGCTTTATGATAGGATTTTTATGTGTTTGGCTTTGGTTATTGCTAGAAGAGGTTGAAGCAGATCTAATCTATGCTGGGTAAGAGAAACCAGAATTCAGTTCGTTCGCCTTTTTTTGCTTGCGTCTTTTTGTGAGCTCAAATCGAGTAAGAATTTCATGGCCATTAGGGAGAAAAATAGTTGTGTGAGAGCTAGATAAGTGAATTTTTGTATTTTTTATGTTTACATCTGACCTGTGACTAAGTTGTAAAATAAGCCCAAAACTCCATGTTTCTGTGTGCCTGTGAACTGAAAAGTGCTTCCCTAACTGTGGAAAAGTGTTAATAGAATATTGTCTCTTCAATTATAGGAACTTTGTTCTGATTCATATGATGAGATAAATAAGTGCTTATAAAACAGAAGTTACCAAATTCACAAATATGATGAATCCAGGCTTATAATTATTGTAAATGTGCTAGACTCTTAAGGAAAAAAAGTCCTTACATAAGCTGCTAGCTTAGAATAATTTTTGGATAAGAACCTTAGTTTACATAGTTATGATGCATATTTGGACAAATTAGACTGGTTTAGTGATTTTTGTTTAAAAAAGCAAAAATGACTTTTTTTCTTTTCCTTGAATGAATCATTGTGGAGTATGAAGTAAGCATAGTTTTAAAAAAAAGGTTTGGGTTGGTTTTCTCATGAAAAGACTAGCTAAGATAAAATTTCGAAATTTCATATATTGATTTTCTGATGAAATAAGTACATTATTGTTTGATATTGTGAATAATGCAAATTTTTGTTTAGCTGAATTGAATCATAATTCCAACGAACATTTTCATAATAGTAATCATGTTTTATAGTGTGTTAGCTTACTCATAGTTTCCAAGATCTTTAGGTAACTTAAATACTCATATTAATGTCAAATCGAATTATTTTTGAATAATCTTTGAGTAGCTGGATAATTTATAACTAAGGTAGAATTCTGAAACATTGATTACTAAACATAATTTTAAGTTTATAAGCTTTTGCTTCTTATTTTTATATACACTACAGAGTGGATATATCTTTGGATTATATTAATGAACTTGGTCCTTTTAGCTTCTTTAAGAAGACATGAAAGGCATCAAAAAGGAGATGTGTGTTTGTCTGTAATTTATTGAACTATGTGTATTCATGAGATTTGCTTGTCAGCTAAGAGACTTGTGAATGATAGACTGTTACCAATTCATACCTTTTAGTTTTCTCTGTAAAACTAAAGTTGCCACTTTAACTAAAAGTTACACTTAATATAGGTGGTTGAGGCTATCTTAAGAGAAATACAACTAGGTACTTGATTTTGTTTTCTCAGGAATAATGAGAGTACTTTTGTCCTAAAGTGAAAGCTCATCCTGTTTTAGAACATGAAAAAGCATAGTAAAATGTAATAGTAAGAACTCTGAGGGAGTTACTTACTTTATAACTGAAACTTTGTGCCTTTTGTCTATCTTCACTCATTTCGGCCACCCATGAGTCAATCTTTTTTTTTTTTTAAGATTATTTATTTATTTGTCAGAAAGAGGGAGAAAGAACACAAGCGGGGGGAGTGGCAGGTAGAGGGGGGTGCTAGCTCCCCGCTGAGCAAGGAGCCCCATGTGGGACTTGATCCCAGGACCCTGGGATTGTGACCTGAGTTGAAGGCAGATGCTTAAACGACTGAGCCACCTAGGTATCCCATCCCATGATTCAATCTTAATTAACTACAGTTTTTTGCAGTTTTTTGTTTTTTTATTTTTCTTTCTTAAGACTGGGTTCTAAATTAAGAAAAAAAACCCACAAAAAACAGAAGAAGATTTTGGAGATTTTTTTATACCTAAAATTGGTTTTGGGTTTTTTCATAGAGCCCCTGGAAATTTTCAAGTTTCTTATTGTGCCTTATAAAAATAAGAGGGCTCAAAATAATTAGGCTTGTTTGATATGCTCTCTACTTCTTAATTGGTTGAATGTTATTATAAGTGTTGCCTGGGAAGAATTGTTAAGTCAGAAAATATGCTCAGTCTTTCAGGTTAAGGTTGTATAGGAAACATGATATCCATAGAGATATTTCACACATTGTGTACTTTTATGGGAAGGCCCTAGAGATTTTTCATTGCTTTTGTGATCCATAATATGTTCTTAACCTTAAAGGAAACATTGACCAGCCTCTTAGGAGATAGTAATGTACTGTACATAATACATAATTTTACTCTCCTCCATTCTGATATTATTGGTCATTGGATTAAAATAACCACAATCACTCAGTCTCATTCTCAAATAGGTTTTTGCTTTCCTTTGCGACTTGCTTAAAAATCCTACTATACAAGCTTCAGGCTATTTTATGCGTCTTCAACATATAGGGACAGACTGAGAACCTTGCAGAAAGGGCTGTATCAGTCACTCTGAATAATTGGAGTGTAAAAACGTAAACTGTTGGGTACAGGCCTCCAAGCTTATTTTGGTTAGATAATTTTCCGACTGAGTCAACATCTTCAAGACTTTTTCCAGTCTGGAAGTCGATGTACATCCAAAAGCTGATTGCTTACACAATATCGAGATCAACACCGTAGGGCTGAGGAGGGAAATGGAATTGGTGTTTGTTTGGATTATTACTGATAGTACCTTTAATATTCTCTTTTTAAATGTATGTATGAGGAAGTCCTTCTTCTCTCCCTGTAAGCTATTTCTAACTCATTTGGGAGACTATGCTTTTATAAAATGAAATGAAACTTTTTAAAATAGTATTTGATACTAACCCTTAAGAATTCAGAAACAAATTGTTTACTGAGTCTTCTTACATTTCTTCTTTTTCCTCTCTTTAAAAAATATTTATTTATTTATTTATTTATTTATTTATTTATTTAGACAGGGGGAGGGGCATGGAGCCTAACAAAGGGCTTGATCTCAAGCCCTGAGCTCATGACCTGAGCTGAAACCAAGCATTGGATGCTTAATGGACTGAGCTGCCCAGGCTCCCCCATCTTCTAACTTTTCAATGGCAATATGTATTGTTTACATATTTAACAATAATCTTTGTTCTTTTCTATCAGCATATGATTGAACAAATCAATTATGCAACCAGGGCCATGCCTGCAGTCCTGTACTTGACAAATCTCATTTTATCAGGCATGATAAGCTCACTAATAAGGAACAAGGATCAATCTTACGTGAGAATCCAATGTGTTCATAGGCCTTCTAAGAAAACTGGGCTTGTACATGGACCAGAGGATTCCAGTCTGATAGGTGATTTAAAAAAAAAAAAAAAAAGGATACTCTGTGGCAGACCATTCCTTAGCAAATTTTGAATACCTCCGAAAAAGATGTATTCTCCTAAAATTATAGGTACTGTAGATAAAATCTAGAGAGAGAGAGAGATTATCTTGATCTTGAGTTCTAGTCTCAGGGTAGAAGGGCAAATAACAGAGACTTTTAAGAATTCAAACTTAATGAGTTCCCTTATTAATTAATTTAAAATAAAATGTTTGACACATGCTTACTTTATATTTGTATAAGAATATAAATTTTTCTAACCTTTTGAAAACTACACTTTAATACGGGTAATGATAATCGAAGTTATGATAGATAATTTGGTATAACAATAGGTCATTTTCGATAGATATTTGGTATTGTAATAGGTCATACAGCTAAGTGAAATGGACCATTACTATGGTTCTTTAAGGCACTTGGCTATTTGTTTTAAGGATACAACTATCGAGAATATCAATAATAGTAACAATTGTTAAAAGAATAATGATTGTGTGCTATTTAGTAGTCTAGAGACTTTGCTTACATGTACACCGCAGTCTACATGGGAAGTATTTTCCTTCTTTTACAGATAAGGAAATTGAATCTCCGAATTCATACAACTAGTAAGTGGCAAAACAGTTTTAATCCCAAATCTGTTTGACTTTAAAACTAGTATTTTCCTTTTCGGTAGTCTTGTACTATGCTACTCAGCCTCCAATAAACACAATTCCTATCTTCAAGGCGCTAACCAAACTAAAAGAAAAAATTTTTTAATTGTGCAAAAATGTTGGCAATACTTTTTGAAAAAAAATCCACATGTAAGTGGACCTATACAGTTCAAACCCATATTGTTCAAGGGTCAACTGTATATAATGCCTAATTTTTATTTCAGGTTGATTTTTGGCAAGTTATGTTTCCTTTCTAGGATTCAGTTTCTCCTTTTTGAAATGTTTCATCTCCAATACATTTTAGAAAAAATTTCACACCCATTTTGTTATCCCTTATATTCTTTATGTCATTCATTCCCTCTTTGCCAGCTTGGATACCATTGTTAATTGTTAGACTTACTCCCTGATTTATGCTATTGACTTTTTCTATTGATTTGGAAAGGCTGAATTTTTATTTAATCCAGCCTCATCTCCTCTGTGCCTGCATGTGGGCAGCTGAATGTGCCTGAAGAAAAATGTACAATGATGCTGACTGTTCTCACGTTATATTTATGGCCATTAATGTCAAGGCAGTCCTTGTGGAGACAAATCCATTATATTTTTATTCCTAGTTAATTCACTCTCCAGTCTTTTAGATTACTGTTTCTTTCCTTCTCTTGCCCCAAACCTCCAATACCTTAGGCCTTCTCTTCACCGTGTGCTGAGGAACCTGCATCCCCTGTTTTTATTAAGAAAACAGGCACATTTATAATATTTCCACATAATGCCACCACTACATCTTCTTAGCTACTTGTAACCCTATCCAGAGACCACAACTTCACTCCTCATTGAATGGATGAATTGTCCTTGCTCCCAGCTAAGGCTCCCTCCATTGATACAAAGTATCTCATTCCTTCTTTTCTTCTCCACCATATGCAGGTGTCCCCCTCTTGCTTCATCACTTTTTCCAGGCTACTGGGTTGTAACCAGGGAGCACGCTAAAATGTTCTAATAAAATTGCCTCTCCAGCTACTGCCTCATTCCTGTGTACAGAAATGTCCTCAGAAGACCTGCCTAAAATCATTGTATCCGCTTCTTATCTGCTCCCTTCCATCCGTTTTTGCATCCCCTATTGAAGTTTCTCTCTCCAACTCTGACTATTGTCAAAGCCATCAGTGATCTCCACTTGGACAAAAACTTTTCAGTTTCCAGTCCTTATATTGTTTGAACAAAACCAGCATTCAACCTGACTGGTAGTTCTCCTCTTCTTTATACACTTTACTCACATGCTCTAGGACTATCACTTCCTCTTTAGTCTCTTTCTAGCTCTCTGGATACTGATTTTCAGTCTCTATTGCTTGTTATCTCCATGATAAGTATTGGTGTCCTCCAGGGCATAGTTCTTAAACCTCTTCTCTTTGCTATCTAAATTCATTGCGCAGGTGAACTTATCTAGAATTATGGCTTTATATACCAGCTATAAATTGATGAGTTACAAATTTATAAAGCAGCATTCAGTGTGTTGAGCGTATGGGTTAATATTTTTCGGAGTATCATGGGCCTAATCTTTCTGCTTGGTGAAAGCTTCTCCACTGCTTCTTGTCCTGGGGTCACTGCTATGGACTGAATTGTGACATTCTCCAACCCAAATTTGTGTGTTGAAGCCATCCCCCCCGCCCCCCCCCAGTGTGATGGTATTTGAGGTGAGGGCGTTGAGAACTAGTTAGGTTTAGATGGAATCACAAGAGCAGGGCCCCATGATGGGATTAATGCCCTGATAAGAATAGGCTAGAGAGCTTGCTTCTCTCTCTCCCCTCCCCCCTTCTCCAGTCCTGTCATGCACTGAGAAAAGGTCATGCGAGGACATACAGAGAAGGTGGCCACTTGCAACCGAAGGAGAGAGCTTTCACTAGATACCAACCCTACTGGCACTTTGACCTTGGCCTTCCAAGTCTCCAGAACCATGAGAAATAAGCACCTGTTATTTAAGTCATTCAATCTATACTATTTTGTTATGGCAGCTCAAGCAAACCAAGACAATCCCCATGTAGCTCCAGAAATCCAGAGCCCATTAACTATAATGATGGACTAGTTTTTGCCATGTCTTAATTTACAGTTGACCTTGAACATCTGTACCTTAACTCTAAGCCATGATAGCCATATTATAGCTGTGCTTTCTGTAAAAAAGTCAGCAAAAGCCAGAAGCTCAGCTGCAAGTCCCTTGGCAGATTCTGTGCTGGACTAGTCAGAAGCTGAGTGTGACCCTTGATAGTCATTGGCAGTCTTCGTGCTCCTCCTGTTCAACACTGTATTCTAGGTGCTCAGCGTTGTTCATGGAACATGGGACTGTTCGATATGTTTCATGTTTGATGAGTGTTGACTGAATGAATGAACATGGAGCCAAGCCTTCTTTTATAATATTGATCGTTAAATAAGCTCTTCTTTTTTCTTTTTTTTTTAAGGCTTACTTTACTGTGCTACCATTAGAAATGAGGATGTTCTCTGCCCTTCCCTGCCTACAGAGTTCACATGATGATGTGTAAATGAGCTCATTGGAGCTACATATGCTATATTCAAATTGATATTTGTCACACTACTGTTTGTCATTTGTAGGATTAACAGTGCTTGTGTCCAGACTAGAAGTTACTACCCAAATCATTTGGTAAACATTCATCACTATAAATTCTACTGGAGGGCACCTGGGTGGCTCAGTCATTGGGCGTCTGCCTTCGGCTCAGGTCGTGGTTCCAGGGTCCTGGGATTGAGTCCCACGTGGGGCTCCCCGCTCTGCGGGAAGCCCGCTTCTCCCTCTCCCACTCCCACTCCCCCTGCTTGTGTTCCCTCTCTCGCTGTGTCTCTCTGTCAAATAAATTAATAAAGTCTTTAAAAAAATAAATTCTTCTGGAAATGGTAAGAAAGTACAAGTTTTAAGTCAATGTAGAACTGTGGTTTGAAATCATGTTAAGAATTCTCCAAATTCTTAAATAATGGCTTAATTGCTATGTAAAAGATAGGAGGATTGGGTTGGTTTCATTATGGCCAAGCAAATTGACTCTGTTCACTAGTCTGGAAATAAGTGAATGACTCAAATTTATGCCAAGCGCTTTACGCATATTTTCTCACTCAATCTTCCAACAATTCTCTGGAGTACATATTATTGTACATATTATGAATAACCACATATTCAAGACTATATAAAATCCTGGCAACTTCTACTGCTGGGAGACTACTGTATATCCCAATATAGCCAAGACTGTCAACTTTAGTAGCACCACTACTCTTCTGGGTCTTGTAGATGAAATTAGTGGACTTTCCAACTTTGTATGTCCCAATCTATATGAGTGCTTAGAATACCAGGAAGAATTGAAGTTTATTTATGAGGTAGGTTGTAGAGGAAAACATAAAGATTTGAATTGCCTTCAAGCTGCGTTTTCACTTCAAAATAGGTCACTGTCTGTTTAGACTCATTCTCTCAAAGAATGGGTCACAGAGGTGAAACCAGAACAAGTCTGCAATTTCCCAGACCACACATGACCCTGTTCTTCCAGTATTGACTATGACCCTGACTTTAAATTTTTGCCAGGTGGCTCTCTGTGAGATGAGTTGGATGTCTTTCTGAGCCTGGCATGACCAGGGGATGACTCTTGGTTTCCACTGAAGGACTGAGGTTTGAGAACAGCAGCATTGAACTTGAAGATGCTGCCGGTTCATTAAGTGGCTAGGCTTAACTTCGTGCTTTCAAAGTCAGCCCATCTTGGCCTAGTCTAATATAAAAGAGCATTTAAACAGGGCTATGGGTAAATACATCATTTCCTTAGAAGTTGTCATTCCTTTTGACACTTGAATATATGATTAATTAATAAAAAAGGAAGATTATGTGCCTGAAATAACCGCATGAATCATGCCTGCTAACATGATTATACCCTACATGTGGAAATTAGTTTGACCTTTTCATAAAAAGAAAGTACGTGTAGTACTATTATTGTTCTGTGGCACGGCACATTTTTTTTCCCCCAACGTTAAAGAGAGGATGACAGATAAAAACACATAATTCACATTATGCCTAATGACTTTTAAATTTATTTTATTTAATACTTAGATAGCTAATAATTATCATGATTTTCAAATCAAATTGTATAAAAGTTCACTGAAAAGCCATGGTTATCCATGTCCCGGATCCCATTCCATTCCCAGAGGTGACCACTTTTATTTGTTTGTTGGGTATCCTTTCAGAGATTTTTAAAATGCATAGTCAATTAAGACAAATATATATTCTTACTTTTATCCTGTTGTTACTTAAATGTAACCTACTTTTTTTTTTTAAGTTAGTAACGGGTCTTGGAAAATTTTCATTGTAGCTCACTTTCTTTTATTTTTTTGTATCTGCATAGTAGTATCCCATTTTAAGACTGTATCTCTGTTAAAAAATATTTGAGTTGTTTCCAATCTTTCATTATTCCAGATAATGTTGCAAAAAATAAATTTGTATAGTATTTCCAGATATACTTTCAGATTTTCTACAAATAGTGACAATTTTACAGTTTTAATTCCAATGTTTTTTTTTCCCAAATACTTTTATTTTATTTTTTCAGTGTTACAAGATTCACCGTTTATGTACCACACCCAGTGCTCCATGCAATACGTGCCCTCCTCAATACCCACCACCAGGCTCGCCCATGCCCCCACCTCTCTCCCCTCCAAAACCCTCAGTCCCTTGTTCTGAGTTCACAGTCTCTCATGGTTCTTCACCCCTCCGATTTCCTCCAATTCATCCCTCCCTTCCCTCTCACAATGTCCTCCATGTTTTTATCTTTATTTATTTATTTTTTTGCTGCATCCCAAGGTTTTTTTTTAATCTTTTTAAATCTTTTCTTAGTTTTTTTTTTTTTTTAAGATTATTTATTCATTTGACAGAGAGAGACACACAGTGAGAGAGGGAACACAAACAGGGGGACTGGGAGAGGGAGAAGCAAACTCCCCACTGAGCAGGGAGCCCATGCAAGTGGGGCTCGATCCCAGGACCCTGGGATCATGACCTGAGCCAAAGGCAGACCATTAACGACTGAGCCACCCAGGTGCCTCTAAATCTTTTCCTAAAGTTTTTATTTAAATTTTGATGTTCATATCTTTAATTTCTTCCTTATTGCACTGACTTATAACCCTAGAGTAATGTTTAAAAATAGTTGTAACACATCATGGTCTTTTCCCTTACTTTAGTAGAATTTCCTTTAATGTCTTATCTTTAAACATGGCTTTCAGACTGAGACAGGTTTATTGTCTTGTTAAGAAAGTATTCATATATTCCTAGATAATTGAGAGTTTAAAAAAAATCAAGAATGGAGTGTTGAATTTTTCAAATACCTTTTGAATGTCTCTAGAAATAACTCTGTTTTTTACTCTTTAGATCTTTCCATATGATTATTTATCTGAATGAATTTACTAATGTAATGAATTATTCTTACATTCTTGGATTCTGAATTTATAGTAAGATTGTTCTATAAGTTTGCTTTATGTTCAAACTTTGTTAGATTTTAATTTCAATGTCACGTACTTTATAACATTTAATTGAAAATATTCATTCTTTTTGTGCTTAAGAACTTAGACATCATAACAATTATCTACTTTTTAAATTGACTGTATCCCTTATGCTGTATTTTTTATTCCTATGACTTATGAAGGTTCGTGGCTCTCAATCTCCTCTGTTTCGTCCATTCCCAACCTACCTTCCCTCTGGCAACCACCAGTTTGTTCTCTGTATTTATGAGGTCCATTTCTGGGTTTTTTCTTGTTGTTGTTTTGTTTTTTAGATTCTACATATAAATGAAATCATATGGTGTTTGTCTTTTTCTGTCTGATTTATTTCACTTGTCATAATATCCTCTAAGCCTATCCATGTTGTTGTAAATGGCAGAATTTTATTCTTCTTTTAGTTGAGTAATATTTTATTGTGTACATATGTATATCATATCTTATTTATCCATTCATCTATCAACAGACACTTAGGTTGCTTCCGTATCTTGGCTATTGTAAATAATGTGGCCATAAATAGAGGGGTCCATATATCTTTTCGAATTAGCGTTTTTATTTTCTTTTGGGAAATACCCAGAAGTGTAAGTACTTTGTTGTATGGTATTTCTATTTTTAATTTTCTGATGAACTTGTATACTGTTTTCCATAGTGGCTACACATTTACATTCCTACCAACAGTGCACGAGGGTTCACTTTTTGCCACATCCTTGCCAACGCTTGTTACTTCTTGTCTTTTTTGATCCTAGCCATTCTGACTGGTACATGGTGAAACCTCATTGTGGTTATCGGCTCTTTAAATAATTTGGTAAAATTCCCCTGTGAAGATCATATTGGCTTGGTAATTCATTGGAGGAGGATGGGGGATAGAAAATTTTTACGATTTCTTCTCTTTGGATTTTCTATGTCCTCTAGGGACAGTTTTGGTTAATTATATTTTCCACTAAAACTATTCATTTTACCCAGGTTTTCAAATGTATTTTTCTATATACAATATGCATTTATAATGGAGCAATATATCTTTCATATTATAATGGTTTGTAGCCCATTAAATCTTCACACTTTCAACAAATCTTATTCTTTAAAGTTTAATTTGTCTCATAGGGGAGAAACTTAATTTTTCTCTTAGGGGGAGCAAAAATGAAAAAATGTTGGAGACACATGTAGTATGTTAAAATATTTTAAGATTATTTTAATATTTTCTGTTTCTGTGTTTTAACCACTTATCCTTTCTTATGTTTCTATATTTATGTCTTTTTTCTTGATTAATGACCATTTCAAATATTTTCATAGTTGCAAAAAAACACCTTTTGGGGTTATGTATTAATTCTAATCACTTTCTTTTATATGCCCATTTATTTGTTCTTCTAAACTACTTAGTTTTTTCTGCTGTTTTCCTTCTGTTTTTTAAATAGTGTTTTTCTATCTTTTGCAGTTGATGCTTATTTAATTAATTTAGCTAACGCTGTGTCACAGAATTCTGATGAGTAGTGTTTTCATTTATCTTTTCTAGAAACTCTGTAATTTTGTTCATAAAAGTACTTAAGAGAGGTTTTTGTTTATTTCCAGGTATGGAGATTTTTGTTTTTCTGATTTTCCTCTTAATTTCTAATTTTATTATATTGTGATTATAGAATGTTGTCCATGACTTCTTATATTCACATTTTATTAAAGTTTTCTTCATGGCTTGATATATGGTCACATTTTATGAATATGATATTAATCTTTAAAAAAGCATACAATCTCTACTTCTGAGGCACAGCCCCTGATATATCTCAGTTAGATCAGGGGGATGAGTAAAAGTATTCTATTTTTGAGCTCCTTTCTATATCTCTTTCTATCTCCTGTAATGTAAAATTGTCATATAAGTTGTTTCTATGATGCATTTATATCATAGATACTCATAACTTTTGCATTTTCTTTTTTTTTTAAATATCTTTTTTTTTTTTTAAGATTTTATTTATTTATTTGACAGAGAGAGATCACAAGTAAGCAGAAAGACAGGCAGAGAGAGAGAGGGGGAAGCAGGCTCCCCGCCGAGCAGAGAGCCCGATGCGGGGCTCGATCCCAGGACCCTGGGATCATGACCTGAGCCGAAGGCAGAGGCTTTAACCCACTGAGCCACCCAGGCGCCCCATAACTTTTGCATTTTCATTGTGAATTTTACTTCTTGTGTTATAAAGTGTCATTCTTGTCTATACAATACTTATTTGTCCTAAATCCAACTTGTCTGAAGTTAAGGTCAAACTTTTGCTTTTTTATTATTATTTCTTTATGTTTGTGTGTGGATGGGGCATTGTTACGGTAAAACTTTGATTTCCTTTTGTTATCAACCATTCTGAAACTTTCTTTCTAGCATAATCTGTCTACAGTACAAAGTTTGCTTTTAATGCAACTTGAAGAACCTTTTAAAGAATAACTTGAAATATGTATTGGTTTAGAAGTATTCTTGTCAATTCCTGGATACATTTGTGTGTGTGCGCGCACGTACACGCATGTGCATGCATGTGTGTTTATGGTTCCTCTATCTATGAAGGTACATATTTGCTTTCTAGTAGATACCTTTATATTAAGTCTTCATATTATGTTCATAGTCCTCTATTATTTTAGGTATTACTAGTTATGAGCAATGATAAATTGGTATGCATTTTCCTTTTTTCCTGACTCTATCATATTTTGTTTAAAACATTAAATTTCCTAGTGTTTATCTTTGCACTGTTATGCACATTTAATGTACTACTTGTATGTCAGCTTTAAATGACCTTTTCAACCTCAGTGGTTATAGATAAGTCATTCAGTAAACTTGCTCCAATTACCACCATCTTTTTCCTTTTCCTTCTGAATATTTGACTTGTGTCGTCCCTACACTTTCAAAGTCTAAAACATTCATACATTTTTAATAGTCTAAATTTTAGAATACAAGTATATTCATTGTTCACCATGAGTTTTTTTAAGAAAGCTTCCTCACATTTAAGATTCCTCAGAAAGAAAGAATAGTCTTTGATTTTTAATGTTTTAAACATATGGTCTTTATACTTGATGAACAACTTGGCTAGATATAAAATACTTAGGTCATGCTTTCTTGCCTTGGAGAGCTCAGGTTTTTTTTTCCATCGACTTTGCTTCGGAGAAGACTGAAGCAAGGTTGACTTATTTTTCCTTATACAAGACGTGATGTTTTTGCTTTTCTGCTTCAAAGATTCTTTCTTTAGAGAGGAAAAATAAAACTACATGAAATCAGAGAGGGAGACAAACCATAAAAGACTCTTAATCATAGGCAACAAACTAAGGGTTGATGGAGGTGAGGGATTGGGGGGATGGGGTAACTGAGTGAGGGGCATTAAGGAGGGCAGATGATATAATGAGTACTGGGTATTATATAAGACTGATGAATCACTGATCTCTATCTCTGAAACTAATAATACATTATGTGTTAATTAAATTAAAATAAAATTAAATTTCAATAATTTGTTAGCATATGTCTTTGCTTAACCATTGTGAATCAACTTTCTTTAGTACATGGTGTTTACTTTCACTATGGAGATTCAAGACTTTTGTTTTAATTTCAGGAAAGTTCTTTTATAATTTTGTTTGAAAATATTTTCTCTGTCTCTGAAAGTATTTGAAAGAAAACTGCTGAGGTTTTCTTCTGCAGAGATTCCAATTACAGGTTTGTTGGCTCTGTATCATATTTCATTTATTGTTGCCATTTCACACAATGCTTAAAAATATATTTTTTAATATTATATTTTTATTTTCACTTAATTTTGACCATTCTTCTTATATATGTCTTGCTGTCTCTTACTCATCCACAATGCTTATTCCCTTCTGTGTGTCTTCCAATATTGTCTTCATTTCTGTGATGGTTTGGTCCTTTTTTCTTCTTCATATCTGATTTATATCAGCTCACTTCATCCACATCTCTTTCTTGAGTTTCTTCATTTGTGCTTCACCACATTGCATAATAGATTATATTGCTCCATTAACATAATGGGAAATATATTTCATTTAGGGAGTTAGTATAGCTTAATGAAGAAGAGCACAGATGCCGGAGAAACACTATGTATAGTCACAATTTTCATTGGCTCGGTGGCAACTTTTTCCCCCCACATCTTTTGGTAACTTTGCTCCTTTTCAAAATCTTTCTTATAGTATCTTTGTATCCTTTCTGTGCCAGTTTCTTCTTTATCACTACTCACTCCTGAATGAATTATATTTCTGGCCGGTCTTTGTAGAAAACTCCTGAAATGGAGGATTCACGGTGACTTTCCTGTTCTCTCAATCCAAAAGCTTACTTTCTGTGGAAGATTGTTATATTGATGACCCCCAACATTTGACACTTCCCCATACCCATGCCCTTATGTAGCCCTCCCTCCCCTTACATTGACTCTAGACTTAGCTATATGACTTACTTTAGCCAATGGGACATTAGCAAACATGACACGGGCAGAAGCTTCAAAGGAGCATGAATATTGGAGCCTACCCTTTTTCTTGCTGCTGGGAACTCTTCCAACTCCACATGAAAAAGCCTGAGCCAGCTGCCTAGAAAGATGTCCCAGGCCTCCCTTCCGAGGCCCAAATACCTGAGTGAGACCTGCTGAGTGAGACACCACATGAAGCAGAAATAAGCCGACCCAGTTGAGCCCATCCCAATTTGTCACTTCATTCAATAGTAGGCAAATAATTGGTAGCTCTTAAGCCATTGTTTTGGGGGGTTTGTCATGCAGCAATAGATTACAGATTCACTTTTATTGCTGCCTCCCAAACAGTCTGCTTCCTGTAATTATGGCTTTTCTGTAGACTCACTCCGTCTGAGTCTCTGAGGTAAATTTGGCTGAGGAGATCGTCTGCCAACAGCGCTGTGCTCCCCAGTTCTTAAAGACAAGGAATAGGTCTTCTACATCTCACAGTGATCACCTTGTCCTCAAGGATCATAGTTTTGCTGTCCCTTTGATCTGATGCTAGTGGGTTCTCTGGAAACTCTCTGTGCTTCTTCTCCCCATCTCTGTGCCTCTTCTGCCTTACTTGTTCTGCTCTTGCTCCACTTCTGTGAGAGACATAACTGCTTTTGCAGTTTAAGGTAAGCCCTTTACTTTCAGGAAACATATTTTTGCTGGTACTTTCTGAAGTCCTTACGGCTGGTTCTTTGACTCTTCCTGGGACTTTCCATATGACTTCTGCCCAAATGCAGCTGCTTTTAGCAACCTTTATAAGAATTTTGGAGTCTGTCAGTAAAATCTGTATTATAAGTTTGCTGAAAATGGCATTTAAAATTTTTTTCCATTCTCTTTGTTAGTTTATATATTTTCTAGGGAGAAGTGAGAAGGATATTTAAATAGATGACATCATCTTCATATAGGAGTCCATTTAATCCTTATTTGCAACCAGAACCCTGTGGACATGTTTTTCCGAAGATGATGTGGTAACCTTGGGTGCTTTAGTAATCACTAATACCTTTCAAAATCCTCATTTTCACAGGGGGAGCATGCCACTCAAACTGATTCTTTTTCTCCCAGGTTGAATCACAATTTAGGTTCCCATCCCACACTTTATTCGGGCAATGGTCTCTTTCTATTTAATAAGTCTGACTAATCCTCACTGTAGCTCAGGAAAAAGAGATTATATTGTCATCATTTTTGAGACAAAGACTGTGACAGAATCATGACTGCATTGCAGGATTTATGGGCTTCCCTCCAGATGCTCATTGCCTCACTATCATTAATTTTGGCTTTGGGCTCGATTTCAAGCTAATGGATAAATAGATGGTATAGAACGTAAAGCAACAGGTCTAAAAAGGCAACATTTCAGCTTTGGAGAACTGGGTGTTCCACACTCCAAGCGCTGGTGTTTGGAAATGTTTCCTCCAAAACCACCAAAACCACCAGCAGGAAACAGTGCAGGGCAGGAGTTCATGAAGTCTCTACACTGATAAGCTTTCAGGTGTGACTTTCATTGTGTGGGTATGTGAAGCTAGTTGGGTTAATGGGTGAATAATAGAAGGTTACTGTCACTTCTTTGGCAAGCTCCTATGTGCCTTTTAATACACAGTGCAGAAGGGATCAAATTCCCTGACCCAGTTCCATTCCAACTAGAGAAAATTGCTTCCCCTAGTGTAATTGGTATGTATTTCTGTGTGTAATACTTGTATTGTCCGTTTTGGGGCTTTCATAGTAGCTTCTCCCGCTAGGCGGTGAGCTTCCTGGGTGCAGGGACTGTGGCCCTAATCATGTCTGGATGCCCACATCTGGCACAGTGTATTGTGCTCAGTGCAAAATGGGTATGCCATAATGTTTATTGGAACAAATTGAGAAACAGGCCAATTTTATCCGTTAAAGTCTTTCTGGTTTCTAGATAGTTGTACAGTTCCATACGCAAAGTTACTGCATTCTCTGTCTCTTTTCCTCTCCAGCTTTCTTCTCTTTTTCTCTGACCGAACGAGCTGGACAACTGGGGAAATGGAAACCTGTGTATTCCCACATCTCGCGCCTCCTCTCTCCTCTCCCCAAGTGGCAGGCCCCCACCCCGCTGTGCTCTGTCAAACTGGGGCAGTCAGGCTCCCAGTGCCTGTTGCTAGATCATTACAAATGCCCAAGTTGTGGGACCCACTCCTAGGGTGCCTTGGCGGAGTGCCTCCTTGGAGGTGAGCTGACCCACTGGTTCAGTAGCACTGTGCTTATCCGCTCTGGAGCTCCTTTGTGCAACGGGAGAGCAGCGGGTTTTCACCCTCACACCGGCTCCTGGCTCCTTCCATGTCATTTGCCCCCCTTGCTCCCTTGCCTTCCCCGGCCCCCCCCCACCCCCACCGCGCCAGCTCGGAGTGCTCCCCTCCCCATCCCCTTTTGTGCAACCCGTGGCTGCGGAGCTTCTAGTACTGTATTCATGGCAGATGAAGAGAGAGTGACTGACACGTTCCAGGGACCGCGAATCGCAGCGAGCGCGGGCGGCAGGGGGAGGGTGTGTAGTGGCAGACGGCCGCTGGGATTATGAATGGGGGCGGGGGGGCCGGCGAGTGTGGGGTTCAAACCGGGATCTTCGGCATCCGGCTTTGGCTAGGCACGCAGGGCTGTGCGTAATCCTTCAGCTCTGGTGGGAAGGGAGATGCCGTGAGCTCCTGGCTGAGAGTGAGGGTTATTTTGCAAAACTCGCTTAGTTTCGTGCAGCAGAGTACTGCGAGAGGTCGGCGAGGTAGGTGGGGGAGGAAAAGAAGTGGGTAGGGAATCGGGGAAAGGCCAGCCCGCTGGGGACGGTGCGCCTTGCTCCTAGAATTGACAGGTGGTGGCCTCAGCAGTTACAACCTACTACTAGCATCTACTCCGTGCAATAGGATCACATTGTTATTCCCTGCACTGGGCGGAAAAGCGCAGCGCGGCAGAACAAGTGCCACTGGCGAGCGGTCTCCTGGGGGGGCGGGCTGGTGGGGGTACAGAAAGGGGGTTTGGGGGGGCCAGCGGAGGAGACGGGAGCTTGGGCGCTTTGCGGCTGTCTGCACCACCCTGGCCGGGGTCTTCCACGCCGGGCGTCCGGTCGGTCGGCGCGCGCGCTCCGCAGCCGCCCCCGGCTCGTGCGCCCCTTTCCGGGGCTCCCGGCCCCGCCTCCGCGGCTGCGGGCTCCTAGTCGCCGGCGGGGCTGCACGCGAGCTGCGCGCGCGGACGTCCCCCGCCGGCTCTCGTGCCCCGGGGAGCGCACTGCACGCACAAGCCGAGCGGGGCGGATCCGCCGCGGTGCACCAGCGGCGCCTCGGACAGGAGGAGGGCGGCTTCCGCGAGGGCGGCCGGAGGTAAGGGCTGCCCAGGAGGCTGCGGGTTTATTTTCCTCCTTCCCTTACTTCATCGAGAAGCCGAAATGGAGAGTGTGGGGTTCTGTGGGCCGACGGGGGCGAAGAGGGTATGGGGCCACGCCTGGGTGGTCGCGTTGACGGCGTCGTTGGTGTCCCTTGTAGGAAATCCGCCAACCTTCTTCGCTCCCTCCTTCTCTGCTTCTGCCTCCGCCCTTGAACCTCCTGGCTAACTCCTGGGCAGGAGAGCTATGGGAGGATGGAGAAAGGCAGGAGGATTCGCCCTGGAATGGGTGGATTGGCACTCGGTGCCCAGTGATTGACTGCGGGCGGCGGGCGAGGGAGGGAGCCTGAAGTACCAAGAGTTTGCTGGGGCCGCGTCCCCAGGATGGTCCTGTGCGTCCCAATGTCTGGGGCACCAAGTGGGGCGCACTTAAGCCATAGCACAAGGAAGGCTCTGCCAGGAACTTTTGGGAAGGTCTGTCTCATGTTTGGGGAGGGGTGCTGGGATGTAGTCAAGGCCTGGCCCTTTCTGAGCTACAAGTGTGCGTGCGTGCATGTGTGTGTGTGGGGGGCGGGGGGTTCTCCTTATCCTTCCTGTTATCCCTCCTCTTCCATGTACCTCTTTTACTTCCTTCCTGCCCTTTTCCATAGACCACCTCCACCCCCCCCCCGCCATGTGCCGTATTTAAAATACAAACTCACTGTAGTCAATAAATTTAAAGCAAGTATAAAGAAGAGAGCACAGAGGAATAGCTCTTAATTACGTTGTGGTTCATTTTAAAGATGAAAATATTTGTATGTAAATAACATATACTGTATTATATACAGTATAATATACATATATAATATACACACGGGCCTGGGGTAATTTTTAAGAAATACTTTGAGACTCTCACCTAAAATTATATTACATTTACATTATGTTTACATCACATGTACATGGTGCTGTTAAACAGAAATGGCAAATCTATGCATTCTGTGTCTTAGATCTGTATGAGCTATAACTGTTCTTTGAATCACATCCATCTTTTAAATTCAGAGATTTCCAGCTATTTGAAAGCCTTGGGCTACACTGTAAGAATAAAAGTCACATTAAATTAAAAGAAAAAGTACTGATGCCGGGTTTTTTTAGTGCATCATCCATGTACTGCTCTTTCATTTTACTAAAAGCTAGTTGTTATGCCAATAATTTTCATAAAAACAAAAACAATTAGGGAGCTTCAAAGTGTTTTGACCTAGGTCTGAGGTGTAGGCAGGGGTCTGGAATATATATTTGTATGTGAAATGACAAGAAGGTAGATGAGGCAAATGATTTCAGTTCAGGTAAAAGAAGATTCAGCTGCACCTCCTTCTGAGGGCACCTCATTTGCCTTCTGGTATCCCAACAGAGAGACCGCCTTACTATCAACATGTGTCTTAGGCATCACAGTGGTTTGATCAACTCTTCCAATCAATGCTTGCAGGACTTGGCTGGTAACATATTTGCGGCTGTTTCTGTTCTTTTTCTTTTTAAACAATAGAATGCCAACTACAAAAAAATAAATAAATAAATAAATAAAATTGTTAAATAGACTAGAATTGTTGAGATGGCATGATTGACACATTGAGGCTATGTATATATATATACATATATATATAGGCTATGTGTATATATATATATATATATATATATATCATCTCTCTATATTCCTTATTCTTATTGGGAGCTAAACAATCTTGCATTTTGTCTACTTACATAGTTTTTTTTTCTTAGCCAGTCTGCTTTAATTAATGATTTGACATATTTTGCAAAGATGCATTATCTTAAATTTCTCTAGAGGGTACTTGGGCTTGCTAATTTCTCTTTTGAATAACATTGGTTTTGGTTTGAGGAATAAGAAATCAATCGTATATGGTCCTCTGAGCTTGGTGTCCTTTGCCTGTCTGGAGATAGGTATTTAATAATGACGGTATGCACAAGTAAGGATTCATGTTTCATAAAAATATTAGACACAGATGGCATTTTCATTTTATTTTATAAACAGAAGATCTAAAATTATGAAGGAATAAAGAGTCCCATGTTGCTCTTAATATCTTATTTGGCTGACTTTGGTTAGGGAGTAAGACGTACATGATGTAGTCTTGAGTTAGAAAGATTTAGGGGTTAGTCATTGGGACTTACCTTTCATTATTATGGCATAAAAATTCATTGCTCTTTCCAGAAAAATCTGAGGAGCAGAGTTTGTAGAAGGTGTGAGGATGTTGCTGGTTACGTGACATATGGATATCTTTGGGGACTGGTTGTTGGCCTCACCTTATGGTACTAGGGCAGATATTGATGTGCCAAATCCTTCTTCAAGGAAGAGCTTGTTGCCCTAGCTTCAGAGAGTGCTGTCAATAGATAGCCTGCAAATGTCCTTGAAGGAATTGCTTGAGTTGTAGAAAGTATCTTTGTCCAAGATCATGTCTTTTTCCCGGGCAGCTCATACCCAGTGACTGATCTATGTGGGAGTATAAAGACCTGGTCATCTCAGCCCAAATGCAGACAACTCTGTAGGACCATTCTAGCTCCGGAACTCCCCCCCGGGACTTGCGCTGCAGCTTGACATTTCCCGTTTCTGCTTCCTTTTCCATTCTCAGATGTTGATAGCAAGGCGGTCCTTAAAAAATTGCATACCAACTTCATCTGAGAGTGCGCTTCCTTGGGGAAGCCAGCCTGTAATAACATCTCCATGCACATTCATTTTGCCAGTTTTAATCTTTTGTCTTTTAAAATGTAGTGCCACTTCTCATTGGAAGACATTTCCATATCTCCGCTAGTCTTTTGTCCCTCTTTGTTTTCTCATTCTTCCCTTTTATTGGATCTGCAGTGCTTTGGTCTGTTTTCTGTCTAATGATTTCAACATTATATATCCCATTTCTGTTCCTTTGGTAGGCATGTTTTGTTTTTAACATTCAGATTTTGTCTTGTTTTTAACATTCAGATTTTGTCTTAACAGATGAAATGAATCAAAATACCTACTCTCTTCTTGCATAATATAAGGGCCTTATTAAGTTATAATTCTGATCATACTCTGTGTTTCATAATATTTTGTGGCATAATAGTTCCACCATATTTTTCACTTGCACTGTGTCATTTTATGTACTTACATTTTTTTGTTGCTGTTGGATTGTTTTCATAGTCAATGTTTATTTAAATTTATCCACATTTTCTGTGCTCACTGGAGTTTCTTGCATCCCTTTCCTTCCTTCTGGATTCAGATTCCTTCTTATGGAGGTAGTTTTTTGGCAAGCATAGGCAAATGATAAATATCTCTTCATCTATTTTGTTTGTTTGAAACTGTATTTTAGCCTAACACTTGAATAATAGCTTATCTGGGAGCAGAATTCTAAGTTGACAATTATTTTTCTTATCACTTTGAAGATACTGTCTTCCAGCCTCTGTTGTTAATAATCAAATAAGATTGTTTCTTGGTTGCTTTTAATATTCCTCTTTGTCTTTGGTGTTCTGCAGTTTTATTATGGTATGCCCAGATGTGGGTTTATTTTTACTTTTTCTTCTCGGGTCTTCTTATGATCTAATCAGGTGACCCTTGTATTTCTTGGATTATTACAAATTTGTGACATGTCTCATCATATATTATCTTGCCTCTATTCTCTCTATTCTTTCCTCTGTGATTCTTATTAGATATATGTTAGACCTTCTTGTTTTATTCCTCGTGTCTATTACTTGTGTGTGCGTGTGTGTGTGTGTGTGTGTGTGTGTATTTATGCATATATATATATTTTTTTTTTTTTCCAGTTAGAAAATTTTTTTAAGAGTCATTGGAGTAATTCTTCAGGAATGTTTTCCAGTTAACCGATTCTTCTTCATTTATGCCTTATCTTTTCTTTAAGTTGTAACTCCATTGAGCTATGATTTATTGTTTCTTTTCTAGAGTGCTTTCCCCCTAGATTTTCTATCATTTTGTTATGAATTTTGTCCTTATTTTATCTCTTTAATAGTCACACCCTGTACTATGTTATAGTCTCAGATTGTTCCCTTACTTGAAATTCTTCTGCTGGTTCTTCCAAAACTACACATTCACTACGAATGGATCTTTTCCTCATGTGGTTTGTTACTGGGATTATGGGCTCTTCTTCAGCCAGGTTTTTACTGTTGTTGTTTTGGTTTTTTTTCCATAGTAGTTTTATATTTCCCTGTTTTTGAAAGTTTTCCTTAGAGTGATATTGTGTTTGTCTTGATAGAATAGCTCAGGGGTTTTGCTGGTCCAAGGTCAGCTTAAAAAAAAAAAACATTTGGGGCGCCTGGGTGGCTCAGTGGGTTAAGCCTCTGCCTTCGGCTCAGGTCATGATCCCAGGGTCCTGGGATCGAGCCCCGCATCGGGCCCTCTGCTCAGCGGGGAGCCTGCTTCTCCTTCTCTCTCTGCCTGCCTCTTTGCCTACTTGTGATCTCTCTCTTTCTCTGTCAAATAAATAAATAAAATCTTAAAAAAAAAAACAAAAAAACATTTGTTGAAGTGTAACATTATATATTCAGGTGTACAACTAATGATTCAATACTTGTATATATTGCAAAATGATCACCACGTTAAGTCTAGTGAGCATTGAGAGGATCAGCTTTTACATTAATTTCCTGGCTTGAGATTCCTGCGCCATGCAGGTGATCTAGATTCAAGCTGTGTGTGTGTGGCGGGGGGCAGGATTAGGGATTTAATCCAAAAAATACTTTTTTTTCCTTCTATCTAGAGCCCCAGGAAGAGACAAATTTTCTTTCTACTTCCTTGGCCAGGCTTCTAGTCCTTAAACTAAGGGGTCAACTTCTTCAGAGTTCTCCTTTATGCAAAGGTCTTGGCCCTAGTTACCTTCCTTTCATGGACCCCAAACCAAGTGGCTTGTCCTTACAGACACGTGAAATCTCCAGCCTTTCAGCATTAATGTTCGTGTCTAAGCTCTGTGTCCCTTAGGATAGCTGTGGGGCCAATGTAAGTGCCTGCTATTCTGATATTTGTTTCCTTTCTGTTCTGATAGCTGTAGTTTACCTTTCTTTCTTTCTTTCTTTCTTTTTTTAATCTAATTTTATTTTTTCAGTGTTCCAAGATTCATTGTTCATGTACCACACCCAGTGCTCCATGCAATACGTGCCCTCCTCAGTACCCACCACCAGGCTCACCCAACCCTCACCCCCCTCCCCTCCAAAACCCTCAGTTTGTTTCTCAGAGTCCACAGTCTCTCATGCTTCGTCTCCCCCTCTGATTTCCCCCCAATTCACCCTTCCTTTCCTTCTCCCAACGTCCTCCATGTTTTTCCTTATGCTCCACACGTGAAACCATATGATAATTGACTCTCTCTGGTTGACTCTTTTCAATCATTTTCTTTTTTTTCCCCCCACAACCTTTTCACCCTATTTTTCTTTTTTATTCATTTTTTCACACTATTTTTAGAAACTTAATTATACTAGCCTTTCTTTCTCTCTCTCCCTCCACCCCTCCTTTCCTTCCTCTCTTCTTCTCTCTCTTCCTCTCTTTCTTTCCCATAACATTAACATTTTTGTTGAGTCCAAGAAAGATGTCTTACAGAGTGTCTCGCAGTCTGGATTTGTCTAGTGGTTTACTCACTTGGTAAGTTCAGGTTAACCATTTTTGGCACGAACACTCCTACTTGGGTGAAGTGTACTTCCTGTTACATCACAGCAGGAATGTCTGTTTGTCCCATTACTGAGTGAGACCACTCGAAAGGTGACACTTACCAACTTTCTCCAGTTTGGTCTTTTACTTTGAGACTGCGTGAAAAACCTGCTTCCCCACAACTTTTACCCCACTTTTAAAAATTAATTTTAAAAATTTGAGCTAATTATAGATTGACATGCAGTTGTAGGAAATATACAGAGAGATTCTGTGTACCTGTCACTCTGTTTTTCCCAAGAGTGACATTTTGAAAAACCATAATACAATCGCACACTAGGAAATTGATATTAACAGAATCAATAGATCTTACTCAGATTTCACCAGTGTTACACTCATTTGAGTGTGTGTGTTTAGTTTCGTGCAGTTTCATCTTGTGTATGTTCCCGTACCACCATAGTCAGGGTACAGAACTTTCCTATCACCACAAGGATCCCTTATGCTGCCCCCTTTAGAACTACCTCTGCCTCCCTCTCACTCCCTAGCCCCATTTCTAACCCCTAACAACCATTAGTCTGTTCTCCATCTCTATAATTTTGTCATTTCAAAAATAATAATAAAAAAATACATGGACTCATAGATAATACGGCCTTAAAGATTGTTTCCTTTCTTACTCAGTGTAATTCCCCAGAGATTCATCCAAGTTGTGTGTTATCAGTCACTGTTCCTTTTTATTGCTGTGCAATAGTCTCTTCATCCGTGGAAGGACATTTGGACTTTTTCCAGTTTGGGGCTATTGTGACTAAGGTTGCTCTGCACATTTGTGTATGGGTTTCGTGTGAATGTAAGTTTTCATTTCTCTGGGATAAATGCCCAAGGATGTGATTGTTGAGTCCTATGATAATTGCATGTGTAGTTGGATAAGAAATCGCCAAACTATTTTCCAGAGTGGGTGTCCCATTTTACATTCCTACCAGCAATGTATGAGTGATTCAGTTTTCTGCATTACACTAGAGTTTGCCATTTTACTATGTTTTCTGTTTGTTTCTTCTTCCTTTACTTCACTTTGCTTGCCTTCCTGTGAGTTACTTGAACGTTTTATAGGATTCTATTTTATTTATAGTGTTTTCGAGTGTATCTCTTTGTAGAGTTTTCTCAGCGGTCGTGTTGACTCTTACTATATATATTTATGTCTCTTTATACTCGCTTCATTTTAAATGCTGTTGTTTTGAATATAAGACACTATTATTATTATTTTTTGTTTCAATCATTGAGTATGAAATGATTTAGGCAACTGATACTGGGAAGGAATTTGTGGTTGACCGTTCTTTTCTTTCAGCACTTGAAAAATGTGCCCTTACTTCAGGCTTCTATGATATCTGATGAGAAAATTATTGTCATTTGAATTGATGCCCCACTAAAGGCAATGAGCTCTTTCTCTTGGGTTGGTCTTATGATTTTTTTCTTTATCTTTAGTTTTTAGAAGTTTAGTAATGATGTGTCTTGGCATGGATTTCTTTGGGTTTGTTTTCTTTGGGGTTTGATTAGCTCCTTAAATTGATATGCTTTTGTCTTTTCACCAAATTTGAGAAGTTTTCTGGCATTTTTTTTTTCAAATACTCTTTCACCTCTACTGTGTGTCTCATTTCCTTCTGATTCTCTCTTTTTTTTTTTTTTCTTTCTAATTTTATTTATTTGTCAGAGAGAGAGAGAGGCAGGCAGAGGGAGAAGAGGCTCCCCACTGAGCAAGGAACCTGATGTGGGACTCGATCCCAGGACCCTGGGATCATGACCTGAGCCCAAGGCGGATGCTTAACCAACTGAGCCACCCAGGCATCCCTCCTTCTGGTTCTCTAATGATGCGAATGTTGGGTCTTTTCTTACTGTCCCACAGAACTCTGAGGTTCTGTTCATCTTTTTTGTTTGTTTGTTTACTTTCTTTTTTTTTTTTTAAGATTTTATTTATTTATTTGACAGAGAGAGAGAAATTACAAGTAGGCAGAGAGGTAGGCAGAGAGAGGGAGAAGCAGGCTCCCCGCTGAGCAGAGCCGGATGCGGAGCTCCATCCCAGGACTCTGAGATCATGACCCGAGCCGAAGGCAGAGGCTTAAACCCACTGAGCCACCCAGGCGCCCTGTTTGTTTACTTTCTTTCTGTTCTTCAGATTTGATAAATTCTATTGTGCTATTCTCAAGTTCACTGATTCTATCCTCTGTCACCTCTACTATAGAGCCATTGAGTATTTTATTTTGGTTGTTTTATTTTTTGTTCTGTAATTGCCATTGCTATATTTTTTTTTAAGAACTTATACATCTTTGTTGAGATTGTCTATATTTTTTTCATTTATTTCCAGAGAATCTGAATTTGCTTGTTGAAGCATTTTTGTAGTGGATTAAACGGTTTAAAATTCTTACCAGATACCTATAATATCTGATTCATTTTAGTATCGGTGTCAGGTGATTGACGTTTCTCATTCATGCTGTGATATATGCTGGATATGCCGGCCAGCATGTTAGGCTAAAGTCTTGTTTACATCTTGCATTTTAGCAGACAGTCCCCGTGTTTAGGTTTAGCACTCAGGTCCTGGATTGCATTTGTGGGCTGTGATTTCAATGACAATTTGATTTTCAGGGGCTTTGCTGACCGTTTTAGTCTGTTTGGTTTGTCAGGTGCTTCTGGGCTCCCACTGGACCCTGCTGGTCCCACTGGAGGGGGGTGGATGGAGCCTCCCCAGGCCAGGCCTGCTGGTGCCTCTAAGTACGGGAAGGGATTTTTTGGCCCGAAGGGATAAAAAGCTCTCCCCAGCCCAGAGCTTGTTGTGGTGGGATTCCCCTTGCCAGTGCTGTGAGGCCATCTGCTGTTTTTGGCTGGACCCCCAGTTAGATGCAAGGGAGGAATAAGTCCACCTATATTATCCACTGCCAAGTTGGAGTTGGGAGACTCTGGGCTCAGGTAACCTGCAGTGGGATCGGGAGTCCTAAGGCATCCTACTGCTCTGTGGTTCCTTTGGTCTGGGGTGACTAACCAGCTTACCTCCTCTTTTCAGTGTTTGGAGTTCTCCTTTGATTGCCTCTTGTGTTATTTCCAGTGTTTATAGTTGTGCTAAGTGGGGAGAGGCTGGGAGAGGTGAGTGTCTGCCATCTTGTGTGGACCAGAAGTATATGCCTTTTATTTTATTTATTTATTTATTTATTTTAAATATTTTATTTATTTATTTGACAGAGAGAGAGAGAGATCACAAGTAGTCAGAGAGGCAGGCGGGGGGGTGGGCAGGGAAGCAGGCTCCCCACTGAGCAGAGAGCGTTATGCGGGGCTCGATCCCAGGACCCTGAGATCATGACCTGAGCCGAAGGCAGAGGCTTTAACCTACTGAGCCACCCAGGTGCCCCAAGTATGTGCCTTTTAAAAATACCAGGTTGACTCATTAGCCATGTTATCCAGTAATATAGTTGAAAATACTCATTTGACTGTGTTTTCCTGTAATGTGTCTGTGAGAGACACGTAAACTAAGCCTCCCCTTAAATTTGCTTAAATTAAATTAAATTCAAATTAGGTTCATTAATATTAACTATAATTGGATAATTAAACGTTACGTCAGTGTTGTCAGTGGGATCTAAGACAAAAATCTATGTATGTGATAATAGTCTCTATCGAACATTTTTCTCCCAGTTGTTTTATCGCATTCGAAAAATATGAGTACCTTTTTTCTTTTGCCATCTCTGGGAAATACTAAAAAAATCCTTTATCAGATGGATACTTTAAACCATAGAGAAAACAAATAACATTATTTGCACAAGCAACTTGGTGATATTTAGAGTGGATTAAGGAAAAGATACCAGCATTCTGTCTTTGGCTGTCCTGGTTTACACCATAGTGCTGACTCATAGAATACTGGCATTTTCAGAACTGAAAGTGAACTTAGAGATAACCTATTTTAGCTGTATTGTTTTATATTTAAGGAAACCAATACTTTGCAAATAAGGGAACCTAAGTTCCTTCAGTTCCATAATGGCAGGGCTTATTTATTTTGAATTTGTAGTATTTCCTAATTTTGTTTTCTTTTTTTTTTTAATTTATTATTTATTTGACAGAGAGAGAGACACACACACAGCGAGAGAGGGAACACAAGCAGGGGGAGTGGGAGAGGGAGAAGCAGGCTTCCCGCTGAGCAAGGAGCCTGATGTGGGGCTCGATCCCAGGACCCTGGGATCAGGACCTGAGCCGAAGGTAGACGCTTAATGACTGAGCCACCCAGGCGCCCCCAATTTTGTTTTCTTTAAGCAATCAGAATCACTTTCTTTTTAGAAGACTTAGAAGACTTTAGGAGAAAAGTAAAATTATATATTGAAGCATGATTTCTCATTCCCTTTTCTAATGAGGAGAAAAAATACTAAATAAGTTGGGATGGCATCATGGTATTCTTTAAAAAAAATAGGCATGTTTGAAAATCTGATAATCATATGGACCGACCATCCAGAAAAATGAACACAAACTCAAAAATTTGCATGCAGTGTTGAGTGTTTATGAACTCCGAGGGAAGACCACTAGATATGGTGTTTTTTTGTCTTGTACCATGTGATATCTGTGGATGGTCTTTGCTGGGGAAAAGACATAAGGATAATGCCTCATTTTATAGTCAGACTTAGCCTTCAGAGCTCGTGGATCCTGGCAGTTGTCCTGGGTACAGCGCACTGGTGCGCTGAGGAATTTGTTTTCCTGCAAGTTCTAGAGAGCCAGTAGGTGAGAAGGACATAATAGGATCAGCAGGTGTTAAAACAGACTGTGGGAAATACAAACAGGCAACTCAGCCCACAACACTTGCTTTCTCCTCCTACACACACATACACACACCTCAAGATTCCTTGGAAAGATCCTTCTGCTCCCGTCTGCTGTCACCCTCTTACTGTGTGGAGAAACGTTGCCCTTTGGAGATAATCCTCCTTTGCTCTAGGAAGGCTGTTCTGGTAGCCATTTAAACCAAATTTCACCCACGTGAAATGTTAGGGGTTAAAAGAAGAAAGTGTTTAGTGCCATTTGGTGTATTTACTGGGTAATATTTGAGGGAGAGAAGAAAACCACGTCCATGTTTTTCTTATAGAATGGATCAAAATAATTTGAGAGCATAGAATGATAAACGTCACTGCATTCAGCTAGTGAGTGAGGCTAGCATTTACCAAATTGTTGAGCTTCAATTACTTTTAAGGAACCTGTTTTTGTGTATACTTAAAGGAAGCTCCTATATACTTCTCTGTGACTAGTACAGGGTCCTGGATAGGAAATAAGACTCGGAAATGATTTGAAGTGCCATGGTGTGCACTCGAGTGAAAAACCTCAGTGCAGAAAGACAGGAAGGTTGTACACAAAGAAATAATACAATGACCGTTTTTATTTTTTTTTTAGTGCTTTTATGTATTTTAAAATATTGAAGGGACTTTTGTTTTCAGGGTTACTCTTTTTTTTTTAAGGTTTTATTTATTTATTTGACAGAGAGACAGAGAACACAAGTAGGCAGAGCAGCAGGCAGAGGGAGAGGGAGAAGCAGGCTGCCCATGGAGCAGGGAGCCCGATGCGGGACTCGATCCCAGGACCTTGGGGTCATGATCTGAGCCGAAGGCAGCTGCTTAACTGACTGAGCCACCCAGGCACCCAGGGTTACTCTTTAGTAATTGAATAATTGGGTGCTGGGAATCACAAGTCCTGAGGGCCATTTCTGTTGTGCCACTAAGTGGGTAAGTGACATCCCCTGGGTCAACCTTAAGGTATAAATTAAGACACTGAAGTATGGTAATCTTTCCAGGATTATGATTTAGTGAAATTTTAGTAGTTGTTATTTGACACATTAGGGGAATTTTTTGATAGATCCCTGTAATTAAGTATTAGTCATGAGAAAGCTCTCCAGGGAACTAATTTTTAAGTTTGAAATTATTATAAAACCTTGATGTGGTCAGAAATCTGCATTAGTCAGGGAGGTCATGGTTGGGTTAGGACTCCGTAACTATGTGGGTACAATACAGCACAATTTGGGGAATAAACATTTTATTTTTTATTTTTTAAAGATTTTATTTATTTATTTGACACAGAGAGAGAGAGATCACAAGTAGGCAGAGAGGCAGGCAGAGAGAGAGGGGGAAGCACGCTCCCCGCCCAGCAGAGAGCCCCATGCGGGGCTCGATCCCAGGACCCTGGGATCATGACCGCTGAGGCTTTAACCCACTGAGCCACCCAGGTGCCCCAGGGAATAAACACGTTAATGCTGATGGTGACCATGGCCACGGTGATGACACCAATGTGGATGGCACTAGATTTAATTGGTCTGGAGGGGCAGTGATGCTGTAGGTTGCTCATTCAGCATCATTTTCCCCTTTTCTTTTTATTCTTCTTTTGCTATCCAAGTGAGAAGGCAAATCATTCAACTTTACAGCCTCCCTTGAAACTAAAAGAGTGGCCCATATTACAAAGATTAGATGGAGATTCCTGGGGAATGTTTTCCTTCTTTAACAAAAGGGAAAGCTTCTTAAAGAGAAGGTTCTTGCCCTTGACCCTTATCCCTTCTTTCTTGCTAGAGTGTGGATGCCCTGCTTTGAGGTGAGCACGATTTTGCAAGTGTGAGAAATAAAATCAGACACTTAGGATGATGAAGCAGAAAAATAGATGTAGCTTGGATCCTTGATGATCTCTTAGAGTAAATCTATCAGGCCTGTACTGCTTACCTCCAGCCTTATTATTCCATGAGAAAAAATAAAACCTCTGTTCCTTCCAGTATTTATTAGGTTTTCTGTTACTCTGAGCCAAACACATTCCCAACTGAATATGTAAAGTAATTATTATGACTTTGCATTTTGCATTTTTGAAGGATAAAATTAGTGTTTATAGACCTTTGAAATTACTGATGTTGGGCACAAAATTTGGGCTAGTTTGTACAAATATTCTCATTCTGAGGAAGCTTGGGTGTGAAAATTTTGGATAATTTGTAACATTTTTATTTTATTGTTCATAGCATGAAGAATAGCAGAAAACTGTCTCTGTTTTATATTGCTTAAAGAATATTTCAAATTTTATTCAATGGGTGAAATTTATATGAGGCAAACTATTTCTGTGAATCACACCTCCCACTTTACTGTAATCTTTGGTAAGATGGGGGATACAGCTGAAGAATACCAATGAGCCTTGAAAAAATGTTTTCCTCATTTGGTTTATAGACAAAAATGTATGGTAGAGTGGGTTGGCTGCTTTACTGTTTAGTCTAAGTTTGTTTCCAGCAGATTCCTTCTGACCTCACGCTTTCATATGACTGAAATACTTTAAAAGAACTTTAAAGATTAAAGGAGGATGGCCATTTAGCAGTATGTGGATATCGAAGACGGGAGATAATTTTTTTGTGTGTGACATAGCATTTGCACACTCTCCATTTGGTTTAAGTGCAGGGAATTAATCTTTCGCATTTAAGTTATATAATGAGAGAAAAAGAATTCAATTAGGATATATTCGTGTTGATTTTTTCAGTTAAAATTGCATTCATTTGAGAGTAACTGAGAATTTGACGTGCAATACTGTAAGTAAGGAGGGTTTTTGTGTGTCTGGTTGTTTGTTTTACATGCAAGAAGATATCTGGAAGGAGACAGCCTAAGGTTGGGGCCACTGCACAAGGGGTGTTATCAAGGATTCAGGCTCCTTTTTGCTTTTGACTCTATTGTTATTGGTGCATGGTTCTCATTTTCTTGGCGGAAAGACAGTTAGTGAACATCCAGGAATGGCATCTGGACCACAGGTGGGAAGAAGGGGCTAGACAAAAGGCAAGGCACAAACCAGCCATCAGCTCTTTTTTTTATAAGGAAAGTGATAGCTCCCAGGAAGATGCTTCTGGTGACTTCTACTAATATCTTATTGACCAGAACTATGTCAGTGGTCCTCCCTAACTACAGGGAAGTCTAAGAAATAGAGGTGGGTTTTTTTTTTTTTTCATAAAAAATGAAAAAAATACAAAAAATAAAAACAAAAGACAAAAAAAAAAGAGGGTGATGTACACATTTCTGTACATAAAGTCATGCTCTATTTTGGGAGGTCACAATTTGCTTCATGTATCAAGGTATGGAAATGGTTGTGTATGGGTTGATTTAGAAAATAGTTACCAATACAGACAAAAAGGAAAAAATATAACTAAAAAGAAGAAACATAAATTCAAAGATTTTTCAGTGTCGAAAATCCACATTTATGTTTCAAGATAATGTAGTTAAAAAAAAAACTTGATGTAAATTCCTCCTTTTCCTCTGGCTAAATGAATATCATGTATTCAGTATAAAATTTTTATATGTGTTAAGAATAAATGTACATTTAATATTGTTAAAAAAAATAAGGGAAAACTGGTACTTCTCCAAATGTCAGGATTCTGTTATATTAAGAAAGAAGGGGAGAATGGATATTGGGTAACCAACCATCACTGTCACTGTATGAAGAATATTTCCCAGCTTTAAAAATCCTATTTGTAGTGTCATATCATAAATATATACTCTGGAGATCTCTTAAATTTTAACAGTTTAAAAACAGTTATTAATTATTATTGCCTTAAATACCTGTTAAGTTACAATCATTTAAAACTTTGTATCAGTTGCCACTTTGTGTCAAGATAGCTGACTGACATATAAAACTCGAAGTATATTTTGATGGTCATTGGTATTAAACTAATCATGGGCAAAAAGTCATAATTTTTTTCTATAATGAATAATGACATATATAAGTGTGAAATTATAAGAAATCAGACAGTGACAATATTACATACTAGTGCAGTCATTCATGAAATACTATGGTTTATTTTTTGTTTTAATTTACATTTACATATTTTGGGCTATTTTTTATCCTAAAAATTTTAATGACATATATGAATAATACCCACAAGCAGATATTTATTTTAAAAAGAATAGCATTGGCTGAATTCCAGCATTTCTGCTTTGCTGTTCTCATTCAGGATATTGACAGAAATATCCTGTAATTGAAGGTTTATTCTCCAATTGATGTAGGCACTCTACTTAGAAGCTGTTTATCCATATCAAGAAGGATAATGGATCTTCTCTGTTAATTTTTTTCCATTAAAATAGGGTGAGGCAACTGTTCTCACCACACTTCAGAGGGATAGTACAAAGGTAAATGAAATAATGGATGTGAAGTGCATTTTTTTGCTCTGAAAGGAGGTGTTATATAAATTCTATAAATAGTATTATTAATGTGTAAATAAGATGATGGGTGAGCATTTCCAAAAGTACGTATCCTCACTAGGAATTTTTAGCATGATCCTCAATGTCAGTTTTTTCCAAAGGAGAGCAAGATAGCAAAACATTCTTCCATTCTTGCATCAAAATATCAACTGTAAACCTCAATGTGAGGGGAAGAGAATGTATAGAAAGAGTTTCAAAGTGAGGTGATTTATTGAGTACTGCAATATAGTAATAGATTTTACACAAATATAAAAAGTCCTTTGGGGGCGCCTGGGTGCCTCAGTGGGTTAAAGCCTCTGCCTTCAGCTCAGGTCATGATCTCAGGGTCCTGGGATCAAGCCCCGCATCAGGCTCTCTGCTCAGCGGGGAGCCTGCTTCCCCCTTTCTCTCTGCCTGCCTCTCTGCCTGCTTGTGAACTCTCTCTCTCTCTCTGTCAAATAAATAAATAAAATCTTAAAAAAAAATAGTCCTTTGGGTCTCTTAAGTGGTTAGGGAAATGGGAAAGCTCTGATTAAAATGTGAACTCTGATTAAAACTTAGAATTGAACTTCCAGTGGCTGTATCTTGAAAATAATGAGGTTTTGCTCGACTCATAAAAATCTTCAAAATAAAAATCTTCCAAGGAGATTTTTGTAGTATCTTCAATAAAGGTTTTGTTATCCTCTTGGCCCCAGGAGGATATTCCTTGAAAGATAATTTGGGACAGGAAGCTCTTCCTTATTTCTAATGTCACTGCCATGCTTTCTATATGCTAGTCACCAGTTAAAGTGAATCACATTATATGGTGATAAGAGCCTTTGACTTTGAGCCAGGGGGCAAGGTTCCTCTCATATTTGCCACTAATTTATCTGTGTAACTGGGAAAGTTATTCAGTTTCTTTGTACAGAGCAACATCCTTGAAGCCATCTCTTTCCTCTCTTTGTGCATTCTAGACTTAAGGTGCTTAGCTGACCAGTTGAGGTCATAGGGCAAAGTCATATCTCTGTGGGAAGAGTACTGCTTGTCCTTCGAGTCAGTCTTGTGGTGATGGGTAATCAGCCAGGAAACTGGTCCATGAAAGCTGGAAGTGAGCACAAGGAGGGAAGCTTTGCTTCTCTCTGTGCCTTCTTCTCTTGGATGATTTGTTGAAGATAATGCTTGGGTGTGAGCTCATTGGTGGTTTATGCTAAGGAGACGGTAGCTAAAGTGGAACAAAGTTGGCCAGTTAAGGACAGCGTGTCATACTTTGTAAATCTGATTATCCAGATTTCTCTTTCTTTCCTCAAGTCTTTGGAAAGTCTTGTTTAATTGTTTTAGCTGTTTTTTGAAAACAAAGAGGAAGGTCAAATTTCAGCAAGAGCTGTAGGAGGAAGACTTCCCTCCCTCTAGCCCAAACCAGTGAGGTAGTAGCAATAGGAACAGTCACTGGAGAGTAGGAAATTCCTGAGAGACATTCTGGAGATTATGGTGGGGATTGGGGAGCTGTGGCTGCCAAATACTACTAGAGGTCCAGCTGCCATTTTCGAAATGGAGACTCTTCCTCCACTGCACACCTTAAAAGCTTCGTGTTTACTTTGGTTGAAGAAGGTGGCAGTTTCCCAGAAGACTTGCAGTTTCCTCACCCAGAAAATGAGGGGATTGGACCAAGTCATAGTTTCACAGCCATTTATATTTTCTTCCTTCTGGCTCCTTTATTTTGAAAGATTTTGTCCACCATACTATTTCTATAATTATGTCTTTTTAAAGTAACCAGAAGCATAAAAGGCAGCCAATTAGATCTTCCAACTAAATGTGAGATAGCTGGTGTTATCATTCTGAGAAGTTACAATTCAGCCAAAAGTGAACAAATCTGATTTTCATGTTCATTCAAGAAAGCAATAAATGTTTGCAAATTTATCAGACTGCAGATTTACAGTTTGATATGTCATCTAAGAGCAGCAGTCCTCTATTGCCTCCTTCTTTATCTGATTCCTACTTTCTAGAGGCATTACTTTCAAAGACTTTACTGTTCCTTCATGTTCGCCTCCATTTTGTTCAAACAAGATGCGTAGGCTGCTATTTCTTGCTTTTTAGTTTTCTTCTTTACTTAACTGTTTCCTGCTATGGATTCCGACACACATATGTGTGTGCGTGCACACACACACACACACACACACACACACACACACACATATACATGCTCACCTACTTTGCTTCCTCAATTTAATTTTCAAATTGCTGAGACTGGAACTATCCCTCACAGCTGAATCCTTTGGTGTACTATGATTCAATTTCCTTTTAAGTATTTTTATTTCCTTCCTATGTCATAGCTGTTTTAATTATTTTATGTTTCAGAGTTTTTAAAGCACCTCTTCCTATTCCATCCACAAACGCTGCATCGCAATTGTAAATACTTTTTTAATATATTTAGTTTAATCAGACAGTCTATTCATTTCATCCTTTACTAGCCACATGCACCCTCAAGCTGTGCATACATTTGCTCACTGTTGTCATTTTGGAATCTTCCTTTTCCATGCAAATTAGGGTCACTGTGGGCTGAGGTAACAAGTAGCCCTCACGTCTGTAATCTTTCAAACACAACAGAAATATATTTCGCCTTCATGTCACTCTCCTGAACTGTTTCAGGTGAGCTGGGAGGGGTGACCTGTTGTTCCAGGGGGGTGGAGTGGGGCGGGGTGCTGCTCTGCTTCCTGAAGTCGCTCATGGACCCTGGTTAGAGGCAGTACTGTTGTCAGTACATGAGTTCCAAAGTTGTCATGGTCCACTGCTTTCAGTCAGAGCATGGAGGTGGTGCTGGGCATGGCTGACATCCCTCCCACCTACGTATCTTTGTTGAGAACACAGTCTTGTGGCCAAACCTAGCTGCGGGAGAGACTGAGATAATGTCTTTGCTGTGTGTCCAGAGAAAAGAAATGAGCTTTGGCAGCCAGCTAATTGTCTCTGCAGTGCAATCATTCTGCAGATTTAAAAAAAATTTTTTTTTTACCTCTTTCCTATATTGGATCCCTTGTTTCCTGATTTCTATAGCTTTTGCTCTTTCTTGATTTAGTCTCTTGTTTTGATGGGTAGAGCATGTCCTCCAATACCTTCCTAAGAAAGAATGTGTTGAAGTTAAAATTTTTGAGATGTTTTATATCCAATAATGTTTTTATCCTGTTTTACACTTGGTGGATAGTTTTCCTGGATGTAGAATTCTCGTTGGAAGTCATTAGCCCTCAGCATTTTAATGGCATATTTCACTGTCTTGCTGTAGTTTTAGCTATTGAGAAATCTGCTGCTATTCTGATCTTGATCCTTCAAATGTGAACTTTTTTTTTCTAATTTGAAGCTTTTAGCATCATCTTATTACACTTGGAATTTTGAAATTGCAAGATGATGTGCTGTGGTTTAGATTATCTCTAATTGTGTGTGGGAACTCAATGAGTCTTTTCTTTCTGGACATTTGTCCTTCAGTTCTAGGAATTATTCTTGTATTATGAATTTTATCAGTTTTAAAGTCAATTTCCAATCAAACTGTTGGAACTGTGCCAAAATAAAAAGCTTTTGCACAGTAAAGAAACTATCAACAAAACAAAAACGCAACCTACTGAATGGGAGAAGATATTCGTCAATGAAATATCTGATAAGGAGTTACTGTTCAAAATATAAAAAGAACTTATGCAACTCAACATCAGACAACTCCCAAATAATCCAATTAAAAATGGGCAGAGGACCTGAATAGACATTTTTCCAAAGAAGACACACAGATGGCCAATAGACACATGAAAAGATGCTCAACACTACTAATCGTCAGGGAAATACAAATTAAAATCACAATGAGGTTTCACTTCATACTTCTCAGAATGGCTAAAATCAAAACCACAAGAAATAAGAAGTGTTGGTGAGGATGTGGAGAAAAATGAACCCTAGTACCCCATTGGTGGGAGTGTAGATTGGCACAGCCACTATGGAAAATAGTATGGAGGTTCCTCAAAAAATTAAAAATAAAATTACCATATGACCCAGTAATTCTACTACTGGGTATTTACCCAAAGAATATGAAAAAACACTCAATAAGAAAGATATACGCACCCCTATGTTTACTGCAGCATTATTTACAATAGCCGAGATATGAAAGCAACCCAAGTGTCCATCCATAGATGAATGGATAAAGAAGATGTGGAATACATCTTCTACAATGGAATATTATTCAGCCACAAAAATGAATGAGATCTTGCCATTTGCAAAAACATGGATGGATCTAGAGGGTATAATGCTAAGTGAAAAAGTCAACCAGAGAAAGATGAACACAATATGATTTCACTCATATGGGGAATTTAAGAAACAAAACAAATGACCAAAGGAAAAAAAAAAGACAAACCAAAAACAGACTCTTAAGTACAGAGAACAAACTGGTGGTTACCAGAGAAGAGGTGGGTGGGGAAATGGGTGAAATAGGTGAATGGGATTAATAGTACACTTATCTTGCACACTGAGTAATGTATAGAATTGTTGAACCACCATATTGTACACCCAAAACTAATATAACACTCTGTGTTGATTGTACTTGAATAAAAATTTTTTATAAAAGTCAATTTCCCATAACAATTTAACATTTCAAATCAGGATACACATTAAATTGATATTATCTTATAATAGCCATTGGCTAGGTGACAGTCATGACATGTATGTAAAAAACATTCTGTTGACACTTCCTTATATGAATAAAAATATAGAGTCAGGATCAGAGAGTTTTGGATGAAATATTGTAAATCTTTTTACTTGGTTTTCTTGGTTTTCTCTTTCTGGAATGTCAGTTACCATATTTCGTCTAATCTAATATGCTTTCCATTGTAAGATATACCATTATTTTATGTATCACTGAGAAAAATACACTTACAATAAAACTATGAAAAATGTTTTATTATCTCTTAGAATATTGATTTTATTCTGATGGAAAGAATATGTTTAGATTTAATTAAACTATATCATGTGTTTCTGTGAATGCACAAAAAGAATATCTACTAAAATAAATTGAGTAAGTTATTCTGAAAACGTATTCATATTCAGAATTTATCTCTTCTGAATCCCTTTTTTAAAAGATTTATTTTTTTATTTTAGAGAGAAGGAGGAAAAGGGAGAGGGAGAGAGAGTGAGCATGAGTGGGGGAAGGAGCAGAGGGAGAGAATCTTCAAATAGACTCCCCACTGATTCTGGAGCTGGACATGGGCCTTGATCTCATGACCCATGAGGTCATGACCCATGACATCATGACCTGAGCCTAAACCAAGAGCCACCCAAGCACCCCATCTTCTGAATCCAATAGTGCTGGCCCTGAAAAGATGCTTAGCGATCATGTCAAGTGAGCTACTCTGTGATTCCTGCTCCAGGAATGTTAAAAATCCTTGATTCTCCACTGCTCCTATCCCTTCCTCACAAGCATAGGGTTTCTAGATGTTAGGAGTGTTCAATTATCATTTCTTGGGTTTTCTTCCAACCAAACTAATACTCATTTTGCGAGTTTTCATGAATGTGCGGGTCATGACAACCACTGCCTCACTGAGAACAATGGTAGGATACTATCGATTGTTAAGATAGATAGATAGATATATGATAGATATCTATCATATATAGATATGATATGATATAGATATGATATAGATATGATAGATAGATGATAGATTGTTAAGATTGATAGATGATTTCAGCTATAAAACTGTGGAAAATGTGCATGTTATATGTTGAACCATCTGGGTAAACCCTGTAAAAGTTTCTCATCTTTTTGAATCCAGTTTTCACATCTTACATATTGTTTTACAATTTCTATTACAGTCTCTTACTCTTCTACTGTGTGCCTATTTGTAAAGTAAGGAAGAACTTGAATTTTCTCAAGACAGAATGGTAAGAATCCCTGGGGATCCTTTACCTCTAATAGTAGCACATGTGCTAGAAGACTCACCTGAACTTGGAGGTGATCAAAACATAAGAAGTACCACGTTTATGTTCAGGCAATCTTTTGCAGGTGCATCAGGGAGCCATGCCTAAAAGCAGTGGAAAATATTTTCCCATCTGTCCCTCTGTATAGATTCACATTCACAGTGTAAATGCTATTCTATAACTGGGTATATTTGGCCAAAATTGAGTGAAAAATATAGATTTCTAGTATTTTTATGAATGGCTACATAGTATTCTATTAATAAATCCTTTCTCCAATGATGAACGTTAAATTGCTTCCATTTTAGTTTTTGCGTTTAAACAATGCTTTAATAAACATCTTTATGTAAATGTCTGTAACTTGTTGAGTTAGGGAATATGCACATTTTAAAGGCTTTCTGCCACCAAATTGCCTTTCAGAAAGGTTATACCCAATTTACACTTCTACCAACCATGCATCAGAGTCATCATTTCCTCACATCCCTCTGATTCTGGGTTTTGTTGGTCTTTCGTGGATGTGAAGAGGAAAATGATTTCTTTGTTGTTTTCGACTTGTTCTCTTTGATCACTAGGGAGCCTGAAGAACTTTCTAATGTGCTGTGGTTTCCTGTGAGAAAGAAAGAGGCTGCCCAAGTAGGGTGGGTGTGAGCAGGGTGGCTGGAGAAGCTTTTTGATCGATGTTACGAGAAGGTATTTGGCAGGGATTGAGTAGTTACTGCTCTGGAGTCTTGGAAGGTCTAGCGAACTCTGTCTTAAACCCTTTCACCTTCCCAGAGATCCTATTCATTGCCTTCCCTAAGTGGCTGGATGCTTTCCAGATAGCACAGTTTGGGTACTTTGATCATGGGGTCTATGGAAATGCAACCCTCCAAACTGATCCTCATCTAGTCCTATGGACTGGGTGGCCTTGGGGCAATAAATAGGGGAGGTATAGGTGGGGGCTTTGGGCTCTCAGTGGAGAGCAGGGGAGGGTTCACCAAGCAGGTGGAAGAACACAAATGTTTGAAGACAAACAGCATCTAGTAGAGTGAGGCAATGGTTGAGACCATTGTCCACATAGTAGAGAGAGAGGGGAGGACGTGTTTGCAAGGTGAGTGGAGGACACACTGTGAACTTTGAGTGTGTCTTGAATGGAAGTTTAAGGAGCATGTTCCTTATCTTAAGGGCAATGGAAGACCTCTGACATTTTTGGAGTACTGGTATGGTGAGACTTGACAAATGTTGTGTTTTAGGAAAGTGAATAAATAGCATTGAATGACATTGGAAATGTAGGTAGGCTAAATACAAAAGGTTACATTTCTGGTTTCTACATGTGTCCTGTAGTTGATGTAAGATAGAACCTTTTTAGTTGTGGCTGATTTATGTTTAGAGGAATACAGAGCCATGTGAATGCTTCCAGTATTCTGTTGTTATTCTCTTTTTTCCCAGAAAGGGAAGGAGGAAGTAGCTCATTTCTTGATAGGTCAGGCCTTTAGAATATGTATGGGTTATATCAGAAAGTAAAATTGTTTTTGAACATGTTGTGTGGTATGTGGGTAGATATTTGGCATATAAAAATGGAAAATGAATTCAGAAACTGCATCAAAGACACCCTATAGACTTGCCATAAGAATCAACTTTGCCAAATGGCAGCAAATGTGTCATTTCAAATGGAAAATGCAGTCTTTAAACAATTTAGATTAGCAAAGTTGTATGTATCATATTTGTGTTTCATTTATATATGGACACATCATTCATACTTGAAATATTAGAGTAAATGATACCTAAACACTGCCTTCATTTGGTTGCAAAATTATCTTACGCATATAGTACAGGATATTTTAAAAAAGCCTTAACATTAATACCTTGGAGTTGAATGGTTTATAATATTTTCTTATTTTCACTGAAATTTAAACTATATTTTCCGAAATAGCATTTATTATACTTTTATATAATCTGCCTCGGCTTGGTGGTCAATAACTGAATAAGTAATTTCATCTTAGGTGTTACTGCCTGACAGTGATTTTCAGAGACAGTCATAAACCTCATCAATGATCATTTTTTAGAGACAGAATAGCAACTGTCTTCTAATACATCATGCCTTGCCCTTAGCTCATTTATGAATAGTTACTACTGTGGATCATTTTGGTGCTCATAAAATGCAGTTAAATTTGTGGTTGAAGAATTCAATTTTTATTCTTCCAGTAACTGCAGCCAAGAGCTGTACTCTCTTTCAGCCTCAGTAAGTCATAGTGACATTCCTCGGCCCAAAGAAGGATGCTTGTCGAAAGCAGGTGGGTGGTGAGAGCATGCATATATAACTTTCCTTTCAGATACAGTTAAAGGGCTCCTCCAAGGTGGAGTGTTTATAAATGACGGGGTATTCCCATCCTCCTCAGTCTAGATTTTTCTGCTCTAGCAAAGGCAATTTTTATTATTTATTTCAAGCCCAGTACCTTTATAAAAACCATATTTTTTCTTTTCTTTCTTTTTTTTTTTTTTTAAATATTTTGTTTATTTATTTGCCAGAGAGAGAGCGAGCACAAGTGAAGGAGGGGAGAGGGTCCCAGGGAGAGGGACAAGTGGGCTTCCTGCTGAGCAGGAAGCCTGCCACACGGGACTGGATCCCAGGACCCTGGGATCATGACCTGAACCGAAGGCAGACACTTAATGGACTCAGCCACCCAGGTACCCCAAAACTTTGTTTTTTTTGTCTTTGTGAGAGAAGGCAACTAGTATTTATTGAGTACTTCCGATGTGTCAAACACCTTACTCACTGCTTTAAAATGCTCTTTCATTTCTACTATACCCTTGTGATAGAGGCATTATTATAAAACAGTAAGTCTCAACCAGATTAAGTAATTCACTTAAGTTTGTATAACAAGAGGTGATTTTTGTTTTCTTTTTACCAGTCCGAAGTCTATATTTTTCTAGGCCCTACATAAGACTTGCTATGCTAAAAATTAAAAAATAATTATTGAGAGTTTTATTATATTCCAGGTGCATAAGTGACCTCATTTACTCTTCATGAAAAATAAAAAAAAGAGGAGTAGGTACATTTTATTTTAAAGATGAGGAAACTGAGAGATTCATAGTCTGAGTAATTTGCTCAACATCACACAGGGCTGGGAGTCAAACTAGATCCACCTGACTCCAACAGCCTATTCTCTTACCTGTTACAAGGCCTTGTAAGTCTTTGTCTTTGAGGGTTATGTTTCCCAATTCTTCTTATTTTTTTACAATTATTTTGTAATCAATTTTTTTGCAACTTAAGTATATGTAATAAGAGCTATTATTATTATTATTTTTTAAAGATTTTATTTATTTATTTGACAGAGAGAGATCACAAGTAGGCAGAGAGGCAGGCAGAGAGAGAGGAGGAAGCAGGCTCCCTGCTGAACAGAGAGGCCGATGCAGGGCTCGATCCCAGGACCCCGAGATCATAACCTGAGCCGAAGGCAGCGGCTTAACCCACTGAGCCACCCAGGCGCCCCAATAAGAGCTATTATTGAGGGCCTGTTACATGTCGTTACTACATCAGGGTTTCTCGACCTCAATCCTGTTGACATTTTGGACCAGACAGTTCCTTGTTGGGAAGAGGGCTTGTCCTGTACATTATAGGATTTTTAGCAGCTTCCTGGCCTCTTCCAATGGCAACCCCCCTCCCCACCTCCCCAGTTGGAACAACCAAAAATGCTTCTGTTTTTTGAGGATATTTGTCAAAAGGCATTGACAAATATCCTCTGGGATAGGGAAAGGGGAGGAAATCACTTAAGGTTGAGAAAGGCTTGGGTGTTACCTGAGGTGTTACCTCATCTTATCTTCAGAGCCCTGTGTAAGGCTCACACCCTCATGACCTCCATTTCGCACAGGAAACCTAACTTGTTCAGAGTCCCATTGCTGGGCAGTGGTATCTCCAGGACTCGAACTCAAGGCCTACATATATCTTTGGACAATTTTAGTTTTAGTTCATGGACTGTGTCCTCAGCCCTAACTTCGGATTTCTGGAAGGCTTGGGCTCTGTCATATTGTTCTTTTTCTTTTGCCCCAGGGGCACCTAGAAGAATACTTACTATCACAGTGCTTTGACAGATGTTCATTAAACAAATGACCCATTTTATGTGAGTCCTATTTAAATAAGGATCTTTTAAATAAAATTTAGCTTAGTGCAGTAATTAAGAGCACAGAGTTTGGAATCAGACACATGGCAGGTTTAAATCTCATCCTTGCCATTTATTAGTTCTAGGCTCCTGGGAATATTTTTGACCTCTTTTAGCTTCGGTTTCCTCATTGTTTGGAACTAGTAATTCCTCCTGTGGATATCGTGAGGAATAACTGTCACCCACCAGAAGACGTGATGTAATGTTAAAAAAAAAAATTCGGTAGGGGCACCTGGGTGGCTCAGTGGGTTGAGCCTCTGCCTTCGGCTCAGGTCATGATCTCAGGGTCCTGGGATTGAGCCCCGCATCGGGCTCTCTGCTCAGCAGGGAGCCTGCTTCCTCCTCTCTCTCTGCCTGCCTCTCTGCCTACTTGTGATCTCTCTCTCTCTGTCAAATAAATAAATAAAATCTTTAAAAAACAAAAAAAGGTAAATAGAGAAATAAAAATTTAAAAAAATTCGGTAAATGGTAGCTACTAGTAATACAAAGAATCATAATATTTATGATAATAAAATGGTTTTGATTTTCCATTTGTAATATGAGATCATTACATGTACTTACATCTCAATAAAGTTAGAAAAAATGTTTTTGTCTACCTGGAACACCTCAAAAGCCGCTGTTGTGTTAACATTAAATTAAAAAAAATGACATAAAATAAAAAAAAATTCAGAAGAGAAATGAGGAAAGTAGGGGGGTGAAATGTAAGGCTAACCAAGCAAAAAAAAACCCAAAAAACCTGGACTATCGCACAGACTAAAATAATATACCAAATTATTTAGGTTTCAGTGAAGAATTAAGTGTAGCCCATTTCATTTCGGTAAAGATTTATTAACCCTCTTGGTTGCCCAAAGGAGAGCCTTCTTTTGGCCTCAGCAACACTGAATTGACTCATCCCTGATCTCAGCCCTCAGCCGTCTGCTGGTTTGGCATCTTCTGCTTCCTTCCCTAAGGTCTGACCTTTTGCCGCATTTCCTCTGACTCATTTTTGGGTTCTGCTCCTGGCTTTCAGCTTCTGCTCAGAGGTTTCCTTTCCGAGGTGGCTGGGATTTTCTTTCAGCTTCGTTACCGACTTGATTTTTTTTCCCCATTGGACTCCTTCCTGAGGTGACGACACTCCGTTTTGTTCGACCCCTCAGAGGTAGCATTTCTCACCTTCTGCTGCTCCCTCTGGCCTTAAGCCAACTTTCCCTTCCAAAAGTAATTGGCCATATTCATTTAGGTTTTAACTATAAGTTGGTGGCATTGAATTCCCCAGACAGTAAAATGTCATGATGCAAATTCATTGTTTTTAGACTCTTGAGGGCCTTTTTGTGTTT
>CM052900.1:118522583-118545017 GCA_028534135.1 Potos flavus | reverse complement strand
CACATTGGGCTCTCTGCTCAGCAGGGAGCCTGCTTCCCCGTCTCTCTCTGCCTACCTGTGATCTCTCTCTCTCTGTCAAATAAATAAATAAAATCTTAAAAAAAAAAAAAAAAAGACTTGAAAGGCAAATTGGCAGGAATGGTTATTTTAAAGTAAAAGAGGAAAATGAATTAAAGATAACTTTACAGTATTCTTTTTTAACTTGGCAGTACAAGACCATGAATGGGAATCAGTTTAGGAAAAAAACGTGATTAGAAATATTGAATATGAGTTGGGATAAAACTTTGGAAAATAGCATGTCCAACAGGTGGCAGGGGTTATGGCAAAGAGAAACAGATGAGAGATTGGAGTACAGACTTGGTCTTCAGTGTCCCAATGGTATTAAGAAGCCTGGGTGTGTTTGAGCTCTCAGCAAAGGTTTAGAATAACGACAGAATGATGCAGAAGGCCAAGTTTTGAGCTCTGGGCAATACCCGGAGTAGAGAGCCAGGTGAACAGAAGGACTAGGGCACTCTGGGCACTTAACAGAAAATTCAGTTGTGAATTGGCTGAAGTACATTGCTTGCCAAAGCCTTGGTTCAGACAGCTGCTGGTTGACAGAAACAGCTCAAGAGACAAATCACTCTTTTTCCCTAGTTTGCTAGATTGGTAGTCTTTAAATCTCCCTTATCCCTACAACTAAATTTATTTAAAGCACACATTAGTATATCTTATGGTTGTGTGTGTGTAAATATATATGTATGTGTGTATATGATACAGAGAATGCATGAAAACAGAAATTTATAGAGATGCAATAAATTGATAAAAGATGAGTTGTAATATATATCCCTATAAACTGGTGGATTATTTTGTGCACCTTTTGCATTTTTAAAACAACTTTATTGAGAGGTTACTTATGTACAATAAGTTACATTCATTTAAGGTCTGCAACTTGGTGATTTTGACAAATGTATTCACTTGTGAAACTACCACAACAATCAAGATATTTTTATTATCCTTAAAAGTTTCCTCATGTGGCTTTGCAGGTTTTTCCTTCCTTCACCCCAGCCCATGGCAACCACCCATTTCCTTTCCTTCACTCTAGCTTAGTTTGTAGGTTTAGAACTTTATATAAATGGAATCATACAATATTTACTCTTTGGTCTCATTATTTTTTTTTACACCCACTCAACTTAATGCCTTTTCTTTATACTGCTGTATGGACATACCACAACTTATTTATCCATTTAGGTTATTCCTAGCGATGGGCTATTACAAATACACCAGCTACAAACATTTTTAAAGAAGTCTTTGTGTGAACATATGTTTTCATTTGTCATGGGTAAATACCTAATTATGGAATAGGTTGGCTGTTCTACATTATCAGGAAGTCTATGGCTATGCTAAAATTGTCACATTTCCCAGAATATATGTATTCATTCATTCTTCATTCAATACACATTCTTGAGCAAACACATTTTATGCTTGGAAAGCCGAAATTAAATATTGCATCTCTGCTTTTATAGGAATTTAATTTAAGAAGTAACAATTTGGAAGTCATTTATAAGATCAAGTTGGTGTTTCAAGTCACTGGAGAACACTGTGATTATTTATCAAGTGTTTGGTCAATTCAGGAGCAGAAATTGAACAGTCTTGGCTCCATAAATTAAATTAAAAAGAAAGTACAACCAAAATTAAAAGTCAAACTGAGATTAAATGCAATATGGTATCCTGGATTGGATCCTGAAACAGTAAAAGGGCATTAGCAGGAAATGAGTGGCGTGTATATGGGAACCCCATATAATCTTTGCAGATTTTCTATGAATCCAAACCTATGTGAAAATAAAAAGTTTTATGTTTTTCAAAGGTTCATGGAGATATAAAATGTATAATTAAGAGTTTCTGTTTAATGACATTATAAGCTAAAAATTCATTAAAGTGAGAAACACATTTGATATGTATATGACAAAGACATGTTCTTTTTAAATAAAATGTATTTATAAGTCAAAAGTAAAAATACAAATCCTCCAAAAGCGAAATGAGTCAAGAACATAAAGACAATCAATAAAATAGTTTGTACATCTGGCTCATGTAAGGAACAGATTCTATTCTCCTGCCTCATGCTTCCACCTAGGGGGGCTTTAGCTAGAGAACCAGCTTGACTAATTTCCCCATTTCTCACTCTATCCTAAGTGAGGGAGGATTGACTTACCCGATTTTAAGAATTTGGGAGAAAAATATCACACACGCATGGCTCGGCTTTTTCTGTGCCTTCTTTTTTCTACAGATACAACTCTGCTGCTTATGTTTCAATTTTAGAAGCATTTTGGGATACCCAATTATTAGCAAAAATTAAATTTTTTTTTTTTTAAAGATTTTATTTATTTGACAGAGAGAAACACAGCGAGAGAGGGAACACAAGCAGGGGGAGTGGGAGAAGGAGAAGCAGGCTTCCCGCCGAGCAGGGAGTCCTGATGCGGGGCTCCATCCCAGAACCCTGGGATCATGACCTGAGCCGAAGGCAGATGCTTAACGACTGAGCCACCCAGGCGCCCCAAAAATTAAATCTTCTTATCATCCTAAACATTAAGAAAGTTGTTTTTCGGTTAGTGTGATTCTTGCTTTAATTTTTAATGAATATATAATTATATTAATTATAATTAACATATAATTATAGTTAATATAATTGATTATATTAATATATTATTAATATGCTCTGTGTGTATGTACGAAAGAGGGACACAAAGAGGGTGTGTGTAGTGTGTGAGTGTGTGCATATGGAGGAGATAGAGAGTGTGGTTAGTTCTCCAAAACCTTGACAGTTAATAAACACTTGGAAATGTATTAATTCTCCATAGTAATCAAACCAATGCAAGTTAAAACAAGAGGGTACCGTTTTTTCTGTTAATAAGTTGATAATTCAGAAAAGGCTTTAGAAGCAAAGAAAGCTAGTACTGAAAAATTTGTAGCATAAGAATCTTTTAATCTGTGGACAGCAAAATAAATTGGTATCGTTTCCAAAATCATCAAGTTGTGTCAGTAGCCATAAAGGTCCATACTCAATTTCATAGTTAGGAGAAAATCTAAGGTAGTAGTAAAGATTTTCACAATGATTATAAGCAAGAATGTTAATCACAGCATTATTTATAAGGAGCAAAAATGAGAAGCAATATAATTGTCTAATATGAGAACGTTGTACTACTTATGAGTAAAGCTGTAAGAAGCACTTTTTAAAGAGTGGTGAATTGAAAAATGCATATGATGTAGTATAAATTAGATTAAAGCAAGATATAACACTATGTGTATGATCCTGGTGATGTAAGCAGCCTCTCTTTATGAAAAAAGTTTTGTATAAGATCTTTATAAATTATAATTTGAAAAATAATTTTGTAACAAAACAAAGACAAACATATTTACAAATATATCCATTAAAAAGGGGATCAGCTGAGATCATTCTTGTTTTCTGGACTTGCAGCTGAGGTCCAAGGCTGAGAACAAAAGTTACTACATATCCCACAGAAACGGTTGTCTTTTGGGGGAGTGCAGTGTTGGGGAAGAGAGGTCCAGTGAAAGGGTTATTATGGAGATTCCTGCCACATGGAAGGCATCTACAGCCCAGTGTCACTATTTATCAGAGAAACAATAACCAGAAGAATGGGGTGGGGGAGAAAGTGGGGGAGGATGGCAATCCCTCCCAGTTAAATTAGGAGAGATTTACCGCTGTTCTCTTTCCCTCCTTCAGAGGAGTTAGCCTTGAGAGGAAGGGCGTGGTAGTCAGGATGCCTCACCTTATTATCACAGTTTTCAAGAGTCAACAATAGAAGTCTAGCTTTCACTGGACAGGGGAATGGAAGAGCTTCGAATTCTGTTTCAGGTTGAAATTTTAAAATGAAAGGACTGAGCCTTAGATATCAAAGGGAGACTTCTAATAATTGAAAGTTTATGTGTGTGTATCAGTGGGTGTTTGGTTTATTGAGATTTATTAACTCACTGGAGTGTACACATGAACAGGTTTTGTTGTTTTCCCGTTGTGCTATGTTAAACTCGAGCCCCTCCCCCACTTCATTATTGCGACTCTTTCTGACATGATAGATTCTATATAAACTTTTGCTTTAAAAAAAAAAGAATCGTGTTTGTATTTTGTACATATATGAATGCGCAAAAAGGGCTAGAAGAATATACACTAAAAATTGATGATAGTTATTTTTTGGTAGTGGAATTATTGATGCATGGTAGTGACATATTTAGTCTTCCCTGTATTTTCAACAAGTATAATTTATTATCTTGCAAAATATGGATTATAAAACTATGGCTTTTGCAAAATCATAATTGAAAATGGCGTTCATTGTGTCACTTGATTTACGTTTTATAAGGACCCACATACCACTGTCGTTCTTAAAGATGAACACCTTAGGAAAATGTTTCTCCAGATAAACTTGTAAGATTTCTTTTGTCAAATAAAAATATAGGGCCTCTTCTGCCTTATTTACCAGTAGTCAAAGCTAAATTCATTGCTTAACTGTCACTGCCATTGATTTTGCTCTCATCATATCTCATTTAGAATCCCTCGGCAGCCTTCTAACTATTCTCTGTTCTAGCCTCTTCCACCCTCCACACTGCTTCTGAGGGATGTTTCTGGAATGCAGATCTGGCTGTAATTATTTCCCTGTTTAAAATTCTTCAGTAGCTTCCTGTGTCATAAAACTGAGCTCCAGGCCTGGCACACTAGGCCCTTCCCCCTCAGGACTCTGCCTAAATGCCTTTCCCTGCCTGGGGTCTTGCTTCTTTCCTTATTTGCCTCCTATCCTTTAGCTTTATTAAATTACTTGTAATTTTCCTGGGGTGCTGTGATCATTTTTTCATGCTTTTGCTTTGTTTCTCATGCTTTTTCCCTCTTCCCACCTTCATTCTTGCAACTGTCCCTTTCTCTGGAGAGGACGTCTATTTTTCCTTTAATGAGCTCAGTTTTACCTGACGGAGGAATCTGTTTTTTTCTGTGTTCCCAGCACCACATGTACAGAACTGTAATTTTTTTTGGCTATTTGAGTGTCTTCCCTATAAATATTGGGAAATACACAGAGGCCAGAACAATGTTTTTCTCGGCGAGGGCTTTTAGATAATACACGTTTAATATTTACATGTATAAAGCTAGGAACTTTACATACATTGTCTTTTTAAATTCCTTGTAGCACATGTATGAGGCAGATATTATTAGACAGGTATAGAAATAGAAGCTTAGAGAGGAATATTTATTGTATTGTTATTTGCTGACGGAACGGCCTTTATCTAGAACATTGCCAGTTGTCACACCTGGAGGAACAAGGACAGGGAACCACGTGATGGCTTGTGAACTTTTGCCCATGTTTCATTGGCCAAATTCAGTCATATGACCACTCCTACATACAGCAGGATGGGTATACATAATCCTCCTATGAGGATGACTCCTCAGAGAGGAAAAATGAAACATTTGGCAAATGTTAACATAATCTACCACAGAGAACCTAGACATTTTGTTTACCACTGCCTACTCAGCCCCCATTACTGTGCCGGGTCCATTACAGAGCTCAGTATGTGCTGATTGAAGGACTGAATGTCACAAAGCTAGTAGATACACCAGAGCTGGGATCTGAGTAGTCTAACTTCAAAGCTTGCTCTGATTGACTAATATCCTTTTCTCTAATACCTCTCTGCTTGCTCTGTTTTGTATTGGCTTTGTTTTTCATGATTTTATAAATAGCATATTTGCCGTGACACAAGTTAGAGAGAAAATGACCCCAGACATAGAATGAGACCAGGAACATATAGTTACTGAGAAATCAGGTCAAGGAAAAAAAAAAAAAAAAAAAAAACAGAAGGAAAAGAGTAAGAGCAGCATCAAACACCACAAGAGACTGATTAAGGAAAAAGACTTAAGATTTGGTTAGAAAAAATTTTGCCATCAGATACTTCAGTGGAGCCAATAGAGCAAACAAATGAATATTTTTAGATTTGGTTAGACTTTCAAAGGCAGAATTGACAGTGACAGTATTTATCTTCCAGGCCATTCTGAGACTGAGATCAGGGATGGAGTACTGTCAAGATCCCATATTTGAGGTACAGAGAGTTTTTCTCTGTAGTACATTCAAGTTGTCTGGTTCTCCATTTATCAGATACACATATCTTTAAGAATGAAGAATGGATTCTAGTCCTGAACAACCATGTTGATCTCCTTGAAGGATTAAAACCAATTTCAATAATCCGATACAAATAAAGTGGAACTCCAAATATGAGTTAGATAGGCAGTTTTTGAAATTTTAGTAATATTCTTTTATGGTTGCAGTAAAATAAGAAATCATAAAAGTTCATCGAATCATTGCTTTCTCACTTATGAGATTAGATTGTGTGTGATCCCAGAAACGTGTATTAGTACAAGACATTCAGTGTGGGCAATGAGAATTCCCTCAAGAGGAGATCTTGATGCAGAGGAAGAGCATACGTTTTAAGTAAGATAAATCAAGGATGTTTTAAAAACTTGTTTAACTCCTTGGATTTAGATTTTAATTCATTCTCTACTTGATAGCAGTAAGACCATGGGAAAATTTGTTTCTTTGATTTCTACTTCCTTCATTTATAAAGCGGGGACAAAAACATTTACCTTGACATTTTATTATAATAAATAATAATATGTGTGCAATACTGGCAATCAATGGTAACTCCAATGATGTACTAATTGAAATAATTACAGTGATAATTACTCAGTTACCCACTTTTAGCTCTTAGGAAAGAGCAAGATAAGTGAGATTAGAAAGGCAATTTGATCAGCACTGATTTACTTTTGGAAATTTCCTGATATCCCTGTAAGATAAGTCAGGGTTAGCAGTGGTGCATGGAGGGCCCCATAGGAGAAAGTTCTTGCCCCACAGCCTCACAGTCCATTTAGCTACTTGGAAGCTGAATAGAGAATTTCAGATACCCTGACCATAATTGGCAAATCCCACATCTTGTGTGAAATTGAGGAGAGATGAGTGTAGAGCTGGAGGCAGGGCTCTCTGTCTCTATGACTCCAACTGGACCACGGGTTGGTCAGGCACAGGGAACATGGCTCATTCTGCCCCTGAAAAGGGTAAAGTGTTGTGTCATTTATAAACAGCAGCTTTTTTATTCTTAAGGAAGCAGGAGAGTAATTGCCATAGCAACAGCTATCTCTTCCCATGCAGATAAGCACAAGGATACCCCTTGGTAGAAAGATTGGAGGTGTGGGAGGTCCTAATCTTATAATTTATTAACAAATTCTTTAATTTTAAAGCAATTTAGCAAGTTCTTTTGCCACATTTTCCTGAAAAGTAGCATAGATTCTGAATAATAGTCCTTGGGGCTGGAAGCTACCTCCTTAAGAAATCTACTTTCTCCTGTCCTGCTCTTCAAACAGATAAAAGTTCTCCATGTAATGAAAATTAAGAGAAAAATTAACTGCTTTATCCATTTATCTTCAACCAGAGGTCTTGGTCCTACCTGTACCTTAAATTTATCTTATCCACAGTTCTTCTCCCTCATCCAGCTCTCCTTCTGAATTCTCTGTTTTAGTTAATGGTACCTGTTTCACTTTCTAGGAACAGAAGCTCAAAATTGAGTGTCATTTTATAGTTCTACCTCACAACCTGAAATTGTTGATCTTCTGCTAGTTTTGTCATCTAGATACAGTGGTTCTCATTCCTGGCATGCATGAGAGTCGCCTGTGAACCTTTTAAAAGTACCACTTCTGGGGCACCTGTGTGGCTCAGTGGGTTAAAGCCTCTGCCTTCGGCTCAGGTCATGATCTCAGGGTCCTAGGATCGAACCCTGCATCGGGCTCTCTGCTCGGCAGGGAGCCTGCTTCCCCCTCTGTCTCTGCCTGCCTCTCTGCCTACTTGTGATCTCTCTCTCTGTCAAATAAATAAATAGATAAAATCTGAAAAAAAAATTAAAAAATAGAAGTACCACTTCTGAAAACCATTTTTGGATATGTTGGGCTATCAGTATCTGTATTCTATACTGTGGAAGTTTCATAGACTTTGAAGAATAAATACAATATAAAATATAAAAACAAGATATAGATACAATAAAATGACTTTTGTTGGCTACCACTCAGTTTAAAAAGAAAAACGCTACCAATGGAGCTGAGGTCTCTTGTGTACTCTTGGTCTTTCATTTCCTTCTCCCTCCCTTCAAGGGTAGTTTCTATTCTGAGTATTATATTTATCTTACCCTTAGATTTCATTCTAGTTTTATTACAGGTATTTGCCTTTCTAGACAATAAATGGTCAAATTTTGTTTGAACTTTGTGTAAATATCGTTATATTGTACGTACTCTGTGACTTGCCTATTTATTCTCCACTATGGTTGTGAGATTCATCCATGATGGTGCCTGCTGACCTACTGCTGTGGCTCATTTACCTAGTGTAGCATTACACTTATGAACATGGCCCAATTTATTCATCCACTCTCCTGTGGATAGATATTTACATTGTTTTTCTTTCCTTTTCTCTTCTTTCCTTTCTTTTTCTCTTCTTTCCTTTTCTTCTTTCTTTCTTTCTTTCTTTTTTAATTAATTAATTAATTAATTTTTTATTAACACATAATGTATTATTTGCCCCAGGGTACATGTCTGTGAATCATCAGGCTTACACATTTCACAGCATTTACCATAGCACATACCCTCCCCAATGTCCATAACCCAGTCTTGCTTGCTTGCTTGCTTTCTTTCTTTCTTTTTTTTGCCAGATGTCCACATTAAACATCTTTAGGGCATTTCCTAGGAGTGGAATTGCTAGATTGTATATTCACATTTACATTTCCAACTTTTCTTTTTTTTTTTTTTTAAAGGTTTTATTTATTTATTTGACAGAGAGAGAGAGATCACAAGTAGGCAGAGAGGCAGTCAGAGAGAGAGAGGGGGAAGCAGGCTCCCCGCTGAGCAGAGAGCCCAATGCGGGGCTTGATCCCAGGACCCTGAGATCATGACCTGAGCCGAAGGCAGAGGCCTTAACCCACTGAGCCACCCAGGCACCCCTACATTTCCAACTTTTCAAAATGATGCCATATTTTTTCCCATAGTGGTTGTTTGGTTGTATCTATTTATTCCCAGTTGTGCTTGAGAATTCGTGTTGTTCCTTATCTCTGTCTTCACTTATTACTGTCCAAGTTTTTGTTTTTGCGTTTTGTTTTTATACTGGGGGATGTAAAACGGTATCTCACAATGATTTTAATTTGCATTTTCCTGATTACTAATGAGGCAAAGCATCTTTTCTTATGTGTATTTACCATTCTTGATTTCTCTTCTGCAGAATTCGTTCCTCTTTTGCTGGAATTTTAAAAATTCCACAGGTAATTCTGGAAACAGCCAGGGGTGAGAGTAACTGCCTTTATGTCTCACCCTTCTGACTCTTCCTCTTTGTTCCTACTGTGTCCGAACTTGGTCAGGCTCCCATCACTTTGGGACATCTCGCCTATTTGCGGTACTCTTTTTACTGGTCTCTGAGCCTCTAGCCTCCCCACTGTCCATTCACTTGACCAGGTTCTGTTCTTGGAACCCAGTTCTGACTGATAATCTAACTGACTTGGAAAAAATGTGGCTGACTTCCCATTGCCTGCAAACAAAGTCTGAACTTCTTGTACCATTTCGATTAATACCTTCCTACATCTTTAAAGTTGAGTACTTTAGTTTTATCACATACCTTTTACTTCTGTCTACCATTATCTTGTTAATCTTAATACAAGCATCACTGTGTCTTCCTTCCATGCCCGATGACCCATGTACTCTACTGTTGTAACCTCTGGTAACTGTTTATATTTCCCTTATTCCTCTTACCCCTTTCTCCCTGGTGTTATAATTGTCTTTGCCAGGCAGTGAAACCATGAAGGTACAATCCTTCATTTTTCTACCTCCATATTGGTGTCTTCCGTATATGAAGTGACAGTAATATTTTGTGAATGAATGAAACCATGGAGTGGAAATAGAACCCAAGTCTCAGAATTTAGACTTCTTTTCTTTTTGTTAGACCAGTCAACTCCTCATGTCCATGAACTGTCTCCTGATTCACGTGTGCAGCTCTTACTAACTAGAGTATCTTTTACATGCTTGGCGTGAAGATAAAAGAAGACCATGGGCTTAATTGTTGATATTGTCTAAGCAGACATATTTAAAGTCACACAATAAACTGTACCTATAAGACCAAAGATACTTTGAAAAAAATTCTTAGGGATGAGAAATAGTAAATGCTTTAATGTGAATTTACTTAAAGAAAGCAGTTAAATTTTATTAGGAATTACATCTGGTGATTAAACTTTTAAGTAACTGGGCTGTATTACTTATAAAAGATATTGATAGGGCTCTGTATGCAAAAATTATTGAAGGGTTAATTATGTAGAAACATAAAGAAATAAGACTGATGTGAAAGACTGAATTTCTTATGTGAAAGACTGAATTTCTTATGTGACTTATAAATTGTTCCTAAAGTCATTTCCACATGAATGTTCCAAAGATATTTTTAGAGATGACGTCATCACTGAAATATATATATCTCCAACAAGAATATTGCATATATATTCATTTCACACACCATTAAATTCTCTTGTTTAAAACCATTCTTAAAAAAAAAAAAATAAAAAATAAAACCATTCTTGTCATTTAAAAAATTTTTTTTAATTAAAAATTTTTCTTTTTAAAGATTTTATTTATTTGAGAGAGAGAGTGAGAGAGAGCTCATGAGCAGGGGAGAGGGATAGAGGGAGAAGTTGACTCCCTGCTGAGCAGGGAGCCTGATGAGGGACTCGATGCCAGGATCCTGGGATCATGACCTGAGCTGAAGGCAGATGCTTAACTGAATGAGCCACCCAGGTGCCCCTTTAAATTTTTTTAAAAGTAATCTCTACACCTACCGTGGGGCCTGAATTTACAACCCTGAAGTTAAGAGTCACATGCTCTAACAACTGAGGCATCCAGGTGCCCCCAATTTTTTCATTTTACAGTCTAATCTTATAGTAAAACATTCTTGGTAGATTTTCATGCTGTTGATCCTGAATGTTGACTTTGTTGCTGCTTCCTCAGGCCTCTGGGCTGGGCTGGTATGCAGGCCATCAGGGGGATCAGCTTTTTGAAGCCCAGTTGTATCAGATGCCTTAGTTATACCCCATATCATTAGAATAGTTACTTTGAGACTAAGGGCCCATTAAACCAGCCTGTCTCTCATAGTGACAGTAGAAGGATGTGGCTATTTTCTTTAAAGAAATCCCCCAAAATTATTTAAATCAGTAGCAGACCTGATTAGCTGGTTATTGCAAAGGATTTCTTACCCCTTTGTCCTTTATTGCTTGTCTACTTATGTTAGAAGTTGAAAAGCCAAATACTTGGATGTGATTTTGTTCTGGCCAAAGAGACTTAAGAGAAAGACTGTTGAGGACCTTCTGAGAAAAATAATTTGCTTCCCAATGAAAAGGATGTGCATATGAAGAGAGATCACTGGCATTGTCCCTTCCCTTTCCTTCTTTCTTGGGACATTGTTGAGATGATACCATATATATGAAACTGTAGTAATCGTCGGTGACTCCATGGACAAAAATCCAACACACTGATGTCGGGGAGCTTAAGGATGGAAAGAGGCTGCTGGTTCATGATCCTGTTGAGCAATGGAACGAACTCTGGAAATGCCACCTCCACACATAGGTATAAGTAAACTATTGGGTTTATTTATTGGATTTTCTATAACTTGAAGCTGAATATATCCTAACTGATAGAGTCACATGTTGAAAGAGTCATCCATGTGTAATTCTCTCCATAATCTTTTTTTTTAAAGATTGATTTATTTATTTGAGAGAGAGAGCATGAGAGAGAGAGAAAGAGAGAGAGAGTGATCACAGGCAGGGGGAGGGGTAGAGGGAGAAGCAGACTGCCTGCTGAGCAGGGAGCCGGATGCCAGACTCAATCCCAGGACCCCGAGATCATGACCTGAGCCGAAGGCAGACGCCTAACCGACTGAGCCACCCAGGCACCCCATCTCCATAATCTTCTTGAAAGCACGCCCTCCCTCGCCTTTCTCTCTCATCTTTCTGTCTATAATTTAAACTCACTATTGGTGAGTTTTCTGGTGTCTGTCCTGAAGTGAGCTTCCAAGAGACTCTCCCTTAGTTTCCTTTTCCTAAGATAACTTCTTACTCATTCTCTTTATATATTACATCTTTCTGGCACTGATTGTGAATACTTTCATGGTGATGATATTATTATCTTTATGGAAATCTGACTCACACTTAAATTTCATCATATTTTACATCTGGACTGCCATAAAATACTCTTGTTCTCATCTATGTGGAGGAATGCCTAGTTTACAGAGGAATTGCTAATTTTGCCCCTTTAGGGGATTTTAACAAATTCTTCACTTTCAGGACAACTTTTCTTCCCAAAGTCCACACATCCTAGAAATTCCTGAGAATTCTTACTTTGGAAAAATTGCCTTGTTGGAGCTAGGTTTACCCATAAATTGTTGTGATGCTTCCTTGCAAAATAACCTTAGTAGTAGAAGTTGTTTTTTTGTTCATGCTTTCTAACTTTGTGATGGAGTTTAATGGAATCATTGCACTTGAAGCATAGATATCCAGTAAGTATGGGGCTTTTAATTCTAGGGCAGGCGAGGGTAGGCTTTTTCTGTAAAGGTCAAGATAGTAAATAGTTTCACAGGCAGGCCACACGTGGTCACTGTTGCATATTTTTCTTTGCTTTTGTTTTCATAACCCCTTTAAGGTGTAAAAGCCATTCTTAGCACACGGGTCATATAAAAACAAATTGTAGGTTGGATTCTGTCCATGGGCTACAGTCTGTCAACCTTTGTTCTAGAGGGTTATTCTGGAACATAAGGTTAAGAAGCTTCCTCCGCCCCCAAAATAGAGATAAACAGCTGAGAGTACTTAACATAAATGTCAAGGGGAAGAGAGACAGAAAAAGAAGAAAATATTCTTGAATTCTAGCATTTGTCTATATGTAGTGTGAAGGTAACTTTTGCTTTCAGCTTGGAAATGTAGACACCTGGAAAGAACATCACTCCTACCCTTAAAACAAGAATAAAGCTGAAAAGCCACACATTAATGCTTTGATCTTTCTCTTGTATTCAGACATATTTTCTTGGCTTTGCACACTAAGTATTTTGCCTGGACTTGGAAGTCCCCAAATAGACTCAGGTATATATATATATTTCGGACTGGGTTATTTCCACTGAGGTCTAATTTTGCCATTTGTGTTTTTCTTTCCATAAGTTTCATTCTCAGCTGGCAACATTAACTTCTACTCATTGTAGTTGTTGATAACCTCTTTGGAAGTGTTAAAAGTCAGAATTAGAAGTGGTGGAAAGGTATATATTCTTCTTCAATTAGTGGTTTTCAATAAGGAATAAAAAACGAAGGTAGTGATAAGTATCAGGATTTCATACAGCACTTTTAAAGATCTAGTCGTTGGTTGAAGTTACTAGGTGGTTATAAATAGTCCGTAGCCAAATGAGTAGAAAATTGTAGTAGACATCAGTGCTACTCAGTAAGATTTTTCAGTTCTGCTCCTTCCGAGTGCAGGAGGTATACTCTTTTCTGGTTTTTCCTTAAAACTACATGTAACCTTGTGACTTTACATGATGAATAAAAGTGAGCAAAAATGAGCAACGTCACCTAGACTTGGAGTACATTTGCATAAGTGAGAAATAAACTTTTGTCATATCAAACCACTTAGACTTTGGGGATTAATTGTTACTATTACATGATCTAGCCTGTCCTTACTGATACCAAGGTATGCATTATTGTGAAAATTCATAAATCGGTAGAAGTATATAACATGTAAGTATCTATACATATAAAAGTGGGTTTCAACAAGATTTTAACTATAAAACATATTTTCTCAAATACGAACATACAGAGATTCCCAATATAAAAAGAGATGAATTGCACGACTACTTTGTTGGAAGCAGAAGCTGGAATGGCCACCACTAGCCCGTTTCCCCTCTCACCTTTCATCAGACTGTGAGGCTTTTGGGATCCTTGGGACCCATTTGCAGAACTCCTAAATCTTCATAAAACTCAATTTAAAAACTGCGACTACAGGAAGATAGATTTTAGCTCTGTAAAAGGAAGTACTTTCTCTCAGTCAGATGTATCTAAAGGTGGAATGGGATGATAAGTAGAGAGTTCTCTTCATGGGAAAGGTTAAAGCATTGATTGATCATTGTAGGCAGATATGTGGTAGAAGGCATTCTGTCACTGGCTGACCATGTCTAGCCTCTGGGTTTTAGATTCTTAGGTTTTTTCCACTAGATAACCTCCTCTGTTACTCTTTATTTCTTTCTTTCCCTTATTTTTCTTTAGTTTATCACTTGTTTACATTATATTAAAAATTTATCTCTCTGTCCATCTATCTATATCCAGTAGTGTGCTGGCATCAGCTGGTACTAGGTGAAGAGAATCAAATTTTAAAATTTCAGGAATTTTTGGGAACAGTTGTTCAAAAGACATTATTCAATATTAAATTATGTACACTTACAACAAAATAAATTCTATTAAAAGACAAGGACCAACTATTAAAAATTCACCTTTTCCTAATTACTTTGCTACCTTTTTCTATTATTTATGCTCTTGAGGTTATTTATATCTGTCATAGATATCGTGGAAACGTACAATGATGTGCTAATGACTGTGTCTGCTAGCTTTATATTCAGTGATGTCGCGTTGGAAGTTTGAAATTCTCCATGGTGGGAGTATTTATACCACAGAAATCATTAAACACTGTAAATCAGACTCTTTTCTCTGGAGAGCTGCTTGTTAAACTTTTACCAGCACACCACTGTGGGCACCTATCTCTCTCTCTGCCTCTAGAATTTAAGCTCCATGAGGATACACACATTGTTATGCTCACTGTTGTCAGTCAGCGCTCAATCAATATTAACTTATTGAATTAATTAATGACTGACTACCATCAGGCCGGGCAGGAATTGTAAACGAAGCGACATCAGAGAAACCGGGAACCAGGAGTGAGAAGGTTTAAATGAGGTTAAAATTGCTTTGTGTGTGTGTTTCTTGTACCTGCCTTGGCTATTTTACACAGGAGATAGCATTTAAGAGCATTCAGTTTGCAAACAGGAAAAAAAAAAAAACAAAAAGAAAAAAAAAAACCAGGAATTACTTCTCCCTGTTCTCCGAAGAGAGCTTCCTGAAGCAATCTCTGCACCATTCACAAATTTCCTGAAGAAAATCTGACACCTCTTCTTCCCTTGATATGTTTAACGCAAGTGCGTTTGCAGGCAGCAGTGCTGAATGACCAGCAAAGAGATAAGATCGTAACTCAGAAAAACCTTAATCCCCAAAACTCACTCTCAGCGAACCCAAAGAAGAGAAGACTGTGAAGTGGATTGTGCGTCAGTCCAGAGAAGACTGCCCAATGAGGTAGCCCTCAGGGAAGGCTGAGCAAGAGAAAATGAAGGCCAGTCACACCAGCCATCTTAAAGAGGTGTCCGTGAAAAGTTCTGGAGGCCGAAATCTATTGGTGATCTAATTGAAGTCACTAAAGGCACCACTTTTTGACCAGTCTGACCGCATTAAAAAAATGTTTTTTGAGGACATTTGGACAGCTCTAGACCAGGGTTCATAGGCTAACAGTTGTAGGCAGTGTCTGGGCTGCAGATATGTCAGGTCTGTGTGGGACTTAAAAAACTTGAAATAGGTTCCAACAATATCAAGGGATTGCCACTAAAAATCAGGATTTCTGACTTCTTTTGAAAATTCAGTATTTCCAGTAACACCAGACCTGTATTACCGTAAGGCAAAGATCTCCTTGAGTCAAGTAGTCCTAACCTCTTTAGGGGGGGTCATACACTCTCTAGATCACTATCATCCCCACCGTGTCCTGATGTCTTGTCACTTAGCCTTACTCTGTGGGGGTGATTTGCCTCAGTCTTGTCTTCCTTTGATACTGCTGAATGGTCATTTCCCCCATATAATATTGGTGACATTTGGCAGCTGAGTAGCTAACAGGGTCTATATTCTGTTGTTTAGTAGCCGGTAATCCTTCCATAGACAGTTAACCTTCTCGGGTCTCATTTTCCTTAGTTGTAAGAGAAGTGATTCTTACTGCTCTAGTATTCTGTGTTTCCAATGAATAATCGGAACACTCTTCCACTCTTCTCTCCTGGTTTTTGTTTCCATCGCTTTTATATTATATTTCTATCTCTATTGTTCTATGTCTCTTTCTCCATCTCCATCATTATCCCAAAGATTATTGTTCTCTTCCTGTGTGTTTGAGACCATGATGCCTAAAGGGTTATCTGTGGTAGAAAGAAAGACTGTGGGCCTTGGTGGAAGTGAAAGTGGGTGTTTGTCGCTTCTCTGTTCTCTCTTCTTATAAGCGAGAGCGTTTACTTGGTTTAGAATCTTTGTGGGGCTCGAAGCAATTAAAAAAATGCTGATTCTTTTTTTTTTTTTTAAAGATTCTATTTGTTTATTTGACAGAGAGAGAGCACAAGCAGGCAGAGTGGTAGGCAGAGGGAGAGGGAGAAGCATGCTCCTCACTGAGCAGAGAGCCTGATGCAGGTCTTGATCCCTGGAACCTGGGATCATGACCTGATCTAAAGGCAGACGCTTAACTGACTGAACCACCCAGGTGCCCCCAAAATGCTGATTCTGAAAGAGGATTCTGAGAAGCCTAGGTAGCTTAGTCGGTTAAGCATCTGCCTTTGGCTCAGGTCAGGATTCTAAGATCCTGGCATCAAGTCCCATGTCAGGCTTCTTACTCAGCGGAGAGGGAACCTGTTTCTCTCTCTGCCTGCTGCTCCCCCTGTTTGTGCTCTTTCTCTCTGACAAATAAAATCTTAAAACACACACACACACACACAAATGAAGGAGAATTCTAGAACTCAGGGAAAATATTTCCTTTTCTCTTTCCACCATATTTTCTTGGTAAAATTTGATTGTAATATTCAAGAGGCCAATTGCTATAAGTGTTCCCTGTATAATTTTCTAAGATGAGTAGATCAGCCAGTACAAGATCTTTGCCATTAAGCTGCTGTAGTGATAGGTATCCTAGATATGCATATATAAAGAACAAGACAATTAGCATCTTTCTTCGTAGACTACATGAAATACTTATTTACATAAAGGACAAAGTGCTTATCACATCCAAACTGGCAGCTTCCGAAATAGTAGTTCTCCAATGTGGTTCACAAGGATAAAGACGCTATCTCTGATGGGCCAGCTGCTGTCATAGCCTGAGGACCAGAGTGTAAGGCACAAGCTGATGGGCAATCTTCTTGGGATATGATTTTGTTTAAAGTGCATCTAATGTAGTGTATTTTTGTGCTGTCTTTTTTCCCCTTTGGACGTAAAATATTATCATAAAAATAAAGTACCTTTTTTTTCATAGCTCTATGAGATATGCCTAGCTAGCTGAGTTTTTCTCCTCTTGATTTTTCTGTTCAAAATAGAAATGTATCTAGCCAGTGAAGCCTCTGTATGTGATTTGTATTTAAAGTGCCTAAGAACTGGCATTGTTTTTCAAAACAAGGTATTTCACTGATATTTTTGCCTTTTGTGTGAAACATGTGCATAAAGACAAGAAATTGTATTGTCTCCTGGTTGTGGAGGATTACATTAGAGATGATGTGGAAATAAAAGCTATAGCAGAAATACACACTTCCGAGATTTAATAAGGTGTCTAATTTAGAAATAATTTTGCTTGTACAATTTACATTTGGTCCCACTGATTCTTCCTTCTTCCTCTAGATGATTGCAAATTTTTTTCTTTTCTATTTCTTTGTCGCATGAACAGAGTGTGCTAGTGATTGATCCAGCCCTGGGAGATGACTTGAAAATACTTGACAATACAAAGAGGTTACTCTAATTGTTTTTCTTTCCTTCCTTTTCCTATAATAAGAAAGGCAGAAAAAAAATTCCCATTTTTCTTGCATGTTTAGAAAAGCTCCTCTAATGTTAATCATTCTTACTGATTTACAAGCACTTGGTTTTCTGTTGCTTAAAAATGGCAAGTGCAAGCAAAGGGTTTTGTGGAACCCAAAAAGACCTTGAAGCTAATATATGCTTTGTCTAATTTCATTGTGTTGGATTAAGAACTTTGAAAGGTTGTACTGGGGACAATGATTTATTTCTGAAAATTAGTTGTAACTAGTGGCTTGTGCAGTAGGCATATGTAAGATAGAGAATTTTACTCTATCCTCTAGGATTTGCAAATAACTATAAGAGCTGTAGTTAAAATCCCTACACTAAAATCCCTCTACTTTTTACCTTTACTGTTCCAAGATTAGGTCTGAGTTCCTTTAGCAGATGCATTTTTTTCTGTGATTTTACATAGAAAAAATAAATAAGCAAAATGAAGGTAGTGCACATTACAATCCTGAGAGATGATTACCGAAGTTAATAGAAAGCTAAACTGTGCAGTCTACCCATGTCCTTAAAATCCAGTTAATAAGTAGTTTAAGAATCAGGAAAGAAAAAGAAATAAAAGGCATGAGAATTGAAAAAAATAGAAGTAAAATTGTCTCTATTTGCAGATGACATGATTTCATGTATAGAAAGTCCTGAAGACTATCAAAAAACTGGTTAGAGCTAATCAACACATTCAGTGAAGCTTCAGGTTATGAAATTAATAGTGGAGTTTCTATTTACTAACAATGAATTATCTGGAAAAGAAAACAACCCCTTTTACAGTAAAAAAGAATTCTGTTGGTTATATTATTCCTCAGCAAACATGGTAAGGATTCTGGTTTAAATATATATATATATATATATATATATATATATATATAGGAAGGATGGTAAGGTTGTAGTACAAGTAAATAAATGTAAATTCCTTAAAATAAATGTAGATTAGATCAAGAAGCTATATTCATTGTAGCATACTTTAAAATACTTGATTTAAAAGAATGAAAGTGTAAAAGGAAAAACATGTCGTTATGCTTTTTAAACTTGATGCAGAGAATCATAATTAATTGGATTTAAAAAGAATGATTTTCTTAGGACATTAAAACATTATCCTTATTTTTAATGAATAGTTACACTTTTATTATAACCTCTTAAAAGTTTGGTTGTTTTGTGTTTAGCATATTTCAATATTATGATAAGCATTAATAATGTTAAAAGAAACTAAACAAAGCAACAGATTAGTGATTCAGTGTGGGAAAATAGAAATAGTAAAAAAATCATTTCCAGGAAATATGAGTGACTTAAGGTTATGCACTACCTCTTATATGTTTAATACAAATACCTTAGGAGTAGTCATTAGTTACCGAGTCCAGTGCCGGGCACTAGATGAATTAAACTTCTGTCTCCAAGGACAGATGAAGTGGCTGGCTTTGTTCCTTGTATGTGTATTATTCATCTGTATAGTTTTAGCACTTAGCACAGAGCTCCACACATAAAAAGTAGTCAATACCTGCTTATTGCATTGAATCGAATATTTGTGGAAAGAGTGAAAAACTAAATATCTTGGAGTCACTAAGTTGACTTATGCTTGTACTTCTCAAAATTTTGTTAGTGGAAGAAAATACAGATGTAGGATCTCTTGAAATTTCTAGGATGTAAATTATTTAACAGTATTCAAATAATAACATTGCACTTCGAGTTTATGGTGTTAAACATTTGTATTTATTTTAAAACTCGGTATAGTGCAAAGAACAGAAGTCTGCAGGTGGGGTAGCTGTGTGATCTTGGGCAAGTAGCTTACTGTCTTTGAACCTGAGATTTTTCATCTTTAACATGAAGACCAAAGAAAAGTGTTTCTGTTTTGTTTTGTTTTGTTTTAGGTTTTATTTATTTATTTGTTAGAGAGAGAGAGAGCACATACAAGCGGGGGAGTGGCAGGCAGAGGGAGAAGCAGTCTCTCTGCTGAGCGGGGAGCCCTATGAGGGGCTTCATCCCTGGACTCTGGGATCATGACCTGAGTCGAAGGCAGAATCTTAACAGACTGAGCCACCCAGGCCACCCCCAAAGAAAGGTTTTTAACCTGAAGTCACAAATGACCTTAAGGGAAGCCTTGAATGACTATGAATGGTTTGCAAAACGATATGCAGATGTTTGAGAATATATGTATTTACTTTGAGAAGATCCAAACCTCAACGGATTCTCAGGAATCTATATTCCCTTTACCCCTTGAGTTTAATTTCTGGTCTGAATTATCTCTAGAGATTGCTTTACTTTTAAAAAATAGTGCCTAGTGTAACATGTGAAAATTTTATTCAGTAGATTGAAGTTAGGAAATAAACCTTTCAGCTTGTTATTATACAAAAGAAATCCCATTTGGGGTTGTTCTCTGGTTCTTACCCTCACCAAATCATTAACCCATCAGGCAGCTAATGAACATTTATAAATAACCATTATATATTGTGAACTGTTGTGCAAAAGGGAATAGTGAAGGGTATACCAATATCTTTCTTCAAAGAACCCATTATCTAATTAGGAAGACTGAATCAACGTACTCTTTCATTTCAGTGTAGTCATGGAGATGAATCTTAAACCATGGAAAATTAGAGGGAAGCTATATTTAAGACTACCTTGGCTATAAGTAAAATAGATTATTAATTCCAACTGATACATTAAGGAGATATTTTCAAGGTGTTGTGTTAATCCATTTATGCAAGACACATTTACTGAGCACGGACTATATGCCCGCAAAAAAATACACTAATAAATAATATATGGTCTTTCAACATTAAGGACTGTTATAGTATAGGAAATAGACACAGAAACAGTTATAGCGTTGTGATCCAGTATTTTAATTCAGATATGAGAAAGGTGCATGGGAAAACAGAAGAATTATGCTAAGCTGACCCATAAGGTCACTGCCAGTGGTCTCAAGTCTAATTGAGTGGTACAATAAATAAACAAATAGCTAAAACATAGGATGAAATATAGTGCATCATAATTTGCTATGAAGGAAGCTTCTGAGGAAGGAGAGTTCTCTGTTGTCTATAAGGAGGGTTGTATGGGGAACAATAGAAAAAAGGCTTTGTGGAAACCTGATAGTGGTCAGTTTAATATAGAGGAGATGAGCAGAGAGGGAGTGGCAGGAGCGAAGACATTGGCTAAGGGCATATTTGTAACACAGCACATCTTTGAGTTTTCCTGGAGCACAGGATATATGTAAAGCAGCAGCAAGAACTAAAGTTGGAAATGTAAACCAGGGTCAAGGGAGGAGTCGGAAACTTATCCTTGAGGGAGAGAGGAAGTATTATGGATTGGTGAACAAGGGGAAAATATATAGAACTGTACTCTCCGAAGGTTAACTGAGAATGAATTGAAATGTGGAGAGGGCCAAAGAAAGACACCTACTGTAGCAATAAACTGGCGAGAAGTAATGGGAGGCTACACAGGGGTAGGTGCATTGGGAACAAAAAGGAGGAAACAGATTTCGGTGGCACTGCAGAGGCAGAAGAGGCTGGATTTGACTGCTGATAAGGTGTGGGAATGAGTGAAGGCAGAAATGAGTCAGCATTTTTGCACCTGGGTCATTGGGAGGAGGCTATTGCTGTTGGCAGAGATAAGAAACTCAGAAGGATGAATTGTTGAGGAAGGAAAGATGGTAGAGTGAGTTTAATTCTTATTGAGGTCAGTGTAGATGGGACCAGTCATGTAAAGCTCAGAAGCATGGAATATGGGCGGGATTTTGAAGGACAGACTAAATTTGGGTAAATGTGGAGGAAGGGGTTGGACATTCAGGCACAAGGACCACCATGCATGAAGGCTTGTAAATGGGACGATTTAAACAAACCATAATGAAAAATTTGATTTATTTCAGCAAATATTGAGTTTTACTAGATTATAAATTCCTTAAAGTTGGGGGTTAAGTTTATCTGACTTGTCATTCTAAATTTAGCATGGTCCCTAGCACTTGTGCTCAATAAGTATTTGCTGAATAAATAAGTGAATACCCAGTCCATGCCAAGTATTGTGAAAAATACAGAGAATAGAAGCAGAGAAGAATAAATATGTACCCCCAAAGAGTTCATGGTCAAAAGGTATATATATTCATGGCAGTTGTGCCAGACAGATAAAGAAATGGAGGAGGGGTTCCAGACAGAGGGCATTATATGTGCATAGACATGCCTATTAGAAAGTGCATGATTGTTGGGGAAAATATTAGATCCCTAGGATGTGTATGGATAAGGGTAAAGAGAAGATGAGACTGGAGTTTTAGGTGGAGGCCATTTCTTAAAGGACCTTATCTGTCATGTGGAGCTGTGAATTTATTCTGGAGTCTCTGGGATACGCTGAGAGCTTATGAAGAAAAGATGTGATGTCAGAGTTAGATATTAGGCACAGTTACCAGCTAGCTACTCTAATTCCTATATGGGGAAACTGCCCTTTCCTTCCCCAAGGCACAGCTCTTAAGGCCCGTGAAAATTTCCCCCTACCAAAGCCGCTTGTGGTCATGAGAGGTACCCCGTGTTAACCCTTAAGAAACGTGCG